>JAPSGF010000018.1:2580955-2613305 GCA_035772895.1 Perdix hodgsoniae | reverse complement strand
ATCATAGAATCATAGAATCATAGAATCATAGAATCATAGAATCATAGAATCATAGAATCATAGAATGGCCTGGGTTGAAAAGGACAATGATCATCTAGTTTCAAGCCACCTGCTATGTGCAGGGTCACCAATCACTAGACCAGGCTGCCCATTCAAAGCTATTATGTTCTCCTGAATTCCGAAGGGAAATATTTACTCCATGCAAATTACCCTTTTAAACTCTAAATGCTTTATATAATATTTATAATGTTCGGATTCTATTTGATAGCACATCAAAAAATGTCATGTGTGGGTGCGCTTCTCCTCTCTAAGACTGTGCGCTATAAAGAACAGAAAATGGTTACTTTTCATTATGCTTCTTAGTGACTAACACATTAAGTCTTCAGCAGAGAACAGGTCTGTATCTGCACTCTGCAAACAACAGCTTTCTTTTGAGCAGGCAGACAAAACCCCAAACCTACATACCTTCAAATTTCAGGGCAGAAAAACCAGAGGTTTGGTTTTATTTTCTAAGGGAAGCTGACCTGCAAAGAATTTCTGTTCTTTTTCATCTGTTAGACATAGATGACAGTCTGAAAGGTAAAGAAAATTATCTTCAAGTAAATGAATCTATTCATCCTTAGATGAGCTATTCTTCTGCATTGGCAATCTGTGGAAATGGTAATCTAATCATGCCACAAGACTAGTATCCCTTATGTTGAAAGCTTGTAATTCACAGCTCAAGAGGGATGTGGGAGATTGCTGAGAATGAAGTAATTATAAGGTTGGTGCTAGAATGAGCAGTGAAATAATGCATATTATTTTTTCATAAGCAGGATTTTTTTAGCTCATAGCAAGCAGGTTTGTGCGAGCAAGTGAGCTGAAGATTTTTGTCTTTGACAAAGCTGTAGGACTACTGGTGCTATTAACTATAAAAGCCTTTCTTATCTTTCTTTCACTTCTTGCTCTGTTGAGTTTCAGTTGGATCTTATCCTATTTGACCCCATCCCTACACGGCCTACAGCATCCCTATACTTCTCCCTGGTTACCTGTCCCCCCTTCCACTACCTGTACATTTGAACATAAAATCATAGAGTCATAAAGGTCGGAAAGACTAATAAGATCACCTAGTCCAACCATCAGCCCATCCCCACCATGCCCAGTCTTTCATGTTCCTCAGTGCCACATCCACATGGTTCTTGAACACCTCCAGGGATGATGATTCCAATACCTCCCTGGGCAGCCTGTACCAGCGCCCAACCACTCTTTCTGAGAAGAAATTTTTCTTAATATCCAACCTAAACCTCCCCTGGCAGAACTTGAGGCTATTACCTCTTGTCCTTTTGCAGTTATCTGTGAGAAGAGGCCAATCCCCACCACATTGCAACCTCCTTTCAGGCAGTTGTAGAGGGCAATAAGGTCTCCCTGGAACCTCCTCTTCTCCAGACTGAACAATCCCAGTTCCCTCATCCACTCCTCATAAGACATAGCTTTGTATGTGTATGCGTGGGTGGCTCTATTTATGTGTTCGGACAAGAACATGCACACAGGTATTTATTGTACCTGTTGACTACAGGTTCTTACACCACATACACTTTGCAGTGCCTCACCTACCTGTCATCCTATTGCATACGACAAAGGTAGAGTAAGATTTTCCAAATGCATTTCCAAGAATAATAATGCCTATGTTGTTTTTATTAGAAAACTGCATATGCACAGTAACAATTCATCTCGCTTCTGTCTCATCTGGCAAAGTGCAAAAAAACATTCTGCAGGCAGGAACGCGTTAATGATGCAACTGATGCTTAAGTCATTGTGTAGGATGAATTTTACACGTGATAGGCTGTGGAAGCTTACTGCAAGACAAGTTCTCCACCAAGATCAATAAGTGGCATGCAGCAGTCTTGAAGGACATGAAAAGTATCTTTTTAAAATCATTTTTTTCTTTTGACAACATCTAATTTGCAGAGAGGAGAGAGGGGTTATAACTGGCTCACTTCTCCTTAATGAGGTTTAATACAATGATCTAGAAGGTCTTATTTTTACAATGCACCAGTGGAAGTGATGAAAAAAAAACAGTCTTGAGCGTTTCAGAGCAGGACACTTTTAAACTCAAAAGCTCTTGGCATGAAATGCTAAGAAATTACAACAAATGTTGCTTTCCATCCTGAAGGACTAGAGGCCATTCTGGCAAGGTATGAAATGAAGAACCTTAGCAGTGTATAATATAAAGAAAAATGTTTCTATATTTTTTTCTTTAATTATATACAGATTTTTTTTTTTAAGAAAAAAGATTCTCTAGACTTTTTGCCTTATGGGATTAAAAGAGAAGTGCTCAGAAGAAGAAAATAGGGAGGAAAAATAAAAAACAATTTTGTCCTGTTTAGATGACACCTCTCTTAAGAAACAGGTGAAACCAGCAGGTTCCCGGTCTCAAAGAAAACTGCTGCAGTGGCCTACTTGACTGTTAATAAATAGCATGTTCAAGGCATGTATAGAAAAGTCAACTGAATGGGATAACAAAAAAAATAGGACTCAACCACTGTCCTAAGCAGAAAATTTAGGAAAATTGTAAGAAAGACTTTTTTTATTTTATGAGTAGATCTCACTCCTGGTGTACATGGTTTGGGCAGCAATTTTATGCACAAAAGAATGACATTATAGATGTAATAAGCTGCCTTTGAAATTATTATAATCTGATTGTTGACATTTTGCTAATTGTTCTTCAGGAAAGGAAAGCTGTGCCCTGAGACTTGTTAGGCCAAGATGAGCTCATGCATACATTTTGTTGCTGTTTTCTTCAACTAAGTTATTCAGCAAAAACACCTTCAATAGTCTTTAACACCCTTGCTAGTCTTTAACAGCTGAAGAGACCTACCTGACTCCAAAGCAAAAAAAGTCCTGGAAGGAGACTGCAGGTTCAGTGTGCAGCAACCTTCTCTCTACACCACTTTTCTTTAAGTTTCCAGCTTCTCCAGAAGTACTGAGTTGTTTTTCCAGACATATTCTTAATCTGGATAACCTCAGTCCAAATTGAAGCAGGATGCATTGATTCAGCTTAAAACACTTCCAAAATGCAAAATTATTGTGGAATGATAGCTCTTATGAGAAATGTCCAAGTAACCTGAAATGTTTCTTTTGGCATAGTTTAGCTGTGGATGATACCACTGTGACCTACAGCTAGGCACGGCCTGCATAGCCTTAGATCCCTTATGGTAAAAAAGTAAGGAATATTTATATTGCTAGAAATAAGGGATGACTGCTTTAATCACCAGAACTGATATTAATCTCAAATATATAATTTTCCCAGTTCCCAAGGTGTTTGTGTACACTCTTCATTTTTGCACATGCATTTGTTTATCATTTGTTAGCAGACAATTCATGAAAAGCAGACGTTGGCATGTTTTAATTGTTTGGGTTTTTTATGCTGAGTGGTTGGTGTTTGACAGTGATACTGTTTGGATTCTGTAATTTGATGTGAATAACAGTTAATGAATAAAACACGTTCTCAACAAGGTTATCCACTCTGATAAAGCCACTTCTATTAAGTCAGCTATTCTTCAAACATCCGTGCAAAGAGAAATTGAGATCATACAAAGTTTTGCAAGCAGAGTAACAGGGGTAAAGCTGAACAGAGCAGGCTGAGCTATTATAGTCTTTTCCAACCTGAGCAGTTCTATGATTCTATGATAACAGCTTGCCTGTGGCTTTGCTGAGCATCTTTGTTTTCACACAACGTGCACAGTTATTTGCATCAGTTCGTCTCTTTTCTCCACATGGTCATGAGGATTCAGACCTGATTCTGTCCCTTTCTTTTGCATCCTATATGCCTTCAGGGGCATGTTCTATCAGAGATTTGGGTGACTTTCTGATTCACAGTGAGCCAGTGAAATCTGAGATTTTGATTGCAAAAGAAATGTACATAGGAGGAATGGGTGTGTGCAATATATGGGGCTTATTAGGAGGATAATTAAAGAAGATATTTCAGGCTTGGGCAGAAAATGGTAGGGAGAGAACATAAAAACTGGATCATTGGTTAAAAACTTGACCCAGCCTCTTTCCTGCATCTTCTGCACTTAGAGTTGTGGAGGATTTGCTATGTGCATGTGAGATTGTATGGATTTGTGGATTAGCTTTGTCGGCATTTGCAGAGGTCTGGTATTGGCCTTGTGATCTTCAGAAAGCATTTCTGTAGTGGAGAGATTCAAAAGGTCTGAGTACTTTGAAGTGTCAAAACTCATGTGGGTGTGTTTACTTTCTCTTTTTGTGTATTAAGTAGGTGGCCTGGATTTACCTTTTAACTAAGCCTGCATAAAATGTCTGGGTTTACCTTTTAACTAAGCCAGCATAAAATGCATCTTTAATTTTTTACAATTATGTAAATGTAAGAAATGCTAGAATTATTGTGTAGTCTAGGAGCTAGGGAGAAGGGAGTTCTATCCCAACCTGAGATCATGAACACTAATTTTGAAATCTTTAGCTAAACGAAATTGTAATTGAAAGAGAAATCCTACGTATATCTGGGAGAGAAAACTTTACTCACATTCACCCTTTACTGTGGCAATGCCACTTTGTCCTTTTTAAAAATATGTATAATAAGCTCTGACTTTTTTCCATTAGTATGGTATAACATAAATTCAATCATTGGGGTTTTGGGATCCTGTTGACAGGTTTTAAAAATCCCACTGTCACTAAACTGACTTATTTTAAAATAAATTGTAGTGAGGAGAGTAGAAAGGGAAAAAAAAAAAAAAAAAAAAAAAAAAGGCACCTTGGTACAGAAAGGAGATAGGAGATTGAGGTGGCTTGGAGAATATGCCCTACGAGGAGAAACTGAAGGAAGTGGGGCCGTTCAGTCTGGAGAAAAGGAAGCTGAGGGGACACCTCATTGCTCTCTTTCAATATCTGAAAGGTGCTGACAGCAAGAGTGGAGTTGGTCTCTTCTCACTGGTGACAGGTGACATGATGAGGGGAAATGGCCTCAAGTTGCGCCAAGTTTAGGTTGAATATCAGGAAACACTTATTTACAGAAGGGGTTGTTAAGCACTGGAATAGGCTCCTCAGGGAGGTGGTTGAGTCACCATGCCTGGATGTGTTTAAAAACTGTTTGGATGTGGTGCTCAGGGACATGATTTAGCAGAGGGTTGTTAGTTAGGGTAGTATAGTTAAGTTGTGGTTGGACTCAATGATCTTTAAGGTCTTTTCCAACCTGAGTAATTCTATGATTCTATGATGTCTCCATGGAAGTTGTGTTTGACATCCCCTACAAATGGTGAATCTGAACTTCTTCAAGGCCTCTTTTATATGCATTTATTTAATAAGTGCAAAAGTATGTGGAATGATCGGGGTGTCTCTCACTCCAGTCTTGTGACTTGAGGCTTGCTCTGTCCTCATCCATGTGTGGCAGGGCAACTGTCCTCCTCTGTAAATCTGGGAATTGGTGCTGGCTCAGGGCTCCCAATAAGACATAATCATTGTCCTCAGATGTACTGAAATACACTGAATCATAGAATCATTATTGCTGGAAAATATCACTAAGATCATCTAGTCTGACTGTCAGCCCATCAACTTCATAACTACTAAATCATATCCCTACATCTCTATGCTGTATAATAATCTGTGTACTGAGGTGCACTGCACCTGAGATGTCAATATATTTTGTATTGACACTCATGTTGATGAACAGGATTTGCTCGTGCCAATCCAGTATTTTGAGCTAGTTTATTGAAATATAGGTAAGATTCTTTTTGTGGAAAAAAATTGCAAAAACATAAAATAATGAGGTCATCCACAGTGACCTCAATCCTGCCCCAGAGCAAGGGTAATTTCTTAATCTGAACACAGAATGGAAAGATGGGAACCAGGTTTTGGTTTAAATTTTACTTCCTATCAACATGGAATACATATCTGACATATGTTCTTAACATGCCTTACCTTGTTTACCAAATTATTCTTCTTCCCCTAGGTTTTGGAAAAATTTATTGTCTACAGGCTTGAGTCAGTTTTGCTAGTTGACCTGAAATTATGCCAAAGACAGATGTAATTTCTTGTGTAAACTGCTTATCTACATTTCCTTGTCATTCGAGAATGGATTGGATTGTCCCAGACAGGTGACTTCCAACCTGATAACTATGCCTTGACCTCCAGACAGGCAGAATTTCTCAGCTGGGCCATAACTCTGTCTCAAGCAGCAAATTACTCCTTGCCTGAAGCATGGTTTTGCTAATAGTTTTCCCTTCCTTGTTCCTGCTTCAAGTAGCTCTTGCGTTTGTTTTTGGGTAACTTGCTTGTTTTATACATTCCTACTTGGAATGGAACGCCCCAAATCCAGTAAGAATGTAGTACTGATTACGTAAAAACAGCTCAGTATTTCCCTGGTTGAACAGATGTTCTTGCTCAATGCCCATGTGACACTTTCTTTCCTGAACTCTGTTTTTTTTTTTTATGTTTATTAGTAATTCTCTATGAGAAAAATATAGTGTGATCTTAAACCTGCGTGACTTGTATGAGTCATAGCAAACTGCACTGCAACAGAAAATAAAAGGGTATAAATCAATTCCCATGGTGTTTCCCGGAGATTTATAGCAGTTAAGACGTTGTTCATGTTGCTTTTATCAATCACATTCTTCTTATAGTTCATAGTGGCTCTTACTTTCTTGTCTTTGGTGTTTGTGTAATTTCTTTCCAACTTAATCTGATTTTAACACAGCAGCCCATCACCATTGCTGTCATCTGAATTTTACCTCTCAGCCAAACTAAAACAAACTTAGAAGTCAAGCAGCATAACATAAAATTCTCAAACCAAATTGAGAGGTGGACTTTAGAAACAATATGAGAGCACAAAAGCTTTGGTGACAACAGAGGCTTGTGTATTCACTTATTTTAAGTTGGGGTCTTTAAGTCAGTTGATGAATGGTGAGGAAGCAAAACCTACACTTATCACACGTGAGGTAGTTTGCTTAATAATGGAGGTGGCTACTACATCTAAAATAGTAAATTCTATTTCACATGGGTTGTTCTAACCCTGATTGAATAGCCTTTGTCAGAGCGGTGTCTTTCTGTGTTCCTTAAAAGCTTTTGAACAGCCTTAGTGTTGAGTAACATGCAAAACTGGTGTACCCACATTTCTTTACTTGCTATATTTACCAGTCCCATAATGACCAAATGAATATAACTGTTCTCTATGTATAAACATGCCTTGTAGTGCAGAAGTTTCTCATTGTGGGTCACTATAGAAAAGTTTGTTAGTAAAAATGCTGATCACTGTGTTCTCTGTTTTACTGTATCTTTTAAAATAATACCAGATATAAAAGTAAAAACCATGCAGGCACAAATGAATTCAAACAGACCAGCCCTGAGAACTGATTTTGACTGAGAATATTAAAGACGGCTTTTAATCTTCACAGATTTTCATCAGCTTAATTTATACCTGTACAATTTCCAGTGCATTCAAATGGACCTAACTGATAACAGTGTGCAGCTTGTTTGCACACTGTGGCATAAAAGGAAATCAGTTTTAAATCAGTGAACTGACACAGTTAATTTGGATAAACTCTTTGAATGAATCACTATTTCTTCCACTGCATTTTCATTTAAGTTGTTAGGTTTTTTTTTTTTTTAAAAAAGACCTTATCAGTCATATCCACGTCTATACTTGTCCACATCAGGGGTGGATTTGCAGCAATTTAAACTAATTGATTTCTAAACCAATTTAGATGCATCAGTAATCAAATTCTGTGCGAGCAGCTGGATGCCAGTGTGTGCAATTGTACAGAATTCTGCTTACTCTACCTTACATTTATTAAGTATTCAGAAAACCACTGGGAGTAAGAACCAGTAGAAGCTTGCTTTCATGCTAACATCAGCATCAAACAAAGAAGTGTGCTTCCAGACTGAGGAGCTGGTAACAACTTTTACAGTCATTTTTCATCGGACAGGAATCACGTGTTGAAGCGTCAGCAATGTTGAAAACAGAGATATCCAACTATATGAATACATAGCTTAAATTCTGCATCAGATTACTTGGAAATAATTGGCCTGCTTAAATCTCCTCAAGGTTCACAGGCTAGTTCCTGAGATTCGCAGATTTGGAAAAGAGAAGGAGAATCCTAATTATTCTCTAGTCCTATCTCTTGCGTGGCTAAAGTTGAGCAATTGCACCTTGCAGCTTTTCCATCAAAGTCATGACAAGCTCCTCCTAAAATGACAGACTACTGAACCTGCTTTGTCACCACTTGGCTCTAATGTCAAAGATAGAGGATGGAGAGCAGAGGATCAAGAAGGACATAACGGGATGCCCAGGGATGTGGTGGAGGTGTTAAGAGGTGTTAAGAGCCATGTGGATGTGGCACTGAGGGACTTGGTCAGTGGGCACGGTAAGGGTGGGCTAATGATTGGACTGGATGATCCTAGTGATCTTTTCCAGCCTTAATGATTCCGTAAAGCAGTGTTTCTTAATGAATTAAGGAGGGTAAAACGCACAGTCATAGCATGTTTACTACTGTACGGACTTGGTCCTGACCATACACCTCTAGGTTTGACAGGATGCAAGTCTCCAGTGTATTGGCTACTCAGATATTAAATATCCAATTTGTAAGTAAAGGGAAATTATACATACAAGAGTACATTAATATGTCCAGAAGTTCCAAGTACCACATGACCGTTTTAAGAGGCAGCATTGACACTATCATACCCAAGAAGAATGGCAAACACGGGCTCCACTTCAGCAGACTCACTGAGTGGCTGTGTGCTGAATGATCTACAGGCATAGTCTGAAAAAGAGATTGTGCATTTGCTGCTCAGGTCAAATTTTCAAGAATCCAGATCCAGTTCAGAAATAAGAGAGAGTTTTTCATGTGATTAGCCCCAAGAACACGCAGTGCGCAGCCCAAGTCTTTACATTCAACTGTTCTTCAGTTGTCAAAGAAACAAAAAGAAAAAAAAAGTGTGGTAAGTTTTTCTGAGTATGTTTGAGTTTAAAGTTTTTGATTTGAATTTGCCTAGCTCACATAGCCAAATACTTGTAAGAATTTCAGCCCTCCGTATTTCTCAAAATCCAGACAATGGGTCATGCACTGTGTTTTTACTTAGGTAGCTGCTTTCATTTATGTGTCTGGTTTGGGTTAGTGCAACACCACATTAAAAAAAAACATAAATTTTTTTTTGCTTTACTAACAGTATTGCCAGAGGGAAAGGGATGCAAATTCTGGAATTTGTGTGTGCTGCAGTAACACATAACAAAATGTTATATCAAAGTGCCAGTGAAGTTGCTTCCTGGAAAATATATGGGAAAAGGATCATGCTGCGTATTATTACATTTATTTACTGTTACACTTCCTTGGTCTTAGTGGGATAAGCTGCTATACTTCACATTGTTTGCTCTGCTTTCCATAAATGCTTTTTATAATATGAACACACTGATATTCAGAAAGATCATGAATTTCTTACTGTGGTAATTTGATGGCATGTAAGTTCTGAAATACAAAGTTTTTAGATGGCCGCTTTTGATCGAAGGTCTAATGTTTCTTGTTTTCTGTCACTGCTCTGACAGTGAGGAGCATGAGGGATTTGGTGAAGCATTTAGTTGCAGAAAACATCAGAGCAGTACTGTACACTTCATTTAAGCTATTAATCAGGTAATGTTTCTTGGTGTTTTCTCATAGAAAAACAAAAAAAAAAAAAAAAAAAAAAAAAAACCACCATCACATCTTATGGGCCAAGGCCGGGATCAAGCCCTTCAGAAAAGCACCATCACCATATGCATAGTGAGATCTGGGCTGTGCACATGGCCATGTTCTGTCTTCAGAAAATATAAAGCCAAGCCCTTAACTGCTCAAGACCAGTGCAGATCATGTTTTTCTAAGAGCAAAATGTAGTAAGCCAACCTAGCAACTACTCACTTGGGTAATAGCTATCAGTTTATGTTAAATATTTTCCTTGAGCTTCAGCTTCCTATAAATTTGTCTGCTTTGAGGCCGAATGAGCTGAAGCTGTGCACTCTTGGTGTAACGGTAAATTTTAATGTATAGAGAAGTTCAGCTATGGCTATACAGTAGAAAAGGTGAAGTGAGTCTCATAGGAAGCCTATGTGCAATGAATTTTTCTCTGTGCATCCATAATTTGCAGTGATATCACAGTGATTATTTCACATTTAGAAGACACCTTCATCTGTCTCACCTGTTCTCTGTACACTAATTCAGCTTTCCTGGGACTGCAATTAAACTTTTGACTGGCATCAGCAGCTTCCAGCAGCAGCCGTTAAAAGAAAAAAAAAAAAAAAAAAAAAAAAAATCTGGTAGAGAAATACTCACCTGACATCCACTGACAGCACTCATTCAGATTTTGTAACTCATTCTTATGTGGGATACAGGATGAGCCATGGTCAGGCTTGGGTTTCAGGAGCCCCTTAGTGCATCCAGCTGGAAAGCTGCAAGCTAACCATTCCAAACTTGCAAAATGGACAGCAGCACAGACTTGTAGACCTGAGGGTACTCGGGACATTTGATGCTGTTGTGTGCAGTAAAGATAGTTTACATATTCTGTATAGTTGTCAGTTGTGCCTGTTTCTACCTTTGGTGTATCTTCAGCTTTTGTTGGCTGAGATTTATGGCTTGGCAGTGGTGGGGACACGGAAAAAACATGGCATTGGCAGAAGTCCTGATGGCACAGTACAGAGATTTCAGTAGTTCTATTTTGGGATAATGACATCCATAACTCACTCAGGTGTTATTCCCTCAAGCAGTCTAGAACTTCTTAGGAAAATCTTTATTTCTGTTTCTTTTTAATGGCCTCTGTTTCCTCAGAAGCCATCTGTGTTTTGAGAATAGTTGTTTATATATATACATATTAAGAAAATGCATTTCTTAAAATATCAATGCTCCATTTTCATACCTACATTTTGCACAAGAAAACAGAAATACAGCATCCAAAACTCAATTTCTAAGTATTTAGTCCACCACCACCCCCCTCCAACCTCAACAAAGCAGGGAAACACATGCAGTGTAAAGAGAACATCAGTTCTGTTGGAATGTACCATGGCAAATCATGCCCTGCACCTCTGCATGGAGTGCTCAGGACTGCAGCTCTGAAGTCTCAGCTCTGCATGGATGTGCCTGCATCCCCCCCACTCCAGTCCTACCTCAGTGCGCAGATATGCGGGAGTATTGGTGCAGCATACATTTACACGGGAGTTAAATCATAAGGATGAGGTGCAGGATGGAGGAGCTCTTACCTCATACTCGTGTACATGCTGTGTATTTTGCTGCTCCTTTTTCTCAAGGGAAGCACCATTATTTTAGTGAACTTTATATTTGCACCCTTGTTTATCCTTGCATTTGTTAACCAAGTTCACCTGAGACTGCCAAGTCAGAGAGGGGAAGATGTTGCTCACCTATCTCATCCCGAACTGCTCAAATCACTGTGTGAAACTGATCCCTTTGCAAATGTTAATCTGCCTTGGGGTTCTCTTGAGCACCCATTCACTGAGCTAAAACTCTGGGTTTGAGTGCTGATGTTTGCTCCCGAGGGCTCATCTCCCTAGTGAGCGTGTTTAAACAACTGAAGTGCTCTTACGTTGAAACATTCAAATTCAAGTCTTTATTATTATGCAATCTGGGATTATTATTTTTTTTTTTTTATCATTAGACTTCCTTCTGAACAGGGTGGTTGACACTCCCTGTTTCAAATTCCTGTCCCATGAGCTAGTTGTTTGGAAATACTGGCTAGGAGGACAAATGCCGTGACTATTTTTTGTTCATCTGGGGAAAGTTCTTTTTCTCTCAGTGTTTGTGATTAAACTGTAACCCAAAGGCAGAGCTACCGAAATAGAATCAAGATCAAAACGAGGAGAGCAGTGCTGAGAGGCTGGATAGAGCTGGGAACAAGGGGCTGACTCAAGGTGCTTTGGGAGCCAAGGGTTTCCTTGCGCATGATTTAATTCGTACTTGGACCAAACTTTGAGAATGCCACAGCACAAGAATGTTTATCTGCTGTATCAGAATCACAGAATGGCTTAGGTTGGAAAGGACCTCAAAGGCCAGCCGTTCCAACCCTGTGCCGTGGGCAGGGCTGCCACCCACTGATCAGGCCACCCTTGGTGCTATGTAAAGTAATACAGAAAACTACATTGAAACAAACTGTGCGTCTATACACACACTTGATGTTCAGAAAAAGTTATTTCTGATTAACTCCATGCTAAACAATTTTAATGACAAATGAGTCTGCTTTGACTTGACTCTCCAGTCAGATCAGTTTGAGTACGAAGTTCACCCCTTGATCCATGTCCAAGAATGCATTTATTAGGAATTACGGAGCCCTTTAAATTCACTTCCTGATGTGAATTAAGCAAACTCTCAAATGCAAAAACGTCTGAATGTGCCCTGTGTGAAGATTTCTGTGTCTTTTCCATGTACCCTGTGATCCTCTGATGTTCTCCGTCAGAGCCCTTCTACCTTCTACTTCAGCACTGGGTGGGCAAGATCTCCTCTTGCCCACAACACAGCACCTTCCTTCGCTACCCAATGCTCTGATCCAGGTTGCACAAAGACAGCTCCAGGATTTTGTCCTTTCTCTTAGGGAGTGTTCCTTTTATTCTTTGAGCACCTTTGCATTGAAAATCACCCAGTGAAATTCAGACGGGTCCTTCAGGTTGCCATATCACTCATTGCCAGGTTCTTGAAAAGCGCCTAGAGAAACCCAGTGCACCAAATCCCTTTTACTGTCGTACTTCAGCCACTGGGAGGGCTCAGGCAGCTCCGGCGCTGAGTAAACAGCTGCAGCCAGAGCACTGTTTTGTTGTCATTTCTGCACAGGAGTAGTGGGAGCTTGCATCATTTCCAGTAACAGAGCGCCTGGGGATCTTTTATGACTTGCACGCTTTGCTTCTCCGGAGCTGTACAGTGCGTGCTGCGTGACTCCAGGAAACCAAGGATTTGTTTTGACTTGCTGAAACAACGTTTGCTGTTTCTCTTTACAATTTCACCGTATGACTTGTCAATCCTCTCCCCCTCTTAATAACTTCACATTTAATTAGCTGAGTGCAAACATCTTTCACTGTGCTGTGGATTAGGCTCCTCTTTGAGTGCATTTACCAGCAGAATGAAAGACATCTCAATCAGGGGGCTCTGCATTTGTCCTGCACCGACCGGAGCAGCCGGTAGCTGTCGACAGACAGTTGCTGTTGACTCTCTATCCTTTCAAGGATGATCAGTGACATGCGGACCAGTCACACTGGGGCTTTCTTTTTATTTTATAGTCTCTTTCTCCTCATTAAGAGCACTTTTGGAGTGTGTTTTGTTATCTGCTAAGTAGAAGAGTGACACCTGTGTGCCTTGCAAGGGTCTCCTGAAGGTGCTGCTGTCTGACCAGGAGTTCCACAATGCCCTTACTCAGCATATTTTAAATGGGGCATTTTATACATTGCTGAATTGCAAGGTAGCATGGCACACAAACCTCTATTAGATGAGCTTGGAACAGGCTTGCCAAAGCATTACATGGATATATGAGTGAATCTATATGCTTTAAATTCTTCAGTGGTAAATTTCATTTTGCATTTCCACCGTTTGGAAAACATTTCTGCAGGCCATGAGCCACAGAGGCTATTTCTGGGATCCCATCACCTCAGCAGCAGCCTCCACAATTCTGTGTGCTGCAAGAAGAGCAGCCAATTTCCCTGAGTGCGCACAGTCACAGCAAATGCTTTTTTTGTCAGCATCAAAACCAATGAAGAACTGTGCAAAATTCACATGCTTCTTTGTAAATTTGTCATCTTTCCTCTTAGTTTCATAGGTTTGTCTTGTTGTAAGCACTTTTAAAAAGCACCTTTAACCCCTATAAACTTTACTTCCTGGGAGTTAAAATTTGACAAGTTCATTTTCATCTATCTCTTTTCTCCAAGATGCTGTGGTTTCTTTTTGATTCTTCAGAAGTGAATGAGTTTCAAAACGCTCACAGCCTTCACAAAATGCTCTTTTTCCATTAGCATTTAAAGGGTTTAACATGGGTTCAGACACGTTATCAGAAACTCAGACCAGACTTCTTAAAAAAAATCCTATGTGATTTCATGCCCTGGAAACACCTTTTACGCTGCAACTATTCCTGCAACTATCAGGAGATAAGAGGCGTGTGGATCTGAGCTAGTCAAATTAATGCCAGGATGGCTTCTGGCTCTACAAGCACATACAGTGCAAAGAGGGAGCAGAACAGCTGTAGCAGACTTACCTTTCATGTGGGTGGCATAGACGTCTGCCAGTTAAAATGAATCATTTCTTGCCATGTGATTTTTGTTAATAAGAATTTATGTGAACGTGTTTGTGTCTGAACTTTGCGCAGGTTAATGCCTGCATTTATTTGCTTAAAAAATAGGGAATATCATGATTGGTTTTTATTCTCAATGGACTTTTTTTCTTCACTTGAGAGCATTCCAGGACTTCAGCAAAGCAGAGCTGCCAACTATCCCTTAAAGTAGTATGTTTTCATCTCCACGCAGTGCGTTCTGCATGTAATTCTGTATACATCAGCCAATAGTTTCTAATCTAAGAACCTCAAGATAAGCTTCTACATCCATATAGAAGCACTTACAATGAGAGCACGGCTGTCAACATGTGAAAAGGAATCCTCATAAACTTTTGAGGTCTTTCTTGTTGCAAACATTTATTCTTATGCTTTCCTTTAAGAAGTTCCACCGACAGGCTTTAGACATTTACTACCTTACATTAACTCCATTTGTGCAAAATTAAGCATTTTTCAAAAATACACATATATGTTTATTATGATAAATATGAGCAGCAAAATGTTATCTTAAACATGCCTTCCACAGCTTACAAGACATTTTAAAATATCTGAATAGGCTGTGCATAAAATTGAAACAATTTATAACAAGAAACACACAAGTTCAAGCATGAAGATCGTCAAGTCTTAGATCTCGGATGGCTTTATGTTCTCTCTCTGAACAAAGAAATGTAGCTTAAAAAGTATAAGTAAATAAAGTGGGGCAGGGTGGGGAAAGAAAACAATTGCAGTAAAGCTGAATGAAGTGTACATCAACTGGGTTAAGCTGTTGGAGTCTGATCCTTGTGTGTCCTGTCTGGAAGTTATGACCATAACAAACATTTTGGTGGAATGACTTGTTCACCCACTGGACTTAGAAGAGGTAGCAGAAAACATGCTGGGGAACACAATCCTAAAAGATTGATGAGAAACTTGGCATATAGATCTTCTTTCCCTCTACTGGCAGCCCTGACATTCACATCAGTACGAACAGAAGATACTGATAAGCAGGGTATTTCCCTAGCACAGTTATCGGAGCTTTTGGGGTTTCTTTGGCTAACAGCATTCTCCTTGCCTCAGCTCTGTCCATGCTCCCAGTGTCTTAAGATGATATTTACCTACATTTTCCCTGCACTGTCAATAAATCAAGACCTTTCATGTTTTTTCCAGTGTCATCCTGCATTACCACTTATAAGAAGACACCGCCTCCAGTCCCACCGAGAACTACCACCAAACCATTTATCTCTATCACAGCCCAGAGCAGCACAGAGTCTGCCCAAGACGCATATATGGATGGGCATGGACAGAGGGGAGATATCATCAGTCAGTCTGGACTTAGCAACTCCACAGAGAGTTTGGACAGTATGAAGGCACTAACAGCAGCTATTGAAGCTGCTAATGCACAGATCCATGGCCCAGCAAGTCAACACATAGGGAACAACACTGCCACTGTCACCACCACCACAACCATTGCCACCGTTGCAGTAGAAGATAGAAAGAAGGACCACTTCAAGAAAAACAGATGCTTATCTATCGGAATACAGGTACAGTACAGGATTTAGATTATATGCATGCCATTATTTTGGGTTTCTACATTTATTTTATTGCTCGTTATGCAATGTTTTGTCTATTTTTTTCTTCTTTTCCTGTTAGGTGCCTATTAGAATTTCCAGCAGCTTAATCATGCTATATGGTACTAATGATGTTTTACTAATTTATCATAAAAACATCAGATTTGAGGATTTAAGTCTCCTTGCTGCTTGTTATTCAGCTCTGTTAAATTACACACATGAGCACTAATCTATGAATCATAACACAGCGGGGGTCAGAAAGGCATGAATTAAATCATTGAAAGGGAATGTGTAAAACAATGATTTACATTACACTATCACCCAAAAAATATTTTCATCCAGCCTCACTGAATTAATTGTCACTGCTTATTCATGCATTTCATAATGACTGGTGGCCGCTTGAATGAGGCAGCATTGTTTCTATCCAGCCTCAAGAGCAGAGGATATGTTCCTTCTGATTTGCCCTTGTTAAGGAAAATTACATTTTGTTACCTCTCGTGGAATGAAACAAGAAAACTAACGCTGCCAAAGTTCACTTTTATTTGCAGAAAGGAGAAGAGCAAATAAACTAGGCCAATTTAATCTGCTATCTTAATTAATCTTTCCCATATCCCCCCAGAAGAATGTGCATGGAAGGCCAACTATCTGCTTGCAGGATTAGCTCTTGCAACAAAGTACTTGAACTTGCAATCAACTGAAAATCAGCACAGGTTTTGATGGGAGATGAATCCTGAGCAAACAGAACAGCAATCCACAGCTTATCAGCCTTCCCAAGAAAACATGATTTTTTTTCCCTGCAGATGGAGGCTGTGTTTACAACCTCCTCTGTGCCTGGACAGCCTTATCTGATTAGCAAAGCCTAAGATCTTACCGTGAAATCACTGCATCCGCCTGACAAGGTAGGAGGTGCTGAGCATGCCATCCCATAGGCAGCTGCCAGACAAGCGGTGACTTTACTCACCTTGTGCTTCTTCTTGGAAGGCCAAGAGCTACTAAAGCCCGTGGGTTTGCTGCCTTTCTTGTACCCTTGCTCTGCTTCATAGCTGTTTGGTTTGGATATATTCTAAAAGAAGGGATATCCTTAGTGTTAAACTTGCAGGAGCAAGACCCAGATAGGACAGGGTAAAGGAACACCCTATTATTTATTGCCAAACCCAGTCAAGGCTAAGGTGCTGTTTTATTGTTGTGATCCCTTCTTTCACTGAACAAAGCAACAAAGACCTTTGCAGACAAAGTAATGGGTAGAAAGAAATAAAGTCCGTGTTTGCAGTATTCTATATGAATAGCAGTAACATGAACCATGGTTCCCAAGACACCATCTCCCATCTTTCTTTTCTAAAGGTAACATTGGTGCAAGGGCTTTTAGGAGAAACAGGACCCCCAGTTTGCTGAAATCTAAAGAAAACAGAGGCCCAAATGCTGTTCAAACCCCTGAAAATCTCCCACTAAAACTGTAAAAGTTACAGCTGACTATCTTAACTACCATCCATATGCCGACCTCCCTCCACTGACTGCAGTAGGAGCCAAGTTCAGACTTACACTGAGCTCAGAGCAGGTAAATACCTTCCTTATAATTTGGCCCAGAGGAGTGCAAGCCATATTAGCCAGGAGTTTGCTTCCTTCTATAATAAATAAACATGAAATGCACTTGTGGTAAGAACTCCTGGTGTGTGCCCTGCACCCCTCAGTTGCTCCTGGATCACCAGCAGCCTTTGCTGTAAACCTGTTTAGCAAACAAGCAAAGTGAAGCTGTCAAAGCAGTTACTTCTCTCTATCAGTTTTGTAGTTTAAGATGGAATTATCACCTCAAAACCTCAGTATTTGGTAATTATATTACTCCACTGTCTTGTTCTGAAACTCCTATCTCTCTGATCACTTCCTGCACAAGGCAGGAAAATATGTGCTCTCAATAGCAAGCTGGTGGGAGATGTGCTCATTGCACCTGGGGCTCTTGTATACCCAGGGTCAGAGTGGATTCACTGTGGTCCAAAAATGCTGTGTGCTGCCATGTTTGGGTTGCTGTTTTTTTTAATGTGTGACTAATGATCCCTTACGTAGCATTGGGACTTAACAATTACAGTGACTGGAGCCAGAAGGACACTACCACTTAAAGTAAATATGCCATTTTAATATAACCATGTATGCATGTACAAAGTAACAGGTAAAACCTACAAAATGGTGCAGTGCAGGAATTGGATTTACAGCTACTCAGAGGCTCTGGCAAATCTCAGCATCCAACCTCCATAACATTCTGAACAAACTCCACTTGCATTTCTCAGGCCTAATGTCATCTTAACAGAGATGCCTCACAGATTGACAAGAATGATGAATATTCATGAATAACATCAGCAATGGGCATACCGGAGGTAAACCATTCAACTGGGTGAAAGTAGCTATGGTACAAGCCATATGTGCAGACACTTAGTAGCGATCGTGAATAGAAATTCTAAGTATTCAGGTGATATCTCAACCAAAATATATTCTAATGAGCTGCTTATTTTTTTAAGGTTGATGGTGCTGAAGAAACTGCCAAACCAGGTGAAAATAAAGCAACCAGTAAGTTCCAGTCCATAGGAGTACAAGTTGAGGAGGAGAAGTGGTAAGTAAAAGTTTTTCTAAAGCAAGTAGTAGTGCTACAACTTATTTCTATGAATTCCAGTTCCTGCACACATGGCGACATAAATGTGCTTCCTGTCTGAGTCGTTAGGTCATTGGGTTCATGTTGCTCAGAGGGGATTTTCCAGGAGAAGTAGGAAACATGAAGTTTCATTTGCACCTGGCCAGAGCATGATACACGGCACATCATTGTTCTGCAGCAAGAAGTCTGTCCTTACAGCCTCTCCTGAGAAAAATGTACAAAATATGAGTTGACCACATTATGTATTTTACTACAGTTTCAAAAGGCTAAGGTGATATCAGCAAAAAGAAATGTGATGTGCAACAACTCTGTCAGACTGTTACCAAGTTTGCCATTAACCTGCTGAAAATCTCCTTCTGGCAGACATTTCTTTATGCCTGAGACCTTAGCCCCGTTTACCCACAGCTCTTCTAGCGCTAGATAAACGAGCATGTTAGAATAGATGCTGAAGAACCACATCCCTTCAGCCCCAGCGCAAAGGTAGTAAGTACCCCAGAAAGCCAACTCTCCCTCACCTCCCTTCTCCCACAGAAAATAAAAGGAGAAAAGAAATAAAAGGAATGAAAAGGAAATAAAGAGATGGCTGTTTGTAAATACCTTGTTACCAAAGTCCTCTCTCTATTGCTGCGCATATTGCTCCAGAAAAAAAAGGTAAGATTTGCCTGCAAAAATCTGCCCTGAGGAAGCATTGTCTCTGCATTGCCTGATGGCAGCTGTGTTTTGGGGGATTTCTTGCAGATCAGGTTAAGGTTGCTGCTACTGAGAGCAGATGGACAAGCGGCAATCCATCATGGACTTTCAGAAGTGAACAGGCTGATAAAGGACAGCCCTTAATCCTCGGAAAATGAGTGTACTCAGGAAAAAAAGAGCTTATCATCACAATTTGGCACTCACATTCTTTTTTTATTATTATTTATTTCTTTTTTAGGCACACCAAAGCACAATGTATTGATTATCTCTTACAGGAATAGAACTGTAAATATGATGCCTTCTTCCCTTTCGCTGCACCAAAACATCTGCAGGACCTCAGAAAAGCCCTACCAAGAGGAATCCATGACAAAAGTTTAAAAAAACCAACACCTTTCAGGATTCAGAAATAAACATCAAATAAAATGAAAAGAATGAGATAGCAAAAAATATAAATAACAGCAAATTGATTGTGTTTCTGTGCCAATCTAAGTTACTAAGTGTGCTGTAGTCTGCACTAGGAAAGCTCTTTGCTTAATGCACCAAAAGTCTACTGTACAAAATTTGTTTCACTCCTTAGTTTCCTACTCTTTCCCTTTCCCTCACCTCACACGATGGCCATTCTCACCGTAAGGAGTCTTACTTCCTCACACCCTTTTAAATATTCCTGCTTCTGCACTTTGACCAAGTGAGCAAAAGTTTTTGTCTCTGTGTTGATCCAAGTGGCTCAAAACCAGAGCATCATTAGAGCAGAGCTATCCCTTCTTTTACTTTGGCTTAGACCTTTCATTGGCCCTTCACTCTCTTCAACCTGGGCTTCCTGCCAAGACAAATGACTCTGAATCCTCCTCCTCTTGTACTGCTCAAGGGATAAATGTGCCTAACGCTCCCTGACCACATTACAACTTGATCCATCACTTATCCTCAGTTTTTTATAACGCCTGCTCTCAACTCACCTTTTCATACCCATTCCCCAAATGTAACTGATTTTTAGATTTTACTGAGTACCATTCGCAAGTCCTTCTCTTAGGGAAGGAGGAAAAAAAAAAAGCATGCATTTCTTTCAACAATGACCTCATGATCTTCCTGCTGTTTCTCTTATCTCTCACCTGATCTCCCTCATGGTGATAACAAAACCCCAAATAACATATTCCTCCTCTTTCTTAACATAACCTATCCCTTCCAGAGACAGGTTTCTAAAGTACTGCTAGTGCAGCTGACCTCTTCAATTTAAATCTCTTAAGAATGTCTTTTCTCTCTACCTTTGAGTCTTTCTTGGCCTCAAAAGACCACCTTGCCTTCCTCACCTAAAGAAGATGATCAAATTGTTGAAAGTTAGCGAGTTCTACTGGACCAGAAAAGGAGAAGCCATATATTATGCCAGGCCAACTTCAACACCTTTATTGAATAAAGGCCATGTCCTTTATTGCTCTTTGTCCCATAACTCAGTAACTACTTTCAGTTTGTTGCATTGTACCATGTGTGCCCCTAGATTTCCTCCTGTTACATCTTCACCCAAAAATTATCTTGCTCATTGCCCCTAGTCATACTGTCGTCTGTGAAATGGCTTGAAGTGGTGATGTGGTAATATTAGAAAAAATGTAATATACTCTTCTATAGTCTTCAAGGAACAACAAACACTTTCTTTTTTTTTTTCATTTAGTCTTTTGGGGTTGATGACTTCTTATCCTGACAAAAAAAAAAAAAAAGACAACTCAGGTTTTAGGGTCTCCCCTGCACAACCAGCCAGTCATATGCTCTAACTCAAACTTCTGAACTCCTCAGTTTCTAGAATGTAACCTTCAAAATTGTGTGTTAGCTAAGCTGAGATGGGACTGAGATTTTCCTTGATTTTGGTCTGCAGCATTATCTGGCTTCATGTGTTCTCCACAGTGGAAGCCATTCCACTGAGAAATTTAGGGGATTTTGGTAACATGAAACAATAATAGAGGATTAGTTTCCCTGTTAAGACTCTTAGTGATGAAAAAAAAGATTATGTCAGTGGGAGAGGGGGATGGATAGAGCAAAGAACTTAACGTCATGTACCTTGATGATGTATGGCAGAAGATCCTGCCATCCAAAGTCCTCCATGTGGGGGCTGCCATATATGCTAAGTCCCCTGTTTGCTCTGTTCTGCTGATGGTGGCTGCAACTTTAACAGAGAAATACACAGCAAGAGTCAGCCAATAGGTAAAGAGGGGAAAGTCTAATCTAATCTGATGTATGAGAGTCTGACATTGGTTGGTTTAGAATCAGCATCTGTTCTGGGGTTTTGTTTTTTGTTTGTTTCTTTAGGAAAGAAATAAGTTCTTGGAGTTGAAATATAAACATGTTTTTCAAAAGAATGTTTAGGAGTAGAGGGTCAAATGCTAACAGGTGACGCAGTTGTTGCTGTTCAAAACACATCTACTGTTGCTCTCCATACAGGTTTATCCTGTCTGAGGTTTCATGGCTTTCTGCACCGCAGGCCAGGTATCTGCTATAGTTCTCTGAAGCTGTAATTATTACACCTTGTGCCTTCAAGGCATAACTGAATACAAAAGGGCCAAGCCTGAAAGCAGAGGAAGAAGGAAGTCTCTGTTAAAAACAATTACCAGCAATTTCTGAACCTTTTTTTGTTTTGTTTTATTTTAGGTAAAGCCATGAACGTTTTGTGTGTGTAGAAACAATGAGAACTTAAGCTCAACCACTCTCCTGTTTTAAATGAGAGCAAAGCAAAAAAAAAAAAAAAAAAAAGACACATGGAACACAAATGGCATTTTGCAAGAGTAAAACATCCTGGAAATGAGTGAGGAAGCGATGTCAGAGTCTAAGATTAACATCTATTAGGCAGCTCTTTTAGATGTGCTGGAGGTAGGCAGATAGTGGTTGTCTTCCTGTATTTCCGTGTCATTCAACATACATTTCCTTGGGAATATTTTTTTAATTTTGAACTGATGCTATATTCTATTGCCAAGTTGTTTTTCTTTTGAAGACAGATAGGTTACACAATCCAGTGCCAAGAATCTGTCAAGCGAGCCTGTAGCATACTATTATATAGATAAAACAAAAGCAAAAGAAAGTAGGTCATTACGCTTTATTTGTTGAGCAGAGTCTGGCCTTTGGTGGTACTAGTCTATATTGAACCCTGTAAGAATATAGTCCTGAAAGCTTTGAAATGTAGTGCCTCCAGCAATACATTCTCTTGGCAAGTACACCTTGATGTTTCCATGTTTGAGATTCAATGTAGTCTGAAAATCGAGGGTGTTATCTGAAACTGTAAATGGTCATCCAAACCAGAAGCAAATCAGAGTCTAGGACCCTGCAGAAAGCAAAAGTAGGAGTGATACGGAGGTGGGGGTATGGAGAAGAATGAGGTTGGCTTAGGAGCATTGCTTTTCTCCATTACTCTGGAAGGTGTGGAGGATGCTTGTGTACTGCTTTGGATCTCAGTGAACCCAAGCTAAGTGACTGAAAAACAAATGTGTAAGCTTGGTGACTGTATGTTAGTGGGTGTGTGTAGGAGGCAAGCATGCATTTTAGTGCAGATAAGGTATTTGTCAGGTTGGTGGCCAAATTAAAGCAGTTCTAAAAAAAAAATAACAGCATAAACTAGACCTGAAAAATGTTCACTGTCAAATCAGCCTAAAGCTAAAATCTTTCTAACCATTAATACCAGTCGAACTGCTTTCTCTGCCAGGGGCCAGGAGCAGATCCTCCAAACAAGTCTAAAGGAATGTGTGCAAAAGCAAAGTGTGAAGGGTGTGTACAAGGCAGTGCTTCTCCCCACAGACCTGCTCAACTGCTGGCTGTTAGGGACTTTGGAAACCCAAGTGTAACAGCCCTTCCCGGACCTTCTCTTTGAACATATTTCTACCTTTGGCTTTCCCAGGATCCTGCGGCAATTTAATTACACATTGTGTGAAGAAGCACTTCCTTTTGCTAAATTTAAATCTGTAGGCTCTCTCAGGCTTACAGCTGGCTGCCTTCCTCCCCGCAGCTCTAGCCCTCTGAGAATGGTGAGATGTCACCTAGTCGGGATGCCATCAAACTCTCATGCCCTTCCTCAGCCATCTGCTTTCTAAACCAAGAAAAGGCTTCCTCCCATGGAAGCCATACCATTTCTCCACTTATCCTTGTCCTCCCTTCTGAATTTTTTTCTGCCATATCAGTCTATAGCAAAATGCTTTGCTCTGCTTGTCAAAGGATAAATACTGCCAAGCTGAAGAGTTCTGCTTGCTCCATATTTTTCAGCTTGCTGGTGCATGTTGTGCAAAACTGCAGTGCTGTAACCATATTTTTGTATGACTTAACAAGCATGTGTCAAAGGAGCTACAAGCAGCAGCTCCTGCATTCAATCTTTTTGTGCTCTAGCCCACCGTATTAAAAATACAAACAAACAAAAACAAACAAACAATCTATTATTTTCAGGGTCTGGTTTGGCTGTGAAACTACTTTGAACTTTTTTCTTTTTTGCCCCAGTCCTCCCAGAGTCCCATAACAGCCACCATTATTCTCCTCTACCAGCAGGAGCTCATACGTTCTCCTTGAGTTCTGCAGCATGGCTCGTTAGGTATCTGGTTGTATTGGGTACCTGAAATTTTCCTTCCATCTGCTCCTTCCCCAGCTGCAAACTGAAGACTCTGTAAGTTGCTCTATCTGATCAGCTGTTGCTTTTCGGTGGAACATGGAATAGAAATTAAGGGAAGTGAAATGGCGCTCAGCATCCAGCTCCATTGTCACTGAGATTTTCATTGCTGCTCAAGCCCAAACTGTTGAGGACAAAGCAGCCAAAGTGTCACAGGGAAGCAGGTCCTAACACTGGTTTCAAGAGTAAATATGAGACTGTGGACAAGTTAGGACTGATGTACCAGCTGCTTGAGTGTGATGGCATCTTAAATTATTAAGGAATCTCTACTAAATTAAAAGCTATGTTAATTCTGAAGGCTAAATCCACAAGGATGAATAGTGACAGGACAAGGCAGAATGGTTTTAAACTGAGACAGATGTGGTTTAGGTTAGATATTAGGAGGAAGTTTTTCACTCAGAGGGTGGTGACACACTGGAACAGGTTGCCCAAGGAGGCTGTGGATGCCCCATCCCTGGAGGCATTCAAGGCCAGGCTGGATGTGGCTCTGGGCAGCCTGGTCTGCTGGTTGGTGACCCTGCACATAGCAGGGGGGTTGAAACTGGGTGATTGTTGTGGTCCTTTTCAACTCAGGCCATTCTATGATAAATATTACTGATTTCAGTAGCATCTACATTAATTACTTTATAATTCACCTCCTTCCATCTTCTTCTCCTTCTATCAAGGGGCAAAAAAAGTATCTGCCTCACTTTTATTCTTCCTGTGTTCTCAGCACGTGGGTTTCTAGAGCTACCTTATCTGTATATTTGCCTGAAAATTTCCCACTCATTCCCTTCATGATTTACTGCTATTATATTTGCTCTCACTTCCCATCTCCTACAGCACATTAGGTGCCTCTTACTCCACATAGATCTCTCTGCTTCTTCCAGATCTTCCTCTCCACCTCAGATTCTCTGGACTGCAAAATTTGGAGTCTTGCTTACTTAAAGATAAAACAGACACTAACACCCAAACCTCCTTTTTCCCATGCTTATACCTTCTCCCTTCCTGGCTTTCCTACATTCTCACAGGGTTTGCTCCCTCCCTCTCAGAGACTCCAAACATATGGAAGCAATGCAAGATGAAAGGAAGCTATCTATATGGTAGCAGCCATCATGATGAAAGTAACATGGGCAGAACATTAACTTTTGTGTAAAAGAGACTGTTGTGAGACCAAGGGTTGAATCTGTAAAACAACATGTCTTAATGCTGGAAATGAGTGCTAAAGGTGTGAGTGCTGGCAGTGGTACTTGGAGAAGCAGGAAATTAGTAGGTACATCATTATGACAAGCAGCTACAAGGAAGCAATATGAAATACTTGGCTGGGCTTGAAATACTTATCTTCTTCATGGGTGCAAGGTGTAATACTACAGAGATAGCAAACTCATTGATATTAGTTTCTTATCAATCTCATGTACATGATTTTTAAAACATGACTACTGAGTTCAAGTGTGCAACTTCAATAGTGTGAGTTATAAAAGTTGAAAGACCTTGGGCAGCTTTATCTGGTAGGTGGCAATTCTGTCTGCAGCATGGGGTTGGAACTGGATGACCTAAAGGTCCCTTCTATCCCAAACCATTCTGTGATTCTATGATCAGTCATTACTTAAAATGGGACCTCTTTAACCTTTCATGAACTGATGACCTGAAATCCTGGGACACCAACACTATTAGATGCCACATGGGCTGGCTTCTTTAAACCACACTATTATTGGTGCTTCCCTCATTATGAGGCAAAGAGAGAGATGTCTGTTGGCTCACAATGAGAAATAAAGTTTATGGCAGTCATTTCTGGAAAGAAAAACAGAATGTAGCACTGAAAGCCATGACTGCCAGTCTTAGAAGGAGAAGCAGAATCTTAAGAGACTCTTTCTTACCTAACTTTTCTCATGCCACCTAGCAAAAGCTTTCTAAATATTTTGTGTTTGTGCTCTTCAAAGCTTTCGCAGGTTTACACGATCTAATAGTGTAACAACAGCTGTGCAAGCAGACCTGGATTTCCATGAGAACTTTGACATAATCGACACTCAAGAGGACAATTTGTGTTCTGGACAAATATCAAGACAATTTTCACGAGATGCAAGCACCTCTACTGTTAGCATACAAGGGTCAGGAAACCATTACCATGCATGTGCAGTGGATGATGACTTTGAGACAGATTTTGACCCATCTATTTTACCTCCTCCTGACCCATGGATTGACTCTATCACTGAAGATCCCCTGGAAGCTGTTCAAAGGTCAGTGTGCCCACGAGATGGCCACTGGTTTCTGAAGCTACTGCAGGCAGAGAGAGACCGTATGGAGGGCTGGTGCCAACAGATGGAGAGAGAAGAACGGGAAAACAACTTACCTGAGGACAGTAAGTAACTGACTACAATAATATTGCAACTTGGAAAAAATTGTTTAATACAGGTCAAACTGACTCCTATTAATTCGTTATTGTGCCTTTCTTATTTACCTAATGAAGTTATGTCATAATTCTTAAAAGGACTATGTGTATATATGCAGTAATACTCATTAAATTTGATAGAGAGTGCAAATGCTTGACGCTTCTGAAACTCAAAAGATATTTTGGGATTGCAGTTAGGACGTTGTGGTTAGGGATCTTGCAGTAAGAAGATTTCTTAACTCTTCTTATTTATTTGAAATGAAAGGAAAAAGGAAATGAATTAACTATAGAAAAAATTATACAAAATTATTAGAAATGGATAAACTGTTTCTGTTGGAACTTTCCATTTATTCCAGTGTAAGAAATGACCGTAGAGAGATTTGATCAGTTACACAGTACTGTAAGTAACTGGAAATTTACTAATAATGGAAAATACGAGATAGCCTTAGCATTTATATTAGCATGTACATCCAGGTTTTCTATTTCTACAAAATTTCTATTATATAATTGATTAGCTATTTCCTCTGGGGGAAAATACGGAAGGATTAACCTTCAAAGCATATCCAGAATCCCCAAGTTTTAAAGTATTTGAATCTCATTTTTAATTTATATCATCAACACATTCAAAATGTCATTGAGCATGATATCAGGATACAAAGGTTTCAATTTGCTAGTACACAAGAAATAAAGTAAAAAAAAGAAAAGGTATAGATTGAAAACGATGTGTGACCACATCATAAATAGGTAATATCAAACATTTGTAAGTCTAAGTCAGAAAAACCCACTTGTTTTCTGTTTGCCACAGCAACCAGTGTGAAAAAATGATATGTATTTGATATTTGATTTGTCCACCAAAGCAGCCACTCACATTTCAGAAAGGATGTGTGAATTTTATGGAGCTAGTGCATGCAGAATACGTACATCTGTATGCAGAATTTTCTCTATCTGATAGTTTGGAAGGCTCTTCTTTTAGATGCTGATGGGAGAAGCCAGTTGTGGGGGAGACAGGTGAAGCTGGGCTGGCTGTCCCCAGCACTCTTTGTAGCATACGTGGCATGTCCTATGGGTTATTTGTGGTGTGCGTCATGTGGGTTGTTTCGCCTTTGGATTTTTCAAGCCAGTTCTTCTTGTGAAAGCAGGAGGAGAGGGGTCATCAAGGCTCTGATGCTGCTGGCCACTCAGGCACGGGGCAGCTGTCTGCAGCAAGGGTTTAACATGTCCTGCACTACCTGGTGTCAAGGGAAAGCATATGGTAGGGCTACACTGCCCACTCAAACAAACAAAAACGTCTTGTTCCAAAACCAGCCCCAAATTATGGCATTTTATACACCTGCAAACTTTAAAGAGAGGGAGAGGACAGAAGTACATGGTTTGGTTTTGCTGAAAAAAGTGCAAGCGGAGCAAGGAGTGCATCCTTTGTTCCAACCTGACATCGGCAGCGTGTGTTTGGCCAGATAACTGAGTAATGAGAGCATGCGATGAGTGAGACTCCCTGGACGTGGCAGCAGCTGACAGAGGGCTCGCTCCCCCAGCGCTGCCCGTAAAGCAATTCCGTTGCCCGCAGACAATGTGGCCCTTGTGCAAAACAGCTGCCAGGGACCAGCCCAGTGCAGCCTGCCAGGAGTGGGTGTGCTGCAGGGGGTCACGGGCACTATTGGGCTGGCAGGGAACCCACCAATGGGCCTAGTGCACCAAGCCCAGAATGGAGTGTGCTGCTGTGTATGGGAACAAGTGCTGGGATGGTGGCTGCCTGGTGAAATGCCTATATAGAAAGGAAGATGGCTCCCCTTGTGCCATGAATTATTTATTGGCTGGTATGCTCTGGTCTTATCTGAAATCATTTTCTGATAAAACTGTAGCATGCATAACAGGCAGATGAATTGCACTCACACTTCAGGCTGGGGTACTCGATAAGACTTCTCCATATTTTATTGGTATGGGGGTGTTAGCTACCAGCTCTACTGCTCTCCTTAAAATAAATTGATAATAAAAATGCTATTTGACATGTGAGGCTAAACATGCTGTAAGAACAGACTGAAGCTTCGGATCAGCCCCATGGCTCAATCAGCCTTTTGCTGGATTATTGCTGCTGTGTTTGACTCCTGTGGGTGTTGGTAGCTGTAAGAGCCACAGGACTGCACCCCGCACAGTGTCAGATGCTTCCCATCTGGGCTGTAATGTAACTCCTGCTCTGAGACATCCATTGAAAGCGGACGGCGGGGCCTGGTGCTCCACAAATCTGTGCAGCAGGGCAATAGTTGTGAGGCAAGTCAGGCTGATGATGTACCAGTTAAAATGGGAAATCAAGGCTCTGACCAGATGTGTTGCTAGCTGCCTTGTGTTTAGGTTGTTTTCCTCTGGGCTGGTCTGACAACAAAGACTGACCCCAAATCTGTTAAAGCCTCCAAACCGATGTCTCTGCAAATTCAGCCAGTATTGGCAAATGAAGCTGTTTGGGTGCTCTCTGCCAACCTGCAGACCCTGGCTGTGCACCTTTGTCCCCATCCACTCCCATCTTCATTTCTTCCCGAAAGGGCCTTATCTACACGAATGCTTTTCCGAGGAAAAGCATCTCTGAGCTGGCAGCCATGCTGGCTGGTGGAGAAAGAAAGAGAGAAATCCATAGTGAAAGAAGTTAGGGAAAAAGATGTGAAGCATGCTAGTAAAAGCCAAGTCAGAGAACACATGGAAATTTCTGTACTCCCAGTGAATAGCATTTACTCATGCAGACTGCCCTATTAATTTAAATGAGATCACTGCTATAAGTAAATATGGTTCTAGGCAAAGCCTGCCTGCTCCGAAGTTTGTTCCATGGCTATTTTCTCCTTAATAGCTGAGCTTAAGACCTGAGCAATAGCTTTAACTTTGAATTTCCTGGCTTTTGTCATGCTTGGCGTTATTTAAATGTAGATCTGTCAGGATGAATAGGCTAAAACACCGGCCCATCCTTGCTTGGGAATGGGTTGTGACAGCTCTATGGCAGGATTGCTTCATATGCACAGTGCGCAGCTGACATCTGCAAGGCAAATGTCATCCCAGGCGCCTGCCACTCTGCTTCTGTTCCTGCCCCTGGGCCCTGGGACAGGGCTGGGTGCCTTGCTCCTTGCTACCTGCCGACTAGCTGCTGGCTCATCTGGACCCTTTGCTACCCAGCAGCCCTCTGCTGGCACATCTAGCCTCTTTGCAGCCTGCCAGCCAGGTGCTGACACATCTTGGCTCTTTGATGCTTGCCAGCCAGGTGCTGGCACATCTTGGTTCCTTGAAACTTGCCAGCCAGGTGTTAGCACATCTGGACTGCTTGCTGCCTTCCAGCCGAGTGTTGGCACATCTCAGCTCCTTGCTACCTACTGGCAAAGTGTTGGCACATTGGGTCATCATCAAGCTGCAGCCCAAAGCTCTCTCTTTGTTACTCTGGTATGCATTGGCAAAGCTGAAATGCTACGAGTTGGTGTGCTAAGACCCAATAATGCATCTGTTCATCAAAACTCCCCTGCATTATCTGTTATGGCTTATCACATCACGTCAGTCTGATAGTTCTATCTTGTTTTCTTGCATTTGTCACCCTCATTATGTGCAGTCTCCTCTCAGGGTGAGGAGGGTGACAGTATCTCCACTTATTTGCTTATGGTTGAATTAATTTTACTGTCATTTCACTTCTTTTCCCACAAAAAGCAGTACAATCCCCAAATGGGTCCTATCCCATTTTTGGAACTAAGAGAAGTAATCATATGTTGCTTGAACAGCACGTAGTCCAAGCTTATACTTCATTATGCTTTCAAAGAGCAACAGGCGAGGGACTGAGACATCAGGAAATTCCCTGGCATGTGTTTATCCCAGAATCACGTTCTGAGACCACTGATCTGGAACAACAATGGTGAGGAGACTGAATTGTGTTAAAATAGCCATATCAAAGTTACAGTGCTGTTATTACAGAACAGATATATCTTCCTATTTCTTAAAAGTTGTTACAGGAGATAACTGGATTTGCATGGAAGGGAGGTCAAAGAAAGAAAAAAAAAAAGCAACAGACAGGCAAACAAAAACACTGCAGTACACACTTCTTCCCCCCCCCACCCCCCCGGGGATGGGGTGACAACAAAGCATATGATGGATGTTAATAACATTGCTTAATGCATTACTGGAAGGCATTCAGATCCGACAGTGCTGAGTGTGCTGTATAACCCTGTATAGAATAGAAAGCAGGCATGAATAACATTATATAGGTGTTTATCTCTGTTATGATTGCATCTTAATGGGTTGGTATGCTTTGTTGTTACTTGGTTTTGTATATTTTGTTTGTCTCGCATTAACTGAAAACATCAATTTGAATGTTTATATGTTTTTGTCCTGTACCCCTTGCTTTCTCTGGTTCTTTTCTAAGACATATTATCTATCTTTGCAATTCCATTTATTTATTTCAGGATATGGCTTTAATTATTTTCTGCAAAGAAAGTGTCAGGGCTGTTCTGGCTCTTTGTTACTTTGTTACACTTCAGTCTTTCTCTTTGGCACTGGAGGCTTTGACTGAGTAAAAGAAACGGGAAACACTAAAAGCAACACGAGTTTGGAAGCGGGGCTAAGGCTTTGATAAGGCTTTGCACCTTGGAGGGACTCCTTCCTTTCAGTCTTTTGCATGCTTTGTGGTTTTTTTTGTTGTTTTTTTTTTTTTTTTTCCCTAACTCCCATGACCGAGTTGGTTGTTGACTGGTTGCACATTAACAGACTGCTTGCACTGGAGGGGCGAGGAATCAGTGACACTTGACTAGATACAGCCGCCGCCACAGTAGAAATGGCAACAATAGGGAACAGCATCAGCATGCATCCCACAGTCAGCTGGGATGATGGGTTTTCGGCAAACAGCCAGTCGCTAGGCAGCCAAGGACAAGGGCTTCCTTCTCCCTCTGCTGAGATCTCTGAATATTAAGCTCTTCTTCCCCCAGAGAAAGGAGCCAGCAAGGTGTGTTTATATCCACTGCTGCTCTGGATGCGACCGCCGCTCGGTTAACACAGGCATCCAGGAGCAGCCCGTCTCATCTGCTTTCTCCTCCCAAGAAGCCCAGAGACCATTTTTTCTCCCCTGCTCAAGTCCTGGGAAGCATCAGAGTGGCGGAGCTCCAGATGAGGCAGCTGTTCCCAAATATACTCAGTGGGAAGAGTTTTCATAACAATGGGAACCACATGAAAGCTGGCAGAGAAGCTCCTCCCACTATTGAAGAGCCCTTTCAGTTGAGTGGTTTGCATATTGGGTTGCATAAATGACTAGACACACCAAGGGGTCCATTTTCAGCACTGTGCGCATAGAATTAGACACGCAAGCCTTGCTAACAATAATGAGAGTTGTGTGCAAAACTCCCTGCGCAATATGCTGAAAATATTCTGCTCAGTGGATCTTCCAGCTCACGGCAATTTCCTGGCAGCTCGGAGCAGAGTTCTGGGAACAAAATGAAAGTCTGGGCTGTGTGTGTGTTCACAGAGCCCTGTCCTTTACTCCTCTAAAAGATGTGAAAGGAATCTCTCCCCTTTTTTTCTTTCCTTTGTATGTCTAGAGTGGAAATGAACTCTGCACCCCACTTTTTCTTAACGACGGAGCTTTAAGGCTGCTGATGCACTACTGTGCATCTGGTTTGGGTTGGCGGTGGGTGTTGATGCCAGCTTGCCCAGCATGTGATCCACGGGTGAATCCCTTGGAGATGCCTTTCTCTTAGCAAGCATCACATGGCCGCATTCTGATCACACTCTGTAAACATGTGCTGCTGCTGCTTGTAGGACTGCGAGACTCCTAACATATTGTCAGAAGGGTTAGGTCAAAGTAGGTCAAAGTTGCATCTTTTCCCCCTAACCCCCCCCCCCCCCCTTTTTTTTTTCCTTTTATTTTTTTCTTTTGTGGTAAGTCAAAACATTTAGCAGTACTTTCCCACTGGAGCTCTGCCAACTTTGCATTTGATTTTGCACACAAGTGACTCTGCTTAAGAAACAGTGCAGAGCTGAGGAGCGGTATATATCTTCCATTTATGCCAAATTTATGCCAACAATTCACCTTCCCTGAGCAGTCCACTCCATATCTCTCTTTCCTGCCCTTCCCTCACCACTGGAAAATTGTCTTGGAGAAGTTGCTGTGGTTACATGATGCCTGGGACAGTGGGTAATGCAAATATCGATGAGTAGAATTGATGGTGAAAATTGTTGTTGTTCTTAGTTTTTACTAATGAGGTGGT
>JAPSGF010000018.1:2485917-2580945 GCA_035772895.1 Perdix hodgsoniae | reverse complement strand
AGGTGGTAATTATTTTTTGATTATGTGGTGTTAATTTTTAAATCACTCTTTAAACAAAGAGTTAAGGGATAATAAGTTGTTTCAGCTGGGAGGGAAATCTGCCTTCAGTACAGAGCAGCCCTGGACAGTGCTGTTCTGCATTCAAAGGCAGAAGCCACTTCCAATACTGCTCATGAAAAAAAAAAAACCAACCTCAGAGGGTCTGGATGAGATTCATCAGTGTGCTCTACAATCCCCAATCCCTTTCTGGGATTCCAACTGAGCAGCCCTCATTTAAACTTGAAAACAAGGCATCATTTGCTGCATGAGATGGTAGAGATGCTCATAGCTGCAGTGATTTCTCTGGCTGTGTACTAATTGTCAGCTTTGGAAAGCTGTGGGCTATTGAGCAGAAAGCTGCGTTTGCATTCACATCTTGTGTCCATTGTTGGTCAGAGGTGTAATTTTTTTGAGTGCTTTCCACACAGCGTTCAAAAGATGGTGATCTTGTATCTGTGGACGGTGATGGACTTGTATCTGTTCTGTCATGAAAGTGCTCTGTGTTAGTTAGGAACTGCTTAATTTCAGAACAAGAGGCAGCTGTAACAACAGATTAACATTGAAGCAACATGTGCTGCACTAAGAAACCTTGCAGCCCGCCTTGGCCTGACGCTGATCTGTCCTCAAATTCCTCAGCTTCCCCATAACGTGTATTGGAAAACCAGCACTGCCTCCTGTGCAGCTTTACCTCTCATTTTGTAGGCTTTTTGGTTGCCTGCAGCAAGGAGAGCATTATGACTTACAGTTCTTTTTCTCTTAGTTCTAGGGAAAATCCGAACTGCAGTGGGCAGTGCCCAGCTCCTAATGGCCCAGAAATTTTACCAGTTCAGAGAACTTTGTGAAGAAAACCTGGTACGTAACTTTTCTGATAAATACTGTTGTGTTTATCTTACTAACTGAAGAGCTATGAACAATCTTACCTAAAGTAGACCATTGTCTGACCAGCAACTTTTGCCAGTAGAGGCCTTGTTATGAACTTAGGAGTATGTCTATCAGAATTGGTGACGTTGAGGGAGTTTTGCTAATAATTAAAGATCCTGAAAATAAAGAAAGGGAATAAACACTTGGTGAGATATCACTGAAGTTCTATTTATCCTTTCATATCTGAGCTCAGTTTGTATGGGCACAGAGATAGGTGGGTTCCTTCTCAGGGTATTCCAAGGTAGACCAGAGGTCTCATGGGCAGGGCTTTCCCACACAATACCAATGCCACCTCTATTCAGCAAGACAGAAATAGCAGGAAATCAGATCCTGAATGCTAGTGCCATGTGTTTCAATGCCTGAACAGCAAAAGAGAGAAAAGTAATTCTACAAAGTGCTAAAAGGGCAAAGAGGCAAAGAGACAGTATGTTGTAATCACGATAACCATATATAATTTGTGTATGCCACTACTGTTACTCTCAATATTTACTATTTTTAAGCTGTTGGTAGTGGCAGCATCAAAATCATATTCATTACGATAAATAGAAATGTATCTTATATTATGTGTCTAAAACAGTATTCTCTAAAATGCCAATGCTTACAAAAAAAAGTCAGACCTTTAAGTTAACAATCCATCCTTGCACATTACATAGATTTAATTCCCAATTTTGACCTGAATTCCTAGAAGCCCAACAAGCACAGTGTTATATTCTGTCATCACAGAGCAAGGAAGGCACACCCTGGGACACTCACCGTAGTGACCACCTTCTACTCCACTTAGTACACCTCTGAAAATCCAGACCCGTACCAAAACCTGGCTGCAATAGGCAAATGCAACAGAAATCATTTCTGTCTGAATGAGCCTTCCAATTCTTAATAGAAAAATAGAAAAAGCTATCAGGTCATGCAACATTGTAAATAAAATCCTACAACTGGGCAATATGCTGATGTCGAGCACTACAAAATTAGGAATGCATCTATAATCTCTGCTTTCCTTATGGATCTGAAATTAAATGTTTTATTGTTTTCTACAGTTGCTGCTTTTGTGGTATAACCGTTCAATCAAAATCAATGTTGAGGTGAAAAACACGAATAGTTGGAAATGTCCTACAAAAGGCAACTGACTGTTGGGTTTGTTGTTCCTGAGATGAGGGAGAAGACTTAAGCACAGAGTAACATTTGAGCCATATAAAACAACACACAGGGCCTAATAATAATTTATTTTTGCATTTATACAATTCATGTATGCTCACGCAAAACTTCCAGAGCTAAGCCATGTCAAAGGGACATAGGACAGAAGAGGACTTCTGGCCGTGCTGCTCTAGGGATGCTGACGGTCCCAGTGTGTTCTTCTGAGTGTACTCTGAGGTTGGATGATCCTTGTGGGTTTCTTCCACCTTGGAATATTCTATGATTCTATGATGAAGTGAACTGAGTTTGCACATGTCAGGCAGCCTCACTGCACTGAGTTTCACTCAGTGATCACCTTGCACATGCAGGACAAACCTACATGCTGAGGTCCATGAGTTTGAAAGTGAGGATAAACTGCATCTGCTTGAAAACCCTGACGTAATCTGATGGAATGCTCCTGATAGATTTGATAGGCCCCAGCTGTCCAGCTTCTCTGTGGTCCTGGGACAGCTGTGGATCACCACATCTCACTTTCCAGAAACATGCCTGAAAAAATGGGATTACTGTAAGCTTTTCACTCTGCAGACATTACTCTTGACAAAAAAAAAAAAAAAAGAAAAAAAAAAACCAAAAAACTGGCCTGAAGTGTCTGACAGGTAACTTTACCTGAAATTGTGTATTTTTCTAGCTCTAAGATTCAGAGTATGGAAAAAGTGCTCATTCATTTGTTTGTCACTGTCTGCACACACAGCAACTATATGCTTGCACAGGTATCAGTCATCCTACCAGCATAAATATTGCAGGGACCCCATGTCATTAAAGTGAAGAGGAGGCTGGCAATTAAATTCAGTGTGTTCAGGTTGCCACCTTTGAACCCACTGGTGGTGCCATGGGGGCAGTGTCTTGGTACTGCCCCATCCCCTTGCCAGAGGTCTCTAATGTTTCTCTCTTTGTGTCTCCCTGATGGTTTGGATCTGCTAAAACTGCTTTGCTAGCAAGATTTGCAATCATTTGCACAAATGCTTTACATTAAGAGATACTAAAGCCAAACTGTTGTTTTTTTTTTCCTTCTTCTGTTGTACAGAATCCTAATGCACATCCACGGCCAACCTCCCAGGATTTAGCAGGGTTTTGGGATATGCTGCAGTTATCCATAGAAAATATTAGTATGAAATTTGATGAACTTCATCAGTTAAAGGCCAATAATTGGAAACAGATGGATCCTCATGACAAGAAGGTAGAACATTGTAGATTTTGTATGCTTCATTTAAAACCCTGCACAAACACTGGACAAATTAAATAGGCCTCTGTGTTACAGCGTTGACGTTAAAAATGTGAAATGAAGCTCATATCAAATTAATTTCATTGTAATAACAATGTTTACATAATAATCATCTGGGATATTATCTGTAATATGTTTCAGGCATATTTTTAAACCAAATCTGTCTTTGTGAATCGGATAATGGGAATGTAGTACTTTGTTAAGTTTTACATTTAATCATATTAGACGATCAATCGTTGGAAGCAACTGCCTTATATATTGATTCTTAAAATTAAATAAATCACATTTACGGTTCACATTATTGCATATAGCAAGAGTTCTAGGTTGTGTTACTGAAAAAAAAAAGAGGGAAGCACTGTAATCATCGCTGACTTGATAATCGTATTACAAACAGAGCGATATCAAAAATATGCCTTCCAAAATATCACATGAAAGAACTCCTACATCTTTTTTGTTGTTGTTGTTGTTCATTTGTTGTTCCTTTTTTTGTTGTTTTTTTTTTGTTTTGTTTTGTGGGGTTTTTTTGTTTGTTTGTTTTGTAATGGGGTGATTTCATAAATGGGTCCACTTTGCTGGTAGTGCTGTTTACCCAAGAGAGCATAAAAATCATCTCAAGTGTTGGGCTTCTTAAAAAGTGCAGTAGTCTTGTGTCACCATGAAAAACTACCACATCTCCAAGTGTGAGTCACCTTTCACTTTTCACTCTCATTCGGCTCCATTGCCTTATTTTTCTCCTCACTATCTACATCAAGAAAAACAGCGCTGGGGTAAGCCAAAATACACAAATGTTTCAGCCAATACTTAAAAGTCAGACCCATTCCTAGAGGAACCATGGGTCCCATGCCCTGTCATGCTCCTTTAAGTATGTAATATGATGACTGAATCTCCTTTAGACTGACTGTGACCAGTCTGATACCAGTGAGTAGAGCAAGCAGGTAGGAACACCAGAAGGAGGGGACACAACCTACTGTCGCTCTCCAGGTGTCCAGGCTCCGCATACTCAGTGTCAGCTCGTTTCTGATGACCGAAGTGGCATTTTCTTTTGGGCACATAATAACAATATTGAATCCCATTAATTTTGCAGCAGGAAGTTTGCAAAGGTAATGCTGGTAGCACTCTCCCTCCTCCGGTCAAGACTAAATACTAGTTCATTCCTGACTTAGGAGTGCCATGCTCACACCATTTGCGCACACCTAGTGTTTTGTAAAGGGATGTGTGGGAATGTGTTTTCCTAGGCCAAGGTACTGAAGGCAAGTCATTTTCTTATCTTCTTTTTTTTCTTTTCAGTATCTGTCAGAAAAGGAAGTTAAAAATGTCAAACATGCATGCACAGAAATGCCGATGTATGATCTTTCATTAGTTTATCTAGTCAAGCAGGAAGGCCAAGTGTTTTTAATTGCACAGTAAGAAATGAGAGCTTTCCTTACAAAAATGTGCTTTTTGTTCGCTTCTGAAAAACATTTCAAGGAGTTTCTAACAAAAAGAATATAACGGGTTAAAGGAAGTTGTGTTGAATAAATGGACCTATGGTAAGCAGGTAGAGATTTTGCTTTTTAAATAATTACACTGACAGTGTCCCTGGTTCAATTAGTATTTGTCTATGATTATAAATGAAAGAGATCATCTCCTTTCTTAAATAGTTAAAAAAAAAAGAAGAAGAAAGAACTTTCTGTGGAATTGATATTTGCAGTTGCCTTTGGCCTTTGCCACTGGTCCCTTTTAAAGCATCACAGATTAATCCTTGGATGGAGAGAAAGAGCAAAGTATGAATAAGTGTAACTAAGCACCTTTATCTTTCAAGCCATGGACGCTGTTGTGATCAGCATAAGAGAAAACGCAAGGGCAGAATGGGGCCTTTGTAGCGTGATAAAATCCCTCCGCTCAGAGGCCGTGTTCACAGTTGGAAGGGGATGTAACTTAAAAGACAATCTAATTAACTTGACAAAGTCTTTGTGGCTGCCTGAAATTCAGACCTGAATACACTTTTCTTTTCTAGGAGAGAACCCACTCGGATTTTTTTTTTTTTTTTTTTTTTTTTTTGTATGCACGCACCAGGCTGTACATAATAGTCCTCCTTGTCACTCGCGTAGCTGGAGCTAGCCGCCACTGTGATGATTAATGCATGTTCTCTTCATGGCTTTTAATTTTTTCCTACCGGTTTTTCAAGCTAGAGCTGACTGTAGGGTGGCATGTCTATTTAGCAGGAGGCTGGGGTTTATGTGTTTGCACAGTCAGACTCAAAGAGGGGGATGTGGGGGCAAGTTACTAAGCTATACAAAATATGTGCCTGACTATATGTTTCATGTTTTGGATGGTTATTGTTCCGATGCACCAGCTGCAGGCAGCTAGTGGTTGGGATGCCGAGCCCAGTGCATCTCAGCGCTGCCACAGGCCCACCTTGTGCTACACGCGTGCCGTTTTTAAGGGCCGAGGTGACGCACACGTCCCGGCCCCGTCCAAGGATGGCCCTCAGCCGAGGTTGTTACCAGCCGCAGGAGCCAGGCTGCCGGGGCCACGCTGCCGAGAGCGGGATTTATTCCTCAGCCGCGTGAAGCGGTGCCAGTGGTACGAGGCCGCGCCTGAGATGCTCTCCTCTCTAGCTCAGTTTCTAGCCAGTTGACTGAAGACTAAAGGGCAGATAGGAGCTAACAGACCATAGGTAAAATGTGTGTTCTAACTACTGACGTGTCCTAGTTTTTCCCGCCTTTCCCTGAGAAGCTCTATAATGCCATTAACCTTCTGCTTTGATCAGGAGAGAAGGGTCCCTCCTCCAGTGCCAAAGAAGCCATCGAAAGGTCAGGTGCCGCTCATCCGGGAACGCTCTCTGGAGAGCTCGCAGCGTCAGGAAGCCCGCAAGCGGCTGATGGCTGCCAAGCGCGCGGCGTCCGTCCGGCAGAACTCAGCCACCGAAAGCGCCGAGAGCATTGAGATATACATCCCCGAAGCCCAGACCAGGCTATGAAGGGATCCGACCAGGAGGACTCTCTCTGGCAAGACAAGTCTCCTGTACAATCTGCCCCTCTAGGCTCCTGCTCCAGGTCACCGCCACCAAGTACTTGTACCTCCTCCTCCCTCTGCTCCCCTCCTCTCCCCGCTCTCTGTACGCAGTCCCGGTGACCCTGATGAATCCCACCACCGTGCCGTAGTTGTCGGTTCTCCGAGAGATGTCCTCTAACACCCTTGCTTCCTGAAGGTTTGCCCATGTCACCATGATGCTTTGTCACATGTACTGATGCTGCCACCTCGCCTCATGTAAACGAGTACGATCCTTTTTCTGTTTGAAGTGAATAAACGCGGCGCTCGGATCCCCATGCACACGCGCACCTGTACTGTAGGCTCCATTAACCCACCCACAACATTTAGTCAATCTAAAGCTAGCCTGTTACCTAGTGTACAGCAATATCCAACCGCAGGGGATTTTGGAAATTTTAGTCACGCAGGGTGATCCTTTTGGACTCTGCCGTCTTCCTCATAAAAGATGAAAGGAGCTATGACTCGGATTCCCCTTTTTTTACTACTTTTTTTTTTTTTTTTTTTTTTTTAAAGCAGATGGCGCACTTTATTCTAAACCTCCAAATCATACCTTCTCACCTGATTTTAAGGAGTCACCAAGTGGGGAGAGGTCGGGGTGGGAGCGGGGAGGAGGGTAAAAACACAGACCTGGGGGTGAGAAATGAAAGCATATCCCGCAGGTGGGATGATGAGGAATAGAAAGATCCCAAGGAAAGATGCCTGCACACTCACAGCTGCACAAACTGCCTCATTTTTATTTCATCAATCACTACTTAAACATTTCAATCAGCAGAAGATTGTAAATTCGATCTTCCAGGGAAATAATCTATTTTGAAAGGCAATAAAAGAGTGAAAAGGAAGGAAATAAGAAGCAAGGACAGTTGAAGATAATATAAAAGAAGGATTTTCTTGTCCAAGTATTAAGAATTTTTAAAATTGTACTGTATTGTCAATTCCTCTTGTATTGTATTGTATGGATTATATTGGTTAAAAAAAAAAAAAAAAAGAAAAAAGAAAAAAAAAGTTTGGTTTCATTGATGTCTTACTCTTGGTGGGACGATCCAATCTCACACATACACACAGCCACACACCAACACCAGTCAGCCAGTTGTTGTACACAGAGCCTGACGTGCTCTTCCAGGCAAGGCATTGCATTATCCACAGCCAGTTTATGCTACCGTGCAGACTGCTCCTTACCAGGCGGTTCATATCTAGGTGTAAGGTTTTAAAACAGTCTCCTCCTGATAGTATAAAGTACACTCGAACAAGAACAATAAAGTATTTTTCACAAGTTATGGGACTGATATGAACTTAATTTTGTTCCACGACAAGCCTTCCTTCCCCCGCTTCTGCCATTGTTTTGCAGTCACAAAAAATATGCATCCCAAGTATCCCATTAATACCAGGGGTAAATCATAGACAATAGGGCTGGAGAAGAGCAAGGCTCTCAGCCTGGCCTCCTCCAGCCCAGGCGGGGGCTGCTCCTCCTGCATATTGGCTGTCAGGCACTGGGCACACTGCCCCAGGAAGGCCTTGTGCCGACAGCAGGAAAGCCAGGCAAGCTGCACACAGCACACTGGGCACACGTGTGGGTGGGTGGCTGGATGCGATGTGTGCCTCCCTGGTTTCTACTGGTAACAGAGGGTTTGGCCAGTGCAACTGTGCCCAGGGTCCCGGGGGCAAAGTTCTTGTGACCCTGCACTATCTTTGCCTCCATGAGGGCACCCACGAAGGAAGGTGGTGGCCCTCCAATCCCACTGGCGATAGGCCTAGGGAAAGCTGCCCTAGTGGTGCAACACGGTGAGCACGGTGACCCCAGACTGGTGCAGGCTGCCTGTGCCCTTCACTGTAACAGCTGGGCTGGCCTGACCAGGTCTCACCATAGGGCTGGCATCATTCTGCCACTTGCGCTTCAGAGCACTGAAAATTGTCATCGACAAGCAAAGCTCTTGCTAAAAGTATTCATCGAGGTCATGCCAGACAGCTTCTTTTCCTACAATATCATAGCCAGGTGCTAATTTAATTTTACTGAAGAAAATAAGAGAGGTAATAGGTTCTGGCACCAGGTATTTTCACGAAAGCATACTAAAACCACTAGAGAATTTGCTACCTCTCAAAGCCATTGATATCTGAGCTATGTCTTTATAAACAGGGCACAACTACTTACTGCTGTGGTTTACAAGATAAGGGCTAATAATTTAATATATAAAAGACTTTTAACTAGAGTAATCGGAAATCCAGTGTAACCCTTGAGTGCTTTGTGTTATAGGAGCTTGGAAAGGCTTGACCCTCTCAGCACCCAAATACCTGTGTGTTTGCTAGTTTTGAAACACTCCATCTGACTTTTAGCAGTAATGAAAGATCACCATGTTTGCAGTATGTAATAGTGCCAACTGCCACTTTAAGCATATCATCATGTTAAGTATTAATTTTTTGGAACTCATTTGTACCGAGGTATACAAAGCTGTATTCAGGTGAGAGTCTGCATTCACAGCTGTGTCTCACATTATTTAGTTTCGTGGATGTTTTATGAAAGATGAGTTAAGATTTTGGTTGACAAGTGGCTACAGAAATTTCTATCTAGCAAATGCCCCCTTAAAAAGCAGAGAAGGGAAGACTGGCTAGTCTTGTGCATGATGAATTATTGTATTTGTATATCACAGAATATTTTCATATATATTTTAAATGAATCTATTCTTAGGTGAATGCCTGTTAGCACATTTGGCTCCAGGGAGAGAATTATAACGTTTGCCTTGTTTTTCAGCAAAGTTTTAAGAATACAGCCAAGACCAGGAAATACAGAAGATAATATTTCTGCCCCTAGAATGCCACTAGTTAACCACTTGACTCATTTACTGACATGAATACACAAGTAGTATATTTGCTGTATCATCTGTTTTAGCACAATTTGTAACTACTTGTTTCAGTCTAACCTGCCCGGTGTATATTCAGAATTCCTATATGCTGTTTCACTTTGGTACTAAGGTCTTTCTTTCCTTCTCTCTTTCGTTCTTTCTTTCTTTTTTTTTTTTTTTTTTTTTTTTGGCTTGGGGGAAATTTTAGAGAAGGTTGTTTTTGTCTCCTGCTTCAGAAGTAGAAAAAAAAAAGGAAAAGAAAAAAAAACATTATTTATTATATTTTTTGCAGATGTTTCCATGAAATTCTCATAATCTTTTTTTGTAAAGAAAGATGAAGAAATGGATTAAAGATTTTTAATATTTGAAAAGGTAAATAGAAATAAGTTATTTGTAATATAGTTCAGTTTATTTATTCATGTTCCCTTAATGCTTTTATGTGCACTATCACTTTAATTTGAACACAATCTTTGTGAAGTTTTGGGGGCTTTTCATTTTGGTTTTGTTTGTTTTTTGGGGTTTTTTTTAAGGAAAAAGGTCAAATGCGTATTTTAAGTAATCGGGATATAAATTGATGGCCTACCTGCATTCCCAAATGTTATTTTGAAAATGTTTCTAATATGAAACAAAAGGCAAAAAAAAATTGAAAGCCTTTAGACAGGAAAGAGTGGTTTTATGGCGTAATGATTTGGATTTCCATAGGATTATCTACCTAGATGGGTGTGTGGACAGGAAAATGTAAATAGATGAATGTTTCCCATAATGTAAAAAGAGCAAATTAATAAAATAATTAATGCACTGCTTGTAAGAGCTGTGGGTTTTCAATGCAAATTCACTCTTCCAGAACCACCAGAATTCTTTGCTTGATGTGGTCCAGGATAAAAGCATGACCAGCAGCGTGTTTCTCTTAAACAACCGCTGCTAGAGACTGATTCCACGGAGCCTCCCACTTGCAGAACTTCTCACTGGTGCAAACCCCTCTGTGATACCTTCCTGGATCCCCAGGAGAACCCTCACAGGCACTTCTACTGGGAGCCAGACCCCACCAGCAGGGGTTGGGCTGGTGGCAGCACTGAGCTATTTCATTTCAGCACACACTATCCCATGTGCTTCTTTTACAAGGCAGCACTGAGCAGGGCCCAGCAGTCATAGCTTCCCTTCTCCAGGGCCCTGCCTGCAGACAGGGTTTCTCCCCATCTGGGAAGTCACGACGGCCATCAAATCTTGAACTGGGATTGTTTAATCTGGAGAAGAGGAGATGTAGGAATGTTGACACCTTGTTGCTCTCTACAACCTCCTAAAAGGAGGTTGTGGCAAGTGGGTGATTAGCCTCTGCTCCCATGTGACAGCAATGGATGAGAGTGAATGGCCTCAAGTTGTACCAGAGGAGGTTCAGGTTGGATATTAGGAGAAATTTCTTCTCAGTGGTAATGCAGTGGCACAGACTGCCCAGGGAAGTGGTGGAATCACTGCCCCTGAAGGTGTTCAAGAGCTGTGTGGATGTGGCACTGACATAAGTTAGTGTGCAGTTTTGGTGGTAGATGGATAGTTGGACACGATGATCTTAGAGGTCTTTTCCAGCCTTAATGATTCTATGATTCTGTGACTGTATTCTATTTTCTGGATGATGATGTTCACATAACAGATTTAACACTGTTCAGTTTATAAGTCCAGCAGTTGCACAGTCAGCACACTAGAGCTGTACCATGTACCATTTACCTACTATTACACCCTCAGCACAGAGAAATCAGGAAGATTTATGTTCTAGAGGCAGGGAAACTTCTTCAAGTTTGACAGCCACCAAGACCTAATGGTGGAATTTCCCTTCCTCTGCTGGAATTTATGTCCTCCCTGGTCACTCATAAACTGACAAATCAGAGATGGACAAAAAATGCTTAATTATTTAAAGACCCTTCTGCATGGGCTGATATCTTCCTGCAATGAGAATATATCAGAGTGTAAAACAACAAATATGCTTCAAACTGTTCCCTCAGCAGAAGAATGATGAAGTCTGAGCTGTGGCTCACAGCCCTGCTATTTGTGTTGCTTAAGGTAAACCTGATTCTTATTTATATTCAGCATTCCCTTCCAGCTCAGTGTTCCCACCAAATCATGAGCCTTCCTCAAGAGCATGGCTTGTTGTCAGTTTGCTTGCCAAAGTCTGTTCTCTCCTGCTTTGGATACTTATTTTTGCAGTATACAGTAGGCAAACAATACATTTTAACGATCCCTTTGAATCATGCTTACCCACCAAATTTGCTGGTAGTCTGTGCAGACTTGGAGCCAGTTCTTTTTGATTGCAATTCATAATACAAATGTTGGTCACTCATTGGCATTTGTCTTGTAGTCTTTGGTGTATACTTCAGCTAGGGCTGTAGAGTGGTAGTCAGTAGGGGAGGTTCTCCCTCAGTCCATTGGAAAAGTTCTCCTTCAGTCCATCAGGGAAGTTATCATCCAGTCATTCAGGACAGCATCCTTTGTTCCACTGGTGAGGTTCTCCTTCCCTCTTGTGCATCCCATGAGGACACAGCCAGGTCTTCCTGTACAGCCCAGGATGAACACATGGGCTTGCACTGAGGAAGTCTGGCATCAACACCCACAGTTAAAGACTGCTTGTCCCCTTTCCCTTTAGTCTGATACTGTATGAATGTCCAAAAATTTTCTGTCCCACCACACCAAGCTCATTCAAACCTTTATCCTCCCTTCCCTGTGCTGTCTGCAGGATGGGAGTTTTTCAGTTCTTCATGTCATGCTCTGGTCCATCAGATGCATCTAAATGCCAACTGCAAACATGATGTGATCAGGTTTGTCAGCCAGTGGTTGAGCTTTCCCACACTTAGGTGTGACTGGCATGCAGCACCGCTTTGGATCACGTGAATGAAAATGGCAGCTCTTCTATTTCTCTGTGAGTCACATGCCCAATCTGCAGCAAGACAAAGAGACGAGGAAAGAAGCAGTGCTTCCTGGTAATTGTGTTTTTCACGGTTCTCTTCACTGATCAGGTAACAACATAATCAGAGAAATTCGGGCCAGAAAAGCTCTGCTTGGGCATTGTGTGACAAACATCCCTTCCAGATTGCTATCTCCCAAGCTGCATCAGGTAAGTCATCACCTCACTGCTGCTGCTCCACTCAAAGGAAGGAGAAAAAAAAAAAACAAAAAACATATATATATTAAAAGATACACAAAAGCCAGGCCGAGCTGTGGGATGCCTTCACTTCTGTTGAGTAAGCCTTGGTGCAGAGCTCTCTGCCATACCCACTCTGCGCCCAGTAGTCCTATGGCAGCGTGCCTGGATTTTGCTATTTTCCAGCCAAGCAGAATGGAAGCAATTATGGATTTTGCCAGCTCTATTCAAAGCAGAGAAATGTTGGAGTTCTTCAGCACCACTGGGGTATCCAGAGGTTGCTCAGTCCTAGAGCATCCCTGGGAAGCTGCTGCGCTGTGATGTTTTATAGCTGCCAAAGCTCTATGGAACGGGAGAGTCTTTGTTCAGAGCTAAAGGGAAAAGCAGTAGGGCAGGGTAAGAAGGATGTTTCTGTCTGTCAGGTGTTTCATGAGGGTGGGATATGACAGAATCACACAGAATTGTAGGGTTTGGAAGGGACCTCTAGAGATCAAGTCCAACCCCCTGCTAAAGCAGGATCCCTACAGTAGATCACATAGGAAGGAGTGCAGACAGGTCTTGAATACCTTCAGAGAAAGAGGCCCACAACCTCTCTGGACAGCCTGTTACAGTGTGCCATCACTCTGACAGTAAAGGTCTTTCTATGTTACTAGTGCAGACAGCTGCATGCTGAGGCTCACAGCTGGGGTTGGAGGACAGAACGAGGGATCACAGATGTGAGGCACTAAAAGGCAACTCCTTCCCAAGCAACTATCCTGCATCCCCATGGGGATGCCAAGCCTACCAGTTATCCCTAGCTTTTAGCTGTATGGAAAGGACTATCAAAGACAAATCCTTAATACAGTGTGGCTTATTTTTCCTGTTGTACTGGCTATCAGTGCTCAAAACTGCTTCTTGGAATTACTTCAGAAGTGCATGTTCAGCACTGGATTGCTGTTGTCATTGAACCAAAACTGTAATTGTTCCTTCTTTTGTTGTGTAAAAAAGTGTGTAGCACTGAGATGCCAATGTATAGCAAACTCTGAGCTGGGCTATGCTATTTGTCATCTCCTAGGGTGTCCATTTTTTCTTTTTTGAGGGGGTGGGGGAATAAGTGTTTGTGGTAATAATTTAGTGTGCTCATTGTTTTGCGCATCTTTGGAAGAAAACTTTCCTATCATCTGGAAAAACAAAAACAAAGCAAAACAAACAAACAAACAAACAAACAAACAAAAAACAGTACTGAGACTTCTTCAACTTACAGATAGTTCTGGCAAAATCACATCTTCCCTGTGAAGTTTACACAGTTGAATTTGCAGTATTAGGAAAAAAAGGAGACTTCAGCCCAGCATTAACTGTCAGTTGTGTAATTTGGCTGAGACATAAAGATCAGTTATTTCCATGGAAAAATGTCTGCTTGCCAATCGCCAAGTGACTCCAGAAGAGCGGATGCCTGAGCACCTGAATTTTAAATCACAATCCTGTGTGAGAGGGTCCTAATGCCCTGACTCATCACACAATAAATACTGTGATTTAAAAAGATATAATAACAAGTGATTTTTGTCAACAGTGCTGTATGCCTATACCTATAACAAATAGCACCTTTGATAACTAGTGTGGATTAATCTGAGTGGCTTTTTGCACAACCAACCTAACGTTTCAGCTGAGAGGGAGAGTTCCCTTTTGTTTACATATTTCCTGGCAATAGCATCATGACGACTGCAGTCTGGCTGAGGGAATGTGCAGGGAACTGGGAAGCCAGCCACACGTTAGCAAATTGCGGTGTACTCCCTCGCTTCTCACCCTTTGTTCAATTGACACGTGCTCATCTCTAAAAGGGGAAAAAAAGCTGCGTGTGTATTGCCATGCAGCATTTCACTGCAGTGATTGGCGTCCACCAGCATCTCCCAGGCAGCACTGAGACTCAGTATGAAGCAACCCATCCACTGTGCTTGTCCTCAGCAAGCTGGTAGGATGAAAATAAAACCAGGAAACTGAGCCAAAGCAAAGAAAACCTGTTGAAGCATGCAAAGCTTGCCATTAGAACACAATGCATGCAGATTTTGTTTGTCAACAGTTGCGTTAGCCAATACAGCAATAGTCTGAAATGATTTTTTACTGGAAACATTTTCAGGTCAAGCAGAACATGTGAGCTTACCGTTAATGGTATGAGAGTTTCCCAAGTACCAAGTGAGGGCAATGCACGACACAGCTACAGCACCCAGCTGCAGCAGCTGCAGCACAGGGGAGGTTCTCCCCATTCTGCAGCAGGGAGACATTGCGCTGGAGGAGTTGCGTGTTTTCTCCCTGCCTTGCACTTATCCTAAGCCAGTCACCACTGGAGCAGGGTGAAGGAATCTGCTCATGCACCAGTAAGGGAGAGAGGTTTGGCATTCAGATTATCCAGCTTTATTCAGATCTCTACAAACCTCAGTTCTCTCCCAGGTTTTTCAATAGGCAAGTTGAAATTCTGCTCCTTGGGAGTCAGCACATTAAGTTTGCATTGCTCTTTCAGTATTGTAACAGGGAGCAGCAGTTGGATCAGATTTTTCATTCTTCTCTCAAAAGGTCAAGGAAACATGAAACTGCAAAAGCCTAATTCTTCCCTGCACCGCATTTGTGTAAACCCAGAGGGCAAAATGGCAATGGTAATTTTAATGCTTTTTTTTTTTTTCTTTATGCCTTTTCACTACAAAATTCTTTGCGCATCTGCTGATGGGTCACACAGCAATGCACTTACTGTTACTCTTCTCACATTACTCCTTCCAAGAAGCTGATTTGCTCAGAGAAGCTGAGGTGCCCCATCCCTGCAGGCACTCAAGGCCAGATTGGATGGGGCCCTGGGCAGCTGAGCTGCTGGGTGGCAGCCCTGCCCGTGGCACGGGGTGGGACTGGGTGGTCCCTTCCAGTCCAAACCATTCTGTGATTGCATGACTGTGATGAGTATTCACAGCACCCACAAGGGTTCCAACCACTGTAAAGCAAGCATGGCAAAATGGGGGCTTGGCACAGCCTCAGCTGCACTGGTGTGCTAGCTCCAATGCCACACACACTGCCTGCAAGGCTGGTCACCCATGTGCATGGCTGTTGCAAAACATGACTGTCACAAGAACGCATTCCGTGAGATAAACATTCATGTAGCATGACCTCAAAGCCCAATTGGAGATGTGCGTTGTGCAGCCTAAACATCATGCGACTGTTGATGTTTGCATCTCACGGAGTTTACAATCCAAGACAGAGCCCTGCACCAGAATTAACTACTGTGGTCTGTTCTAGATCTACTTGCTATGGTCTCATTGCTCATCTTTGAAAATGAGTCGTGTGTTATAAAGCATCATAAACAAGCACATTTGTCCTTTTATCCAGACTTCACAAGGAGATGTGAAGCAAAGTCTTCCCTCTAAAATTCCATCATCCTGACCAGTAACCAGTCTTATGATACAAAGCCCAAATCCAACACTTTACCTCAGCTGCAACACATGACAACACAACAGAGCCCTGCCGTGCTCCAGGCCCTTACCAAGTCGTAGAGATTCAACAGAAGCAAGGCAGAACATCACTACTGTTCTTCCTTGAACAGGGACATGCTGTCCTTTAAACTTAACCTAAGGCAGTCCATGAAGGGACGCACTGATAACGTGCAGACATGCATTGGCAGCTGGGGAGCAACCCGCAGTGAGTAAACTAATAATACACACATATATGGTATGGGCAGGCAGTAGGGAAACGGCTTTTGGCCCGGCACCAAGCTTCAGAAAATGCTGCATGCTGGTGGTGTTGGCTCTTGGGAAGAAGACAGCAGTTTTACAGCCATGAGGGTCAGGTCCTGCCTGGCTCAGCCACGTCCCCCAGCAGCCAGGCCGAGGCCCATGCAAGGAGCCACACTATCCCATGAGTGCAGCCAGGCCACACTGTCACCCATCAGTCATGCACACACGGCTCCTTCCGAGTTCAAAGGCACAGTTGCAAAAGCCTTGTTTTTCATCAGGCTGCTCCCAGGATTTATGGGCTGTCACCCATCTGGGCAGGCAGAGGTGTTTACCTGCACCTGGTGTCAGCTGGGCTCAGTAACGCGATTACAACACTCCCACTATCTCCCTATCTCCCCTCTCCATCTCCAGCGATAGAAATAGAAAATAAACAAATACAGACTCAAAACACTACCTGGACCCAAAACATCTGAGGTGAGGGCCAAAAAGAACCCCTTGCAATCCCTTCTTCCCCTGCCACTACAGCACTGAGTTCCGTAAATGATCAGGTTCTCCCCAAAGCCTGAAGTTCATTAGAGTAGCTCCTTATTACAGCCCCATCACCACACATATACACAGCGGCAACTACAGAAGCTTCTTGCCCCAAGGCCAGGTTAATATTTCAGCCCCAGCCCACCGCAGCCCGTACTTTGAGCCGCGGGCAGCACGTTATTGGCGATCCTGGTATTTGCAGGCTGGCTTCCACCAGTTGGGTGCCTCCTCTCTGTTACAAGGGAGCTGACACAGGAGAGCTCATGTCACATCGGAGCTCTTGATCTCCACCCACTTCAGTACAAATCCAGTTATGACTGCCATCAGTGTGACTTTGATTTCAGGGCTCTTTGCAGGTGAGCCATGCTGCAGGCTCTGAGCTCAGCCGACAGGACAAAGGTCTTGTTTTCCTTGTAGTGAAAAGGTTCAGGGCCGGGCTTCTGTTTTAAGTTTTCGATTATCCCGGTAAATCACGAGGAGTAGTAAAGTACATAGAACAGAGATTGCAGGCTGGTTAAGAATTATCGCGGAGGTGAAAAAAAACAAAGAAAGCCAGCACAACAAACCTGGGCCCGGTTTCCATAGCGCTGCCCCACATTCTGCCAAGCACCGCTCTGCACCTGCACAGCACCTGCAGCTTACGGAAAGTCTTGGAGCCCACTCTGAAAGCAGGGCGGAGCCTTCAAGCATCACTGGGCATGTCTGCCCAAGGAGTAACTGAGTGACAGACAGCTCACCCTGCTCTCCTGACAGTTTCCTGCAGCTCCCTTAACATTCAAAGTAAAGAGAATCGGGTGAGGTACCAAAGTCCAGTGTCACTTCATTCCTCCTGTGCACCAGAAATAATAAAGGCAAGGGAAAGTGTTTCCTGTAGCCAGTGTAAAAGGCATTTGTTGTGAGCACACATGAAAGGGCTCCTACACTGAACCCAAACCGCCTCTCAGGAGGGTTTGCAAATTTTTTTTGCAAGTCTAGGAATGAGGAAAAATCTTATTTTGCACAAAATTGAAGCCCTGCCTGACAGCCATGTGCCCTGCTGCACTGCTCCACATTCTGTATAGGTCAAGCTCCGTTGCAGCTCTGGCTCTGCTCAAGGTTCTCAAATACATTGTTTTGTCTCTTGCTGTCAGATGCATGGACCCATGTGCAGATTTTCCCTAGCTGGCAAAAGTCACGGGGATGTAGAGGCAAAATATGAACAATGCTGTCTCTGTGATGGTTTGGAGAACAGCAAATCATCTTCTCCCTGCCCTGCTAACATCCCCTCCTCTGTGCATTTGTGTAAGCACAGGCATATTTCCTGCAGTCCTTGGGCAGCACATACATCTCTGCTTTGTTGCTTTACTTGATCAAAGGCAGATTACGCTGCTATCACCGGAACTGTTAAGATTTACACGTGGGCTTTTAAGATATCACTTTTTAAAGATCAAAACCTGATGTTTCCCAAAGAAGTGAGTTCAGACAAACCACAGAGCTCTGGAGTGTGTTTTCCCTAGTCATAGCTGAAAGGTTTGTCTCTTTTCCAGGGCTTTCCCAACAACAGTAGGTCTCCCTTGTGAATGAGGGCCAGGGCAAAGCAAGGATGAAAGGCAGATCTGTGGAAAGCAGAGGGTCTGAAGACAAGTTCCCTCTGGGCTGAGCAAGCATCATGAAGCAGCCAGTGAGGTCACGTTTCCTGCCTAGGCAGAGTCACAAGTGAGTCACTCCTGAGGCAGATGCAGAGTCTGAGTAACAGCTGAGCTGCACTGCCCATCTTGCTTGGTCAGTCCCAAGGGAGGAAATCTGAGCCTACCACTGCTGTTGAAAGGAGATTCCTCATAACAGAAATACCTGTTGCATATGGCTGAAAAAAGGAGAGAAAATGATGCATGCCCACCACTGGCCGCTATGGATACTGTTCAGTGCACTGCATCTGGAGAATCTCTCCTATGAAGAAAGGCTGAGGCAGCTGGAGACTGGAGACTGGAGAAGAGAAGGCTCTAGGGGGAGAAACCTCATTATGACCTTCCAATACCCAAAGACGACTTATAAACAGGAGGGAGACTGTCTTTTACATTGGCCAATAGTGATAGGATGAGAGGGAATGGTTTTAAACTAAGAGGGGAGATTTAGATTGCATTTAGGCAGAAATTCTTCATACAGAGGCTGGTGAGGCACTGGCACAGCTGCCCATGTAAGCTGTGGTGCCCCATCTCTGGAGGCACTCAAGGCCAAGTTGGATGGGGCCCTGGGCAGCTGAGCTGCTTGGGGGCAGTGCTGCCCATGGCATGGGATGGGACCAGGTGGGCTTTGAAGTCCCTTCCAACACAAGATATTCTATAATTCTATGATCTAAGAGAACATGGAGAATGGCACTGGCTGTGAGGGTGACTGGACCCTCGCCCTCTGCCCCAAGATGTCCCAAACACAGCAGGAGTGAAAGAAAGCCAGGTGGTGTCTCCTAAACATTCAACATATATCTATCATGCTTCTGAGCAGGCAAGTAAAGAAGCCTTCCACATTCTTCTTCCAGAAGGCTAGGCCTGGGAAGCCAATGTGGAAACAAGTGCCAGCAGGCAAGGAGATGATACTGGCTGAAGCTGCTTGTGTAGGGACAAGGGAGTCAAGGTGGTAGCTTTACCACAGACAGTACATGCAAATGTGAACCTATAAACTAACAGGAAATATTTCCAGGTTTTTCCATGTATCTCCAGCTAGGGAAGAAAAACTTTTGAGGAAGCCTTTGCAGAAAGTTGGCAGCATTTCACTGAAAATACCTTGGCTGAACGCAAGCCAGCTGCACTGAACATGAAGAATGAGTTACAGCAGCAACTGCCTAACTAGTGTTTAATGTGATAACCTGAATTCACCTCTTGCTTGAGGTTGGCAGAGGAAGGCCTTTGTATGGTTAGTCCATCAAAACAGCGTGCTGCAACCGGAAAGGCCGAAATTGAAATCAGCTTCTGGGTTCTTAAAAATGCCTCTGAGTTTTATTACTCACTGCTCCTCTTTTAGGCTCGTCTCTGCTACAGCACAGAAAGCAGAAGCTAGGAAAAAATCCAGCTACACAGGGAAGATGTGCTTTCTCTCATGACCAGAAGCTGGTCCGTTTGCATCAGAGCGAGATTTGTTGTTGTGGTTAGTTCAGTGGGGTAGCAGGGATCTTTTCCAACAGCACAAAACCAGACAAAATAATCTCTCACCTAGTTAAAGGGGCTACGTGCAGTATGATGTAAGCACTCAGCAGTCAAACAGGCAGACAGAAGATAGAGGGAGAGTTCAAACAAGGAATGATACCACAAGTCTAGAAGGAAACAAAGTAAGACATCGAGCACAAGGTCAGGCAGTCAGAACATTGCAGTCTGGAAAAGGAAGTGAAATTACAGGCTCTGGCAAAACAACTGAATGCTTACTCAGTTGAATTACAAAACTCTTGTGATCTTCACCATCAGTTCTGTGTCTGGGATCCAGACCTATTTCCAAGGCAAGCTGTACAGATTCATAATGGAAGGTGATGAATATGGCATTCTTCCCACAACCAGTCAAGTGATTTTTTGTTTTCAGGGGTCTCACAGTTGGGAATTATTTACTTAATAATGATAGAGACTAACATTCTCCTAAAGTAGCTGAACCCTTCCAACCCATTCAATGCCACTGACAGAGAAGCTTGGGTAATATACACCAACAGGGCAGTGTTTCTCCAGCAGCACAGTGAAAATAGAGGGGAAAAGACTCAGGGAAGCCATGCAAACACACATTTGTGCTGCAAAACCCACAGCACCAGGGCTGAGCTGCTCTCTCTGCCAAACAATTTGACAAAAGTTAACAACGCAATACTAGCAGCTTGTAAATGCACAAGTGAGGAGTCTTCATTATGAGGCCGATGCCACTACACATCTTCAGGTAGGGGAAGCAGCCCCAGCCCTGCTCTGTGGTCCAAAGGAAGCTGCCCAAACACAAGCAGGGACAGAAAACTGCCAGCTGCACACAGTCAGCCCATACTCACAAGCCACCACTTGCCCTCCTTTAAATCACCATTTCAAAGTGCTGCTACCTGTGTGCACATCTGTAGGTTTGTTACGCATCTATGTAAGCAGCTGAAAGTACAACACTGAGATGAATTCCAGCCAAAACCATGCTATCCAGTGAAACAGGGATGAGCTGGGAGGTGTTTGTGACCAGCTGTGGGAGCTGAGGTTAACATCACACACTGCAGCACTGCACAGGGGTGTGCGGTTACTTTGCTGTGGGGAGCTGCCCCAGGCTGCGATCTGTGCAGCCAGCCCCATGATATCTGCCAGTGGTAGTCACAGACCCCATTCCTCAGAGCCAAGAGAGCGGAATGTGAATTGTAAGGCAAGGGAAACCACAGAGGGAAAGGTGAGCAAAACTGCTAAGTGCATGCCATGGCTTTGAGCTGTCAGCAGAGAGGGGTGCAAAACTTGGACACAGAAGACAGTCTGAATTTTGACTCTGTAGTGTAGCCAGGTCTGCTTCTTGTGACTGTGTTCGAACTCATTGCCATGGTAGGCAGCAGAGCAGACGCCAAATGGCACACAGCACATGTGGATGCAATTACTACGTCTGGAATAGCAACAGCTCGAAGTGACGCTTTGCTAGAGTGAGTGGCTCATCTAAGCTCTTTTCCTTTAGTCTGAACACTGGAGCTCACAGAGAAGAGCTGGCTAACCCAGGGAAACGGGACAGACGTAAGGTCTCTGGCAGCTGCTGAACAAGACTTAAAAAAAGTCATGTCCTGAGCAGCAAACAAGAGCTGTGTCTGTGCCAATAATCCCTACTTGGCAAAAGCCACGGGGAAAGTTGACAAATGCAATATGCCAAGAAGAGGAAGAAAAAAACAGAAAACTCAAATGAGCTTTAAAAGAGTTAGGAAGTAGTGCGGGACCAGCTCTCAAGTGCTAACAAGAAAAACGGCTGGAAAAAACACACCTTGACGTGCAGCATTGCAAGTGCCCCAGCTGTTTGAGCGCATTACAGACACTGACCTCATGGTGAAAGCCGGTAGATGTGTGGGATGCCACATCCCCCCAGCATCCCATGGGATGCCCCTCCATGCACTCATGCACACAGTTGCCAGTCCCAAGATCCCCTCCCTATTGTAATTATCCTTGCTTTGCACTGGGATTTATCACGTGCAGCTGCCACAAGTTGTTTACAAGACGCAACTGCCATGAAAACAAGTCTGTTGGCGAACTGTCTCATATCTGTTGCTCCTCCTGGGTCACTCAGGCTCTGGCCAGCAGCACGCTCTCCATACGGCACAGCACGGCACAGCACTGCTGGCCCTGCATTAGCGGCCATTCCCAGTTGGCGCATGCAGGCAGAACTCGGGTTTTGACATCTGCCTCACAATTAGGTTTATCTCTGGCTGCAGCAAGAACAGCAAAACTGCCCTTGTCTCATTGTTTCTTTTCACTGCTTTCTTCTTTTTTTCCTATTCCACAGCCAAACAAGCTTCCAGAAATAAACTTTTCCTTTGTTCCTACAGGGATGAGTGGCTAGCACAGGCAGCCTTGCACACGTTAGTCATTGGGACTCCTCCTCATTTTGAACCCTAGCTCTGCCTGATGTCCAAAATTTACCTTTGATAATTTTATCTGGAGTTAACTACAAGTTTTTGCTCTGAAAGAATAGATTTGGGTAAAATTTAGCAGTCTGAACCAAAGTATCACTAAACAGAATCTGCTTTTGATTTTATTTTAGTGGATACTCAGTGAGTCCTTTTCATTCCTCCAAGTAAAATAACACCCGCGGAGAGGGGAAAGCCATTTCACTGTGCACCAGGTGCTACTCCATTGGCTTGTGGCTGCAGCTGAACTTCTAGGGGTAGCCTTAACCCAAGTAATAATTAAAAAAAACAACAATCAGCCTCGAGCAAAATTGCTCACAAGTAAAGTCTCATGGATAGGTGTCAGCAAGATGGAAATGCACTGCTCATCACAAGGGCAGGGCACTGGTTGTTAGACCAGTGTCACTTTGTGTGGCAGAACGGCAAATGACAACAGCAGAGACCACAGGCTTTTACTTTCATTGGAAACTGTTAACCTGAATGGCAAGTTTTCTTCCTCCTCCTATTTTCATTTAATTACTGCAGATGCTCTGGTGAAATTACAGAACTGATCAGCTCAGCAAGCAAAACTTTTTTTTCCCTAAACTTGTTGACATTTTTTTTTATTTTAAGAGGCAGATAAATGGAGAGCAAGGATCTGCAAATACCCTTTGATGATATGATCCCCTACATTTTCTCTACCACTCAGCACACTGGCAACCTTCTTTGAAAGAAAAAGAACAAGGAAAAAGTCCAACTACTCAAACAAGGAAAAAATATTTGCCTGAGATCGTTTTTTCTTAGGCAGTGTCTAAAGCACAGGCATAAGGAATGTTGCAATAGAACACCTATGTAGACAAGAAGGTATCTTATGAACCTCTTAGCAAAGACAAGACTTCTTTCTGGGTGCCTAGCATCCGTTGAGAGCAAACATCTATGCCACAAAAGGATTTTCTTCAACTTCCCCCACTTTTTGTTCAACAGTGATTTCATACATACACAAAAGCCTATTCCAAGTAGGTCATAGAAACATAGAATCATAGAATGACCTGGGTTGAAAAGGACCACAATGATCACGTAGTTTCAACTCCTCCACTATATGCAGGGTCACCAACCACCAGACCAGGCTGCCCAGAGCCACATCCAGCCTTGCCTTGAATGCAGCCAGAGATGGGGCATCCACAGCCACTCCGGGCAATCTGTTCCAGTGCATTACCATCCTCTGAGTGAAAAACTTCCTTCTAAATAGATAAAAAGGTGCCAACATATCCCGAGGAAAATAGCCTAGGAGCATAAAGAATAGCATGTGCAGGCAAAGGGACAGTCATGAAGTCTCTTTTCTAGACTTGTGTGCTATTACTTGAAGATGAAACCCACAGCCACACCTGGCTATGCTCAGAACAACTTTACTGGTAGCTTAATTTCAGTTAAAAATGTATTGTAAAAATTAAAAACCTGATTCTATAATCACACAGCATATGAGGACAACCCTGCATTGTTACTATTGTTACCAAAGCTGATGCACACATGAGCAAGACCCTGTTGGTTTTTTTTTTCTTGAACACACTAACACTGACTTTAAAGGTTTAAAGAAGTCCTACGCTAAGTAAAATTTCAAAGAGTACTCCAGAGAACAAACAGTTTTCTGTTGCCTACAAAAAGAAAAACCACAAGGAAAGGAAGAAAAAAAAGAAAAAAAAAGAAAAAATGAAACAGCACACACTGTGTCTACTCCTAAGAATACCCTTACATCTGCCTGCTCTCTTGCTCCACAAAACCCTCCCCCAGTCACCAAGCAGACAACTGGGTTTAAGGATTAGCCAGAACTGATTTTTCTCCCTAAGGGTCTCCCGCTTCACTGTTGTTAGAAAGATGAGGGTGGGTGACAGACATCCAAAAAAGTTGAAATGTGAGCTGCAACTTCATGTTTTTTAGTAATAATTCATTCTGATAGCCAAAGTCCTCCTCTGAAAAGTAACTTTTCAGAAAATTCCACTGGACAGAATACACCCAAACACAGCAGAGATCTCTTCTATATTTTTATCACCTATCCATTTGGTGTTTAAAGTATCACAAATAATATGACTCTCAAAACACAGCTTTCAACCTGACACTCTCCTGTTTCACAGTCTACTGGATTTAGAGCCAAAATCTTACCATTGCTAGCCCAAGAAAATCAGAAGTTGTGCTGCCCTTTTTGACCCCATCAAAATTAGTCTTTAAAGATGTCTAGAAGCTGTACCACAAAGACTTACAAAGAAATATTCACCCCAACCCTTTTCTGGCCTCTTTGTTTCATCCTCAGAAAAACCTCCCCACGGCCCCTTACCCTAAGCCCTAAGGTATTTCTAGGAGCCAAAATACTCCAGCTCTGCGAGGGGCCTAAGACACCCCTCCCGAAATTTAATGCAAGCTGACTACACTGCTCTCTTTGGCCTCTTTGAAAAGGTCAACACAGCAGAACACAGTCAGGTACTTCAGGTCCACTTTTCAGCATTCCTTTGAACATCTGGTTAACAACAGCTGCTGGTGTAGCTCTCTAAACCAAACAAAGTCAGTATTAGGTCAAAAATATTTCTCTCACTCCAGTGTATTTTAAGAATAAAGCTGTGCTTTCTGCAAAGTCTCTATGCAACAAAATACTCCTCATGCATCCATTCTTAAAGAAAATATTTTATTACATTGTGGGAAAAAAGCATAATCATCCAAAGTTCGTATTGTTAAAAAAATTGAAAATTTATTTTAGACAGCGTGTCGGTATATTCTGTTCCGCATGGGAATGATAAGAAGACTCTATCTCATTACTAGATATTGCACAGTCTGATAGAAAAAAAAAACAAATCACATGATCTTGGGAACCATATCACATTATGAAAAACCTACAAAGAAAATATTAAAAAAAAAAACAACCAAACAAAAAAAACCCAAAACAACATCAACAAAAAAAAACACACAATCCTTTCTTTCTACAGTAGCTTTAAAGTTTATAATTCTTGGAATGACCATATTCCACTGAAGACCATCTCAGTGACAGGAAGCTTCATTTCAGCAATCCCTTGTGCAAATAAGATTAATAATAAAAAAAAAATAATAATGCAGTTAAGTCTTGATATTGTGTGGGTGGCAATAACCACACAGCTGTTAGATCCCTGCCTGGAAGAAAAAAAAAAAAAAAATAGGGAAAGAGAAGGAAGGGGATTTAGGCCATGAGTTTTGCCTGCAACTCCATCTCTGCCGCCCTTTTGAGTGCAACATCCACCAGTAGCTGGAATCCACTAAAATCCTGGTTGAGGTCTGGTGGGGTTGGAGGAGGAGTGTTAAAGAGCCCGCTTTGCGCATTCGCACCAGGTCCCAGTTTGGAGGCATCCTCGTGGTAGGAGATGGAGCTGTCTGTGAAGGCGTTGGCCGGGGGCTGCTGCAGGTCCATGGTCTGGCCTACATCAGCTGGCTGACAAAAATGGAAAGGGGCATCTTTCAACGCAGTCACAGTCGTGTGGCAAATCACCGAGGGCCGAGCCAGGATGGACCCCGGGGACACAGGCTTGGAAGAGGACACAGTCTTGCTGAGCGTGGCAGAGGTGGGAAGGAAGGGGCTCTCCTCCAGCAAGGGAAGGAAGTTCTTTGTGCCCATGGAGGACTCCATCACGCCGCCTTCAGGAAGCTTGGTCCCCCGCCGTGAGATGGTGAACTGGTTTGGGTCTTTGCCGTCCTTCCTCAGCATATCAGGTAAGAGCCTGCGGCGCGCGTTGATAAACCAGTTGCAGACCTGAGAATACAACAAGATCTTAATTTCTACCTTCGTTCACTTCCAACTATGTGCCATTAGAGTCGTTGGGTTAGATTGATGACTCCCTCCAAGCAGTTTCCTTAATCGAACAAAAGAGACTCTGGGACAAGCTCTGACAAGCCTGGCTAAGGCCTTTTCCCTTGTCCTCTCTCTGCCCCCAGCTCCTGCTCCTTCTACAGAAAGCCCCAGGACATCTGAAGTCGGCCAGCCTGAGCCCAGAAGTTTAGCTTTTAACCCTGTGCACACACATTAATCTATTAGCCATTGTTCCCTGCGCTTAGGTTAATTAACAACAGGAAAACCTTTTCTCTCTGAAGAGGGCCACTCCTCCCACAAATAGTTACTGATTTTCCTTGTTCAACTGACTGTGTCGACAGACATAACATGAATTACCTCACTTAAGTTTGTCCTTGTTTAAATATCAAACCAGTTTCCTGGACAATACAGGACAGTTTATAGTTTAACGTCTTTTTTTTTTTTGCATTTACTACAAGAAGAAGGTTTTCTTTGAGGTGTTACACAAAGGGAAATCTACTTTACAGCCATTTGTGGATTTTGTACTACCGAATTAATCTGGGGAGGGAAAAAAAAAGCCCAGAAGTCAACAAGAACACTATATTTAGCATCTCTCAAAACCAGGTTTTGCATAAGCTTTCCTGCAGCTGCCTTCCATGAAGTGGGAATAAGCAATTGCTCACGGTACTCCCGCCAAAGATGATTTAAAAAGGTAAGAACGATGAGCCCAGGGGACCTTGCAGCTGCTGCTGGGTGAGAATCCAGAACTAGCCACATAAAAGCCTGATCACACCCATGCTAATGCACTTGAGTAGCTCCATCCATATCTATCAGTTGTTTCACTGATCTTAATGGAACTCGCCATACACGTAATTATAGATGTTCACGTTCTATGGGAATGGGCCTCAAGTTGCAGTTTTAGAGGCAGAGTTATACGCTCAGCTCTGCATCTATCACCATAAAGCTCCTGATGACAAACGAATCCTTTCTCCTCACAATAAATTACCTCATACTGACACTTTATGTCTTTTGGGCCCCAATTCTGCAAAAAATTAGCATGCACATTCAAATTCACAACTGTCTGTTCTCTCGAATATGTCATTTTATTCCCAGTAAACAAAGATCGTCATAACCCACCACTCATCTGTATTTTCCTTTAAAGCTGCCATCAGAAACGGAATAAGTAATGATTAAAAAAAGAAAAACAAAAGGAAAAAAAAAAACAGGAAATATCACATGCAGTGCAAACATTACATCAGTGACTAGGACTACAGGTAAATTAAGAAGAAATTGGAGAACAGTTCCTTTAAACTAAACAAAAAGAACTGCTTTATTTGAATACCTGTAGTGTGGAAAGGTGTGTTTGCCGGGATAACAGCACTTTTTCTTGCTCTGAAGGATAAGCATTGTATCGGTGCTCATAAAGCCAGTCTCGAAGAATCTGCACAGACTCTTTGGGTAGGTTGCCACGTCTCCTCCGTTTCCCCGAGCCAGCAGATGAGGAAAGATCCAGTGGGACATCCATAGTGTCATCATCTTCTGTTTCACTGCCTGATATTGCAACTACACCTGCAATTACAAGAAGACAAGTATAATCAGCCTCCCACCTCAGGAAACTACTTAGCTCCATGGTTCAGACTTGTTTTATATTAAGCACTTTTACCACGAACTGTGGCACAGCCTGCTTTATGGGGGATTTGTACTGTAGCGTTTACTTGTCAAGCTGCAGCTTTACTGTCAGTTGAACACAAAGTAGCACCAATGAGCTGTTCCTAAGGGAATTCTCTGTAAACCCTCATTTTTTTGTTCCCCTAGCAACCTTTTATCTACTGCTTGTTATCAGATAGCTTCTATCTAATGCCAATATTGTCCAAATTTGCTTGCTATGGTATGTATGCATTCAGCACTCTTCAAGGATAACCAGGGGCTGGGCAAAGAGCCAACAGGCAAGAACTGAAAAGCCATATACCCAACTCCAGCGATGGGTTACTTAATTACCCCTTAAAATGCTGGTGCTTCCCTCATGAGAGAGATAGCTTGTAGATTTTTATAAATTAATAGTTCATCTTGGATCTACAGAGAAAGAAAAGAAAAAAGGTAAAACTGTGTCTGCCTTCACTATCAAGTGGATATTTACTTAGCAAAAAGTGCAGGATAAGGTTAAGAACCAGGTGCCTTACTCGTGTACAAGTATACCAGCATGACAGGTGATAGACTTCTAAAATATAATTGCACTTCAGTATCAGAGAACTGCAATTATTAAAAAAAAACAACACAATTAATTGTCCCTTTCTATATACCACACTACTTGACGCTATGTTAGGTAAATAACAATAAACAAACAAAGTATTTAATAGTCAGCAGCTAGGAAGGCTATAATTTCCTCCTTCTGTAGAGTATACAAGGCACTGAGGAAGCTAACTACTGTAAAATAATCCAGTACTAATTTCAAGTGAAAATATACTGACTTTCAGAAGTGTCTTCTGGAAAAAAAAAGAAGTAAAGAAAAAGAAGCCCATAATCTCTTCCTGTAATTTGTATTTCATGTTGGGGGTGGGGGAAAGAAAAAGGAACTAGCTCATTCATGACATCAAAATTAAAAACATGAACAGTAAAAGCCAAGTTAAATGTCAGGAAAAAAAAAAAAAAAAAAAAAAAAAGATTATGTGGGCTACTACCCATAATTCAAAGATTCTGTTTAAGGAAACAGTTAGCCCTGAAATTTAATACACGTGCATGTGAAAGCATACAACTATATAAAGCAATAAGAAAAAAAGAAAGGGGTGTGTGCAACTGTTGCTCATTACTTGAGTGTATGGAGGGTAGGATTTCCCCCATACCTTCAAACTGTAGCCAAAGCTGATACTGCAAATTGTTGCCTTTCTTCCTCTTACTTATGAGAAGCTTCAATATCCTTGAATTCGGTTTAAGTTGCTCAGATCTCAATGCATATTTTTGACACACAAGCATTCCCAGGAGAACTATCAATCTGCAAAGTGTCTGGCATCGTTACTTCAGTAACTCACTTATATTGTTTTCCTTCTCTAAACTGCTGATTTATGGAACCGTCAAACACCAAACTGACATACCAAACTTTTCCTGGGATGATTTGCCACATAAATTATCTAGTCATGGCACAAGAACAATAGGATAATATTTAAATGGCCTATACAAGATAAACCCCAAATTATGTAAACAAGTTCTTAACTCATGTAGAAAGTATGTCAAGTTTGCTTTAAAATGATTCTGAGCAATCACTTCTCTATTTGTAATAGCTTCATGCAAAGTGCTGTCATGCTTGCAATCTAACCTGAGAACATGTCTTGCACAATGGGGTCCTCTGGAGCCCTAAGTAGCACTTCTTGGAACAAAGATCATGCACAGACAGCATGATGGCTCTGCAAAGTGACCCACGCCTCCCAAACTGAATTTAAAAACTAGCTAAAACTAGCCTTCATTATTCAAACAATGTTTTCAAGTGTGCTGCCCTTGTTTGTCAGAAACCAGAAGTCTCGAAGCGCTTCAGTGGGTTGGGTTTTTTGTTTGTTTTTAAATGTAATAGGCAAGACGGGACTCTGGAAAACAGGGAGAGGCAAACAGTGAAAGCTGGAAATAAGGAACCAAAGAAACTACTCCTGTGAGAAAATTAGGTGTGTAACTGTCTGTGAGCCATATTTAAGTGGCATAACGACAAGTCCTTCAGACACACCACCGCCCCACTTGGCCTAACTTCCCCGGGACCTAATAATACAGCTGAAGCACTCCACCGGAGCCTCTGAATTTGAGAAAACTGCCTTGACAGCAAAACTTGTTTCAAAACTGTTGCTCTTTTTCACACGGGGAAAAAAAAGAAGAAAAAAAAAAAAAATAGTGGCAAAACACTAAAAGCCAGCAGTGTGAAAACGCTTCTGTGTTTTTGCAAACCCGTTCTTCTGCCATGGCACTTCTAAAGTAAAAGTTGCCGTCTGACTAACCACAGCCTACCTAGCAAGGAATGAGTCAATGCGGAGCCTGCCCTTTGGCCGGCTCACTCGGCGTGTCATATGAATTGACAGAGCAAGTCAGTGACACAGAGCAGGTCGGGGTGAGCAGGAAACCCAGTGTGTTACAACTTCTCCTCATTTAAATGAGCTCATTTAAATAGAGCAGCAGCCCTCTGAACTTTGCGCAGATAGCTCCGCTCGGCGCGGCGACAGGAAGTCCTGGCGAGAAATCTCGCACGGCCCCAGCTGATATTTTTTACTAGAGCCGGAGCCACGTTGTTGCTGTCAAGGCTCTGTTTTCATTAAAGCATTCCCGCTGATTACAACTCAGCTTTGTTTTTCCTTCTTGTTAGTAATCAGGCTATTCGCTGCTGGTTTCCCGTTTTAACAGGGCCAAACTGAAAAGGTTTCTGGCCGGGATCCACTGCCAGACCGTTGGCTTACTGCTATTTACACCCCGAATAAAGACTAGTGGACGTGCCGAGCAGCCCCAGCTGACCCACTAATTTATTTCATCTTAAAAACAAGCCAGTGTCAGGTTACTTTCTGCCTTCTCTCGAACACGTTCAACTAAACAGAAACGCTGCTTTCACATGACTAAGCCAAAGCAGCCTGGGCATGCCGGCAGAGGGCTGGGGACAGGCGCAACACCCCAGGGCTCCATCCCCACCACCACCCCACGATGAGCAAGCAGTACGTGTCCACCAAGGGGCTTCAGCGACAGGCTAAGGGCTAAACGACCACCAACCCTTCCTGTCACGTTACTTTATCCTCCCAGCTCCCCAGTTGCAGCCATACATGTAGGTGGTTGGACACTGCATGCTGTCACAGCCCTGAGACGCCTGGAAACAGCAGACACAGATAGCAGACAGCAGGATAACCCTGGGCTCAGCACCTGATCGCCAACAGCTCTAAAACAACTTGAGAAGAAGCACGGCGACAAGTAAAGCTGATTTCAGACTGGACCACCGCTCCTTAAGAAGGCATGTCGAAACACTCGAGGGGGAGGACGAAGTATTCGGAAGATGAAGCGATTAGGAAAAAAAAACCACCACCGTCCCATTGTGTCGAGGAAGAGCTTCGCAGAGGAAGTGGCACAGGCCAATTGTTATTCAAAACAGGACAAAGTTACCACAAGAAACAATCTCTGCCCTCCAGAGAGGCAGCAGACAAAACAATCACCTTCTGGAAAGCCTCCCACCCCACCCGGCGGGGCTGAACGAATTTAAACGGGATTGTTACGAGCGCAGATAAACAGGACGGGTCCCATCTACGGCTCCGGTCCTGTCGTAACCAGGCTCGGTAGGATTCCTCACATGTATCAACTTGAGCACATGCCTGGCCCTTCGCAAGAGTGTATTCGAAAGGTAATTAACAAACCGAGTATGTTCCGTGCGATCGCTATCAGCTTATTATTTGCAAATGAAACCATCCACCGAGTAGTCCTCGGGGTTTAACCCACAGCCTGATAGAGAAAAGGGAGGGGGAAAAAAAAAGAAGGAAAAAAAAGGAAGCTAAACTAAAGTTTAATGTGAATTTAAAAGCCAAGAACAAAAATAAATCAGCTTAAAATTATTCAGAAATAACCACGAACTGCATGAGGGATGCACGAGGGAATTTCCACTGTAAAAACAAAACAAAAAGAACTTTTCCTTTGAGTACGTTTCATAATTGAGGAACCAGCTCGTTTGGTTTCCTTCGCGTTTCACAGCTTGAGCTCCGCCGCTTTTAAAGCAGCCACGCTTGGCTACGCTGTACGTTTGTTTTCCTTCTTTAAACGGGACTTTTCTAGGGCTGCGAGCAAGAAATCCGAAACAAAGTCATTCTTTGAAACTTTTGAGCGAGGCTCCGACGCCGGGCGGCCCCAAGCAGAACACAACAAAGGCCCCAGCCCCAACACTTCGTACACGTCCCATCCCTCTCCCCTCCTCCCGCTCGGTGCCAGCAGAGCCCCCGGCCCCTTTGCGGAGCTGCCCCTCCGGCACGTCACCTCCCATTGTCCCCATTGTTCCAGCCCACAACTTCCAGCCCTCGGAGCGGCTCGTTCGCACAAAGACTTACACATGCATACCTAAAACGACGTCAGCACTTTTCACACGCATTTATTTCGGGGGGTGGCAAGAACAACAGTCGAAAGTGTGGGGAGTTTGGTATTTCGGCAACCAGCAGCTGCCCTCGGGGAGAGGTCTGAACAATGGAAGCAACAGCAGACAGGAAACCAGCTCACCACTGCTGTGCAAATAGGGAGCATAGGAATGTCCTAAAAATAACCGGGCTAAATTAATTCAGCGAAATCATACAGGAGAAAAACACACCGTGCCTAAAACGAGGGGACGAATCGCAGCCTACCTCAGCGCTGCGACACGAGGAGTCAGCGCCGTGCCCTCAAATCACTGCAAAGGGGAACGAAGGGGGGGAGCTGGGGGGGGGGGGGGGGGCGAATGTCGAGGGCTGCGAACCGCCGAAACTTGGTTCTTTGTGCCCCGGGTCCCTTTGTGCACACGACGTGCGATGACTGCGCGGCCCCGGGGCGCCGAGCGGAGCTGCTCCGCCGCCGCCTCGCAACGGCAGGGACGCGCAAGTTGGGAACTTCTTGCGCGCGGCTGCGGCCGCGCTCTGATTTAAAGCACTTCAAGCACGGCCGGCAGCTGAAAGTTTGCAGTCTGTACACCCACACACAAAGAAAACCCCGCTGCGGCGGGAGGGTGGGGGGGGGAAAGCGGTCTTCCTCCTCCCTTTAACCCTAAGCGCGGGGAAACTTTCCGACTCTTCTCCTCTTTTCAGGACTACGAGGGCAGGGGAAAGCGGCAGTTCAGCAGCGATCGCGTTCCGGTCCCCGCGCCGCAGACAAAGAGCGGGGCCGCGCGCCGACCTCGCACCCGGGGCAGCGGGACGGGGAGGGCGGACAGCGGCAGCCGAGCAACGGCGGCGCGCGGCGGCAACGGGCACTGCGGCCATGCGGGGAACGCGGGCGGGAAGAGCGCGCCGCCTTCGCTGTCACGCCGCGCCCGAGCGGCGCCCCGCACGTACCTTTTTTACTTTTCATCGTGTCGGCGAGGACCGCCGCGCTCCGGGAGGCGAAGCGGGACGCTGCTCCCCGGATTCTCAACTCGGCGACGAGGAGGAGGACGGCGAAAAAGCGCTGCCGGGCGGCCGGCCCGGGGCCGCGTTGCTGTCAGGGAGCCGCGGGATTCCGCCTCCCCGGGGGCTTTCCGGCGGCCGCGGGCTCGCTTCGCCTTTGTTCCTTCCTCGTGGAAGTGGGAGAAAGCACGGGAGGGAAAGGTGCGCGCGGCCGCCCTCCCCCTTCCCGCAGTGACTGAGGCACAGTCACCCGCAGCTACGCTCGCACTCGCGGCGCTGCCTCCTCCCTCCTCCCGCCGCCTCTCCCCTCCCCTCCCAGGCGCGGCGAGAGGGAGGGAGGGCCGGGGGGCACGCTGCTGTTGCTCCTGCACACACACACACACACACACTCACTCACTCACTCGGCAGCCCGCCCGCCTTTCTTCCAGGCAGGCAGGCGTTTGTTTGATCGTTAAACTGGAAGGAGAAGGGGCCGAGCGGAGGGGGGAGGTTTTGACAGCTGCCCTTGACTCGCCTCCTCCTGTTGCTGCCGGATGAACCACCCACTCCTTCGCCGAGAAGAAAGGAGAGTGTGTGCGGAGCCCTCCGAGGAGCCCCACACCCCGCCCGGCTCCGCGGGGCCCCTCCGGTGTCACCGCCGCCCCCTCCCCGGGCAGGCGCGTCCTTTTCGGGCTTATTTTGACACCGGGCTGTTTGTCCCCCAGCCCCCCCTCCACCCCTCGGTGGATGTTGCTGTGACACACGCTTGTAGCGAGAGAAAAAGTCTCTCGGCTTGACTCATCCCTCTCGGGCGAGCACGTGGTGCAGCAACAGTTTATTTTCCTCCCGAGATGAGACAAACGCCACCCGCCACCGGCTCCGCTTCGCGCTCGCGGTGCCCGGGGCTGCCCGCAGAGCCGAGGGGGGGAGGCGAGGGGAAGGGATGGGGGACGGTTCGTGCGTGGAGAGCCGCGCGCTGCTCAGCGCCGCGCTACCGCGTGTGTTTGTTGTACTGCTGCAGGGCCACGTGCTGCGGGGCAGCGCTGCTGGCGGCTGATGAAATCACGGAGTCCTACGGCAAAACAGCGCTCCTTCCCTCCCCTCCCCTCCACCTCCTGGCTTGTACGTCCACAAAGACGAGCATTCACCTCCGAGCGGGAAGCAGCCGCGTTTCAACAGCAAACCCTCCCAAGCACCTCGTAACTATTTTTACATAGCGTCATTACAGCGACCTTGCCGGAGATAAAACAGCTGTTACATCCTGCGCGAGGGACGCACGCGGCGGGCGGCTGTTGAGCAATTCCGGCCAACAAGGCCGGTTCTCCGCCGCCCGCGGCTCTGCCTGGCGGGGAGGGAGGAGGCGGGGGCAGCGTTGACTCACAGCGCGGCGCTGACTGAGCGGCGGCGGTGCGAGCCGGGCCGTTACCCGCCGCCCGGCCGCCCTCCGTGCCCGCGCCCCGCAGGCTGCTCCCGCCGTTCCCCCGGCACCGCTTTTGTTTTTGTTTCTCTCTCTGTCTTTCTCTCTCTCTCCTTTTTTTTTTTTAAAGTCCGGCTCCCCAGCTGTGAGAGCTGACTCTTCAAACCGGCGCTTTCAGCGTCCGCGCTCGGTCGTGCCAAAAAAGTAACGACGGGAAGTGAACAAAAGAGATGTCAGGGATCCGAGGAGATTCCCGCGTTGCTCGCTGTGCCTGGGGCTGCTGACGAATGGTGAACCAAACTCTTCCCTTTTTCTTCTGTCGTTTTTACGAGGGGAAAAATAATGCTTTACTCTCGCACCGAGCTGAAGCTTGTTTTTAATAGTGTTAGAAGCAGTTCTAACTGCTGGAATTTTCTCCAAAGGGAAGGCTGATTTTTTGACTTCAGGTATGGCAGCTTATGATTCAAATAGATGGTAAAGACCAGGAGGGTCGGGCTGCTAGAAGCAGAGCGCAGCAGAACAGGGAGCACTCATTCCTAGCTCCCCAGTTACAATGTACCCACACAGGCTTTTTTTTCCTTTCCTTTTTTTTTCTTTTTTTTTCTTTTTTTTCCAAGTTGCTCCACAGATGTAAGCGTTGGGGGAGTGTGTCCATAGCTCAGACTACAGGGAGAGACAGAAAGTGTCCAGTGCACTGTGCAGTTTTGATTTCAGCCCCAGGACAAGGTTGGAGCGGTGCCTGGGGCTTGTCTATAGAATCTAGTTTATTCTAACACATGAAGGCCCTGCCAGGCGTTGGAAGCGATAGAGTGGGTAAAGCTTGCTAATAAGTAGGGTGGTTGGAAGCAAACTGCTGTAGCCTTCTCTGACAGTAATGCTTTGACACATCTGAAAGAAGATTGTATCTAAAGAGATACCAGGTGAGCTCATTGCCTGTTTTGAGCTGGAATCTAATCTCCCTCTATAGGGAGCAACCTGATTTTTTTTCAGTGAGTTCAGTCAACTGGTGGCCCATTGGTTGATGATGGGCTTTGGTGTTTGCAGGCAGAAGCTGTTGATATGTAAGAGAACACATAACTTTCCACAGTTTTTCCTTTCCCTTCATGGGTTGGCAAAGCTGTGATTTTAGCATTACTTAATCTGCTGGAGCTGTATCAGCACTAATAATCATATCTTGTGTTTCTCCCTGAACAACTTTGGCTTCTGTGCAGCTCCTTGGGTAAGCAGCGCTATATGCATACGCGTCAAGATAGGTCTGTACCAACAGGTTTGAACAGCCTGGTTGAGTGTGAGCAAGTTCAGCTCTGTCTGGATCTGTCTGCGTAGACATGCTGTTAGGTATTTGTAGAACTGTATTCAAAGAAGGGAGAGAAGTAAAATTGGAGGGGCTAGATCTTGTACTGTGCAATAATGCTCTGTATCAGAGGTTTATCTGTGTTCTGTGGTGATGCATGCTTGTTTCTGCCATGTCATGCTGTCACATGTGATATGCTTCTGACTTGCGAGTGTTTTGCTGTGAGGCCCCATGTGTGCCTAACTATCCCTGAAGTCTCCAAGACTGTGTTTTGATATCAAACTCCTACAGGCAGCCAAGGCATTGTAGCCTTATGGTATTTTTTTTAATCGCTGTTCCTATTTCCCATTTATAAAATGGAGGGGATTACGTTTTCCCAATTCATAAGACCAGATGAAAATAAGTCCACAGATCTTTGTGGAACAGTGAAATGCCATTGTACTGTTTGTTAGAGAATTTTATACTTTATATTCAAAACAGAATTAAGTAGTATTCAGTAAGTTAATGGTGCAACAAATAACTGTTCTTTCAGTGAATATATCTGTCCTGTGTACAGCAAAACAGGAGTTACTATAGGGCACACCCAACCTTCACCTTTTCTTATCCACAACATTGACTAATCTCAGATGTTCTGGAGGAAAAGGAGAGGCTGCAGAAGGCAGAAGTGAGGTAATATTTTTCCACAAACGTTCCATCCTAATCTGTTATAGATACAAGCCCTGAAGCAATCGTTTAATATAACTTGTATCATGGTGGATGGTTTGTATACTAGTATAAATGTTCAGTATCTGTACAGTATAGTATTTAAACTCTGAAATGAAGGTCAGTGACAGGGTACCATGTTGAAGTGTGAATTACATGAAAGAGACTTTCAATTTTTTTTTTCTTATCTATTTACTTCATTGAATATCCTCTTGTACTTTGAAACAAAGAAAAGAGAAGTTCCCGTTTTTCACCTTCTCTGTACCATTCATATATGCTTTCATTGTGTCTGCTTTCTGAGATAAAAATTTTTCAGTCTTCTCAATCTCTTTTCCTATGAGAATTACTCCCAACCTTTGACTGTTGTCTTGGTTCTTTCCCAAGTCTATTCAGTCTTACAGTATCCCATTTTTCAGTAAAAGTGACTTATGCTTAGTATACTGTATGCAGCATGGTTATGCCTCTGGTTACAATATATGTCTTTGAAATTGCTTCTTGACCTATTTCATATGCAATCCAGAAAATTAGGCTTTACTTTTGGCTACTGCTACATACTAAGCAGAGGATCTTAACAACCTGGGATAGTACGTAGTTTGTTTGAGGTTTCTCTTGTACATGGCTTTATATTTGTCTTGATGCTGAGGTGCTTTTGTCATCACATTGTTCATTCATGCAACTGAAATCACCACAAATCTCCCTTTTCCCAAATACATTGTGTTAGTTGCAGACTTTGGCATTTCACTCTTCCTGCCTTGATTTCTCCCTCTCATTGGTCAGAGTTAATATATTAAAATAAAACTGGATTGAGTAAGGACCTGAACTTACCTTTTTGTCATAATAAAAAATTAGCTGTTTGGTCTTGCACTATTTCTCTTGCTCCAATCACATTTTATTCATGGCTATTATTTGCCTTTTCCCTCATCCTTTTCTTTGTTCAGTAGCTTGCTGCTACTCATGAAAAACTTTTGGAAATCTCAATTATGCCAGCCAGCTGCACTCCTATAACTGAAGTGCAGTTTGCTATCTCTGTAAAGGTACAAACGGGTAAGTCAAAGTTGTGAAGACAATCTTTAATGCTTCAGAACTTACTGATGATAGATTTTGCAACCAGAATGTGCTTTTTGCTTTGTGTGAACTTTTGTACTTGTAAAAGATGAAACAAGAACAAACAAACAAATAAGTAAATAATCAAGAAGAATCCCATACGTAGAATTGCACTGATTCCTGTTTTATATGACATCGAGTTTGTAACATTTTGGTTCTCAGTATGGACTTTAGTATGGATTCAAGGTAATAGATGGTAATTCTTGATGAGGATTAGCCGCTACAATGATACCAGGCTTGCTGGCAAGTTTCAGATATAGAGTGGCAGAGAGGAATAGTGCCTTCTGTAGCAGATTTTTGTGCAGTACTTTCTCTGAGGCCTCCTTAACTTTTTCCTGTTGCAGCCCTTGCTCCCTCATCTCTGCATAGTCCTCCCCAGCATCTGTGCCTCCATATAGAAGCATATGGACGTAGAATATTACTAAGATTACTATAGAGGCAGCTTAAGTACATGCCGTAATGTTAGTTACGAGACAGTGCTGAAATTTCATCAGTGGCATAATCTCTTTGACTCTGAGACTAAAAGCTGCATAGATCCTCTGGAGAGGGGTTTGTGAAGCTTGCATTAATGTATAAGTGTGTAGTTTGAATTCAGACCACTGTTTAAGCTTAAAATTTAGAACTGAAATATAGGTTCAGTCTTGCTTGGAGTAAGATCTCAGGTGTGTATTTCCACTGTTTGTGAAGCAGCTACCATTGTTGTTCACCTCAGACGCATCTCATAACCTGTTTTACCTTCTCATCTAAGGTGGGATGGAGCTCATGCTGTGTTCTCCTTTCTAGCATGCAAATGAACATATTATAATCAACATGACAAATAACATGATTGACAGTTTCAGCCTAGTTTCAGAACTTGAGGCATGCAAGGAAACAGATCCTTTCCTGAAATTTGAAAATGTGGGTACAATTTTGCAATTTATGTAATCAGTTTTTGCTTATCTGTAAGATGTTAAGTAAGCAAAGTGGGTATGGCTGACCAAAAAAAATGCTGTTTGGGAATTTTTTCTTTTTTTTCTTTTTTGGAGGATGGTTAACATGCTTTTACCACAAAGTGGTTAGTGGGTAGTAAGGACCAGGCAGAAGGCTTACTGCAAAAGTACCTCAAGCAAGAGTGACTTTGCTTAGCTGACTTGAATGTCTATCTCCACTTAAATTTTTGAATCAACAAACTGCATCTAACTGTATGAAAATCACCCAATAAAGCCAATGAAAACAAAGCCTAAGAGATGTCTGCACTTGGTAGCTGATATTCTGGGAGGGCTAGAATGCTTTATTTAAGTAGAAATAACTCTGAGTAAGTCTGCCTCTGCACTCTTCCATTCTGTTTACTATAGTCTAGTCTTAACAAAATAATGTAATGGATCAACCAAGTTCTTAGTTTCTGCACTAAAAATTTGCCTTTTTTTTTTTTTTGGTGGTTTTTATAGTAATTATCCTATTTCAGAAACATTATTGGTACATGACAAAGTAAAATTTGCTTTGCATAAGCACAAGACTGCTGTCATAATGAATGAATTATTATATTAAATATTATTTGGTATAACAATAATCAGTGTGATTCTTTCTCTTCATAATAAAAATGTAATGTGAAGGACTTGATATGACCTGTGAACTAGCAAAGTGATGGTACCAGAATCTAATAGAAGCAAAGTGAGTGTTAGAGAATAAAAGTTTCAGAAGATGGACATCTTGAAAGTCAGCTTTATGCCTTGGAAAAAGAAAGTTATTTGCTAGAGATGCCATTCCATCTTTAGAGTGGGAGGCTTATTTAGAAAATAAGAATACTATTTGAGACCTCAGATTTTCCATGTCTTTTTAGTAGAATACAAGCATGGATATTCTGTATTGGATATAATAGTATAGAAAAAACTATTCAGATGTGTTACCTTGTGCTGAACAAGGATTGAAAGGATGTAGCCTAATTAAAAAATAGTGAGACTTTATGACAGGCCGCAATTAAAAAGCATATATTGCACTTAGAAAAGCTTTTATTGCTGTCTCTACCCTATACTTGCTCTGAATGCTGGAAGCTTTATTTTCAAAGTTGTCAGCTTTGTACCTCCACTGGTGCTGCATTCACTTTTCTGCTGTAATAATTTTATTAATATTCATTATTATACCATGATTATACTATTGTTATTGTTAGCTAGAATTTTCATGCATTTAGTGCAATCAGAATATTCTTTCAATGTTATTGATGTTACAGAGAGAATAAACTTACTTCAGCAGCTAGTCAGATTTACAGTGTGTTGGCACAGCTTTATTGGTTGAAGGTAAAAGTAAGCTATTTTGTTCACTGAGGATTTATATACAAAGTACTTGATGAAAAGATTCATTTCCTGCTTGAGAGGTCCAGCAAACTTGAACAAATTTATAGAATTAGGTACTACTGCTTCTATCTTGCAGGTTATACTGATGAACTGCTACTTTCAGCTGGGTGGAGTCATGAAAAGGATATTTTATGTCTAGAGAAAAGAGTTACTTTTCACTGCTGAAAAGGGCGTGTTGGGCTTTCAAAGCGACAGGTAATGGGTGTTGGCTACCTTTTTGTAAAATCCTAGACATAGCCTAAGGCTTTAAGTCTTCTGAAGGCAAATGCACATCATGATGATTTGGGACAGTTCCTGTCTGGAGTTATGATTTAGAATGTCTAAACCTGCATGTGGCCAAGGCAAGAAAACAATGAAAGAGCTGCAGTCCAAGGAAATGAATTTGACCATGACCAAGGCTTTGCTGATTTTTTTTTTTTTTCCCCTCTCTTTTTTCTTTCTTCAGAGATTGCAGCAATTGGGGTCCTACTCTCTCAGCCTCAGTACTTTTATACTGGAGGAAATAAGTCAGGTGTTTGTAATTGACTTTAAAACACAGATGCTGAAGGGTTGCAGATAAAGGAGGACTGAATGGGGGAGAGAAACAGGAATATAGGTTATCTACAGCCTGTATTGCTGGGGTTTCTGAGTGTGAATGGTGTTTGCAGAATTTATGTAGTGTGCCCTTTCTACATGTGTTCATCAAATCCAGTACCCAGCGCTTCTTAGGACAAGCTTTGGATGTACAAGAGCTGGCCTGATAGATGAAAAGAACTACCATTCACTGAAATAAGCCCATTTGGCTAATTATAATCTAGATACTATGAGGAAAAATTATATATATGAAGGTATTTTACAGGATATTTCTTATGAATGCTGAACTATCATAGAATGGCTTGGGTTGGGAGGGATATGAAAGGTCATCTAGTTCCAACCAATTGCCAGGGCAGAGTTGCCAACCACTAGATCAGACTGCCCAGGAACCCATCAAGCCTGGCCTTGAATGCCTCCAACTTCTGTGGGTAGTCTGTTCCATCCAGTGCCTCACTGCCCTAAGTAAAATGATTTAGTCTTTTTTAATCATGATAATTTGGTGAAGGGTAGACTGTAAACCAGAATCATCCATGGAACATGGTATCATTCTGGGAACATGGTATTTAGCAATATTCTGTATAGTCAGTGGTCCATAAGCAACTTGCGACAGATTGCTTCTTTTCTCTAGGGCAACCTGTCAACAAGTGTCAAAAATACACTTGTGGTCACATGGATCCCAAGATGCGATGACTCCATGGATATCCGCCTCATGGACCATGTGGGACTGACTTGTGACAATGCTATAAAGCGTGAGAAAACTCACATTAAGTTAATTGCGCCGAGTATATTCTAAGCATTTACTTGTGTAAGGTTTGTTCCTTCTGATGTTTTTAGAGAGCAAGTGCTCAAGTTTTCTTCATGTGATTTGAGGATTTGTTGTTGTTTTAATTATAATCGTCATTATTAAGATCTTCTCTGGGGACACAGTCATCTCCAATGCAAGAAATCACACCAGAGGACATTCTCGGTATTTCATTGGTGTTCTGTGGCCTACATAATTAGTTAGGTGTTAAGATCCGTAGATAAGTGTTCTTTGTCCTACAATAGGCCGAACCAGGCTGATCTTCTAAAGAAGTGTGGGGTTACTGCCCTGGAACTTAAGGAGATGATGGTGATGGGTTAGGAGACATGAACATGCAAGCAGTTGAGTAGGGATCCTCGGTGTGAGTTCATTTTCAGCCTGACTGAAAGCAACCTTGGACTGAAAACTGGATTAGTGTTGTATGTATTTCATGCCTTGATAAGAAGGGGACCCTTAAGAAAGAAGTGAAGCTGGGTGAACAAACTGTATCCTTACTGAGCAAATGCAAATCTCTACATAGCTGTTAATCATATGTTGACCTGATAGGTGTGAAGACCCTGAAATCTATGTCATCTGTCCATCTCTTGCAGTTAAGAAGCACAGTAAGAGGAAAACATCCTAAAAGCAACAAGTATTAGGCTCTATTATACCTACCCCACCCCTCTATGGCTTACTGAGGTGTGGGAAAACCTGACAAGTTCATTAGTCTCTTGAGTTGGAATTGAATCACCTAGATGCTAACAGTTTTGTGTGGGATGCTTAAATGGCAGAGGATCTGACATCAGCTGTTCAGAGAGAAACACAGGTGTAGAGCTGTCTGATTAACTGGTTTGTCCTGAAAAGTGTATTGGAAGTCTACAACATGTTTGAGTGACATATGCTGAGCTGTTTACAACTTGTGTGCATGTAAGGCAGATTATTGACATCTATCTCTCTCAATTTTTGTGCAAGTGAGTCTGAAGACACAAAATCAAAGCTAGCTGCATATTGCTGGTCCTTGATAGTGTTTCCATGCAAAAATCTTCTGAAGTTGAAATATTTTAATTGACTGAGTAACCTCCCCTTTGAAGACAGAACTTCTTGGCCTTAAATGTTAAAATCATTAAAAGTTTAAAAAAAAAATAAAAAATCATACTTAGTGTTCTGACTTAATAACTGAAAGCTAATTAGTATTGAATTGCAGAGGAAAACAATCCGGGTGTGTTACTTGATGCTCAGCTGAATGTGAGCCAGCAGTGTGCCCAGGTGGCCAGAAGGCCAATGGCATCCTGGAATGTATCAGAAATAGTGTAGCTAGCAGGAACAGGGAGGTACTCAGCTGTGGTGAGGCTCCATCTTGAGTGCTGTGTTCAGTTTTGGATCCCTCACTTCAAGAAAGATGCTGAGGCCCAGGAGTGTGTCCAGGGAAGGAGAACAAAGCTGGTGGTGGGACTGAAGCACAAGTCTTATGAGGGACAGCTGAGGAATTGGGATTGTTTAGTCCAGATAAGAGGAGACTAAGGAGAAACTTTATTGCCTCCTACAATGACCTGAAAGGAAGCTGTGGTGGGGTGGAGTTTGGCTTTTTCTCCCACATAACTAGAATAGGACAGGAAGGAATGACCTCGTGGTGTGTCAAGGGAGGTTTGGGTTGGATATTAGGAAAAACTTCTCTGAAAGAATGGTTGGGCACTGGCATTGGCTGCCCGAGGAGATGGTAGAACGACCATCCCTGGAGGCGTTCAAGAAATGTGTGAATGTGGTACTATGGAACATGGTTTAGTGGGTAATGTTGGTGGTAGATGGATGGCTGGACTAGATAATCTTAGTCTTTTACAACCTTAATGATTCTGTGATTCTATGAAATGCATGTGTTAGCAGTGTGTTCTCATTTCCATGGAAAGAAACTGCTGCTGGTTTTAATACTAGATACTTGCAGTTAATCCTATTGGACACAAAGAACTAGGCTCTGTACTGTGAAATGGTTAACCTGTCTGTTTCTATTCATAGTTAACATGTTGCACTCACGCTGAAGTAGGTGAGTGCTCAGTCATGCATGATTTTCAGGTGGTTAGCAGGAACTGTGCTGTCCTGAGTAGTGCTAAGCTGGAGGGCTGTAGAGCATTGCCTGCTGGTGATGAATCTTACTTCTTGTTTTAGAATAAAGAGCCCTTTAGTCCATTTAGAAGATATTTAGCTGATAACTAAATAGACTTACACGGTAAGTCATGTACAACACTGAACTGTATCGAAATTTGTGGCCCACGTGGCAAGAAATATTTACCCTCACTGACTCTTTGGAAGATTTGATGAGAGTGAGGAGAGTTGTTAGTTTATATGATGTATAGACTTTCAATCTGTGTGGTGTCACAGATGTCTGAAACTCCTGAAATGAATGTACCCCTCTTTTTTTCGTCCTTAGATTTCCCCTTTAAACAGAACTTTTTATCTGATTCTTTAGCACAGATGCTGAACCATATGTTTGAGAGAGATGGAGGTAAGGATTACATAAGGCATCATTTGTTGTTTTGTAATATATCTGGTGTTGTTATCTTCCAAAAAATGACACCTTAATATATATAAAACAATATATAATATATTAATATATTAATATAAATTATTAATATATCAATATAAATTAATATATTAATATATAATATGTATTAATAATATATATAAATAAATATTGCAGTTGTATTGCAAATACTTGTTCATGTGTGTGCATACAAATGCGTATGTAAACATAGTAAACTGTCCTGACCTGAACTTCTAACACTGTATGCATATATCCGTATGTGTAAATATGCACACAGTGCTGTTAGTTATATATCTCTCATCTTTGACAATGGCATTTTATCGCTGTTCCTTGTTGTCTTACTACAATAAGAATAATCATATATGTGTTGATAGAAGGTGCTATTTTGCAAATTTGGGAATCATGTTATTTTTGGAATGCTTATTGAATGAAATGCCTATCAGAAATGATTGCTCTGGTGCGTGTGTTATGTCCGCATCTGCTGGGAAGTGAGACGCCTCTGTAGAATGTCTTTGTAGACTGGCCAAAATTTATCTTGTCCAAATGACCCACATCATGCTAAATTAACTCTGAGCACTAGCAGCAGTATAATCTTGTCATTGTGGTATTCCTGCTTCATTGACTAACTGAGGTAGTTAGTTTTGATGAAACACTACACTACAGCCATACTACTTTTCACTCTCAAATCCAACTTCAGATTTTCATGTCTGTATAACTGTTATCAAAGAATCATAGAATGGCGTAGGTGGGAGGAACCTTAAAGATTGTCTAGATCCAACCCCCCCTGCCATGGGCAGGGTTGCCAACCTCTATATCAGGCTGCCCAGAATCCCACTCAACCTGGTCTTGAACGCCTCCAGAGATGGGGCATCCACAACCTCCCTGGGCAACCTGCTCCTGTGCCTCACCACTCCCTGATTAAAAAAAAGTTCTTCTTAATATCTAACCTAAGAATCCCCCCTAAACTGTTTGCATGACAATTGTGAAGAAAGAGTCATGCTGTTGATTGTTTCCAGCTGTGCACTGAAGTGATCAAACAATTTGTTGATTGCTGTTTAGGAATTAGTGTCCACTCTATATTGGTAGGCCAATGTCAGGAGTAGTTTAAGGCAGACAAAAAGGCAAGCAGATGTTGGTAGAGATAAATATAAGATCACCATTGCATTGCAGACTGCATAGACAAGTAAGCCTTTTTGAGTGAGGTATTCAGCATTACTTAGATACCCACACTTCAGTATCTAAGGTTTCAGACTTTGGAAGTAAGACTTTGGCGTGGTCCAGAGTTACAGGAAAACTCTGCATCAGTTAGGCAGGAACTTCTAACTTCTAGTTCACTAGTGTTCAAAGATCCTGCATATGTCGCTGATATAATTTCTGCAATGTAAATGGACCTGATCAGCAAATTAATAAAACGTAACCTGCTTTGACAGAGCCAGAGGGAGACATAAAAGAAATATACCGGTGACAGGAGAATGAGACATGCCGCAGAAGAAACAGTGTGGCTGCCCTTGAATGCCTGATGATGGCATATTGTGCTTTGCTGTCAGTCTGTTGACTCATGTACACTTCAAAAGAGCTCTCAGGAGAGGCAGTTATGCGAGTCACTGCCTGATGCACTGTTAATCATGGCTGTGCTTTTTTTGTTATTTGAATGGGCCCTGAGTGAGCCTAATACTGTTCTGAAAGATCATCTAATGTCATTGGAACTCCGGGATTTCAGTGAATGTGGGGCAGAGGGTTGAGGGAATACTTGTCCTTACAGACAAGATTAGTCAGAGCTACTTTGGGATTGTCTGGTCAACTGTTCTTTAGTATCATGTACTTCAAGTCAAAGCTAATAAAGTGGTAGGAATCATGAGCTTCATGGAGATTATACTGAACCTCTGTATCCAAAATCTTAGTGCACTCTGCCTCCATGTCCTCTCTCCAGAAGCTGTACGGGATTGGTACTGTCAGATGCTTTTTTGTCATCATGTTTCCTCTTGAGAATCAACAAATGCTTCTCCTCTAAGAAGTAAAGCAGTAAAGGGATACCAGGTGGCACTGAATGTGAAATGCTGCAGCCATAATGCTGTAGTAGAACCACATCAGGAATATTAATCAAGATTCCTAGGGAAAGAAGTTTTACACAATTGTGTTGCTTTTAAAAGCTGTAGGCCACCTTCAGATAAATTTTACAGAATGGAAGAGACTTATTGTTCTTAATGAAGATGATTGAGTGGGTGAAGGTGAATCTCCCCACAGAAGGAAAGGTTTTGACAGGAATTCAGGTATGTTCTTAGTGACAAACCAACAAGGGGGAAATTTTGAATGCTCTGTGTACAAGGAAAACTTTGAGCAAAGTTTGCATTCTAGTTGAAATGGGATGGTACAAATGTGAGATGCAAAGCTACAGGTAACTCTGAAAAGCATTTTACTCTCTCTGGAACTATTTGTTATTTTCAAAGATTTGATAGACTGTTTGTGTTTGTAAAACTGAAATTGTGCTGCTTACATTTACAAACTGGAAACTCAAAGCACAGAACCAACTATGTAAAGACTTGAAGAACAATATTAAACCATAATATCCAAGACAAAGATTATTTCTGAACCTCTGGTGCTGTCAATTCAGAAGCTCCCAGGGCTATATAGTTTGCCTTTTGCTTTGCTGCTGAGAATGGAGGAAATCACATTTCTTGAGATTGCTGAGGGGGGATAGTTTTGAACTATTTTAAAATTCACAGGAGATAGTTAAAAAATTCACTTTATGTTGCTTTACAAAACCCAGGAGGGTTATTTTAGATGTCCTTCAATGATATCATGATTTCCATATGCTTTAAGAATAGAACAGGTCTCAATTTGCTAACTCGCTCATGTGGCTATCAGAGCTTATAGGATGAGTGATACTGTTTTAGCAGTAGTGGTGCTCTGTCACAGCAGGTAGAGCTTGAAGAAGATTATGTCCAGCCTCAAAGGCATAACACAACCACTGGTGTACAGAGCTCAGATGTTAACACGATTCCAGGCTTTGGCTGGTATTCACAGTGTGAGCTTGCAAACTTGGTAGTTTGTGAAATGCTTGAAATACACCTTAAGTAAGTGGATAGCTCTCATTACAATAGGAGAACTAAGTCAGGAGACCTGACTTTGGTGTCAGATACTGAAGCGTGTAGCCAAGGGATCCAGTAGTCTTTCTATATCTGTAAAACTAGAACTGCTCTTGGGCAAAAAATAGGGAAATAGTTATTTCTGCATTATGTGATGCCATTTGCATTGTCACAAATATGACCAAGTTCACACAATTACTTTGTGATGTTTGATCTGCGTCTTCTGCCTTCATATAAAGCTACTGTATATGTTTAATATTTTCTGACAGGATGACATCCAGCCAAGCTGTGCATTTATACAGCAGCAGTGAAGTGGTGCTCAGTACCCCACAGTGGTACAAGTGGTTATGTCGGGTCTCACAAGCAAGTGCATTGAATAGAATGGTGATGCTTGTGCTTGCCTCTCTGACCTCTTCATGTGGGCAGCAAAGGGTTAAAGGCTGAAAAAGAAACTATCAAGCACTCCCCAGACTCTGAGGAGCACAGGAAGAGTGGGCAAAGAGAGGAGTAGAGAACGATTAGAGATCCTGCCTTTAAGGTGAGTGGCTTTCAAATGGACTACAAAGGGGAAAAAAAAATAATGAAAAGGTCAAAGTATATCTGGTTACTGCAGAGAGTGGGTCCTTGGAAATGAGTATTGGGGAGGGTTTACCATGGATGGTCAGCTAATGTGGGTGTGCTGTGATTCTAGATTTGCTGCCTACTATTAGTTATAATTCTGATATCTCTGCTAGTGTACCTTCCCTGAAGTGGCTAAAATAGGCCTTACTGAAATGCATTTGCAGTTGATAGTGTGAAAGTAGGAGCCACTGCGAGAACAAGAGTGAAACTTTATTTTTTTTCTGATTGTGCTATCTAATGTTTCCGTGAGTCAGATTTGTACTGGCTAGAACATCTGCAATAATACAAAAAACAAACCTGTGCTTATCTGAGCTGCACTCGCACTGATTACTGTATCAGGAGAGCTGAACTGGTAATGAATTACATATCTGAATTTTAGCAAGGCAGGTGTTGTCTGCCTAATTGTGCCAAAAGCCTCAGTGTCAACAGTGATTGTGAATGATGTAATGCCACCTTCCAGCCAGAACCATCCCGAGATCATGAGCTCATTTCATATAAAATAATGATCAGTTAGAAATACCTCTTTGTTATAAGTAATCTGAAATACCTCTTTGTTGTAAGTAATCTGCCAAAAAAATTTGCTAGTTAATTTCCTCTTGAATGTGACAAAGAGGCTGGGGCAGCTCTTGCTGGTAGAGCATTTGTTGGGCCAAAACCATTCAGATGTTTTGATCGTGCTGCTGCCAGCATCTACTCTAAAATTCATTTAAAACTGATTGTAGAATGAGCATCTAAAAACACAGTGCAGATGTGAAGATGTGCTACTCACCCAAATGTCTATTTTCCATACTGTGCTTCACCGCAGCTGGAGAAAGGAATGGCAAGAGGTAAGTTGATACGGAGTTCCGGCAAGGATTCCAGTGTACTACTTACGTCTTTAGCAGTAGTTTCCAAGCTCTTATAGTTGTTGCAATGAGTGATGATCTTGAGATACCTCAGAATTCTCTAACATACTGTGAGGAACTTGACCAATTCTTTTAGGAAACATTACACTATGTTGAAGTAGTAAAAATCTGCAGGATGGATGTGAGCCAATAAAAGCGTGATGGATTCTTTGGAAGGTAGCTTTTTTTTTTTTTTTTTGGAAAGAAATTATCTGCCACCCTCCCTTCCTCCCACATTTATTGGCTTAGTAGGTCTCCAGGTTAGTGATAGGGTGGAATAAGAAATTTTTCCCCTTATATTTGGGGTATATCTGTGTTATAAGAATTTGACAACACTGCTATTTATACTGTAACATGAAAACAACAAATTACATACAGTCTTATATTTAGCTGTTTTGGTTTTTTTTTTTTAAGCATAAAGTTGTTTATAAGGGGTGTAGAAGCTACTTTAATGTAAGTACATGTTTCTTTATAACTGAAGTTTCCATGCTAAGTAATTGCTGAAATCTTTTTCATTTTTCTTTTTATCTTTATTTGGCCCTCACTGACTTTGAAGTTTGGTTCAGGTCAAATTGTACATTCATCTTTTAAAGCATCTGAAGTGATAACCTCAGTTTGTCCTCTAGATCCTGAAAGCTTATGTTTCTGTTCAACTTAATTTAGTTCTTGATGGTCTGTACTGAAATTATTAGAAGCACTGAGTGATTTATTTTTTAATGAAAAAATGAGGCATGCATCAGGCATTACAAGAATGTATCTTATATCGGAAAGCTTTTTTCCTACTTTGCTGCAGCTATCACAGGTCAGTTTTTTTAATAGAATCTGATTTATGAACCATGAAAACAGGACCCTTGAGGGAATAATTCATTAATTAGCACTTTTCCATTTGTGATTATTGGAGAAATAAACTCTTGTATTGGAATTTTCTTTTTGCCCCTGGAGAGTGTAAACAGTGCTAATACGTCACATGCACCAGGGTAAAAGTATCATAAAAATTATGAAGACAGTTCTATAAGAAGTATCTATAAATTTACATTTTCTTCATCAGCACGTCTAGATTTCTACCATCATTGTGATTGAGAATTTTGCACTCTCCTAAATAGAGACTGCATTAGGACATTCATTTTTGATTATGAGCTGTCTTGCCTGAGGAAGTGTTTAGGCACCTTGGAGAATATCCACTGTAGGACAGGTTTGGGATCAATCTCAAAACCATTGGACTAGGGCCTTGGATTGGAGGGTTTTGTTTGTTGTTTTGCTTTGTTTTAATTATCTTTTTTTCCCTTTACTTTTACACAAGGGAACCTGCATGACCAGTAGGTCTGCTGCTTCTCAGTGAGAGCACATGAGAAGAGGAGGGGAGAGGCTGTGTGGCTGAACGAACAGGTGGAGGTTGAACATGATTCTCTATAAACAAGAGTGCTTGGTGAGAGGGGAAGCAGGAAAAATTCTGACCAGCTTGAAACACTGACACTGACTTGGAGGCAATGCCAAGCCCGTGGAATGAGAAAGTCCCAGCACTGGTGTTACTTTACAGAAGTCTGTGACTCTGCAGCACTTAATAAAGCAACTGGTTGAGAAATTCCTTTGCTAAGCCTGAGTACCATGTGTTTTGGGTTGGACTTTTTTTTTTTTAAATACGTGTGAGAGATGGTGCCAGGAGGTGTCAAACTAGAATTACAATGTGAAGGAGGAGTTCTGAGAAAAATATATGTAGATTACTAAAAGAGAAATGAGAGTCTTGGTTATGTAAAGCTGCAGTTCAAAGTGATAGCTGGGTCACGAAGCTCTGACACGAGAGGATTTATACAAGGAATCTGGGCCTGAGTGAGAGCAAAGCTGATCCAGAGCTAGAATCAATAGTCAGTTTAAAGGGAGTCAGCTTTGGATTCAGCTGACTCTTCTGGAAGGTCAGCTGTTATTCCAGGCCTTGAGGAAGAACCTTAGTTCTCTGTGAAATGTTGCAGTAAGCTTTGATTCTGCAGCTCTTAATGCCGTGAATAATCATGATAACCAGAAGAGCAGAAGCTGCAGAAGAAGCTGCTATTGTCTCCTGCAGCAGTTTTTGGGCACTTCTAGTCTGGTAGCATGCATGGAATGAGAACAATGTGATGCTGTGGTTCTTTGCAAGCCCTCATTTGCTATGCTACTGTGGGTAAGTTGTGATCCTCATTTAAGAACAGAAGATGGAGATTCTTATGGGGGAGTTGGAGCAGTATGTTACAGAGGTTATATTTAGCTACTATATATTCTTTATTAGTGCTTCGCCCAGAGTTGACATATATTCTCTAAAAATGCCTTGGACCTGTTCCCAATCTGATAGTATTTATCACAAGTTTACCTTTGGTATCAGTGAAATTGCTAACAACATTTTTCTTATTCTCTGAAGCAGAGGAATTTAGGTGCTTGTATTTCCTTAAACTGTTGGTAGTCCTTGACATCAAATGTAGTCTGCCTTGGCTCTGTGTACCACTGCCTCTCAGTAATAGCACTGAAATACTTCTGGATCTGTAATGCAGCTTCCTCAGTAGCACCTACTAACGTAGTGAATTAGTTGCTGTAGTTCAGTTCATCACTCCCTTTTTCTGCAATTAGCAGAATGCCTTTGCAGACACATCCAGCCAAATACACTCAGTGTTAAAGCATAAGGGTATAATGATCATGCAACAAATAAGTACTTGGTTCATGAATTTTTATTTCACCTCTTAAGGAGGGGGGAAAAGATAAAACAGGTAGAAAAAGAGGATAATAAGAAAAAATATCTACTGAATAAATAATTTGTGTATTTCTGAGAAACGTCTTGTGTAACACACTGAAAGTTTGGAGATCTAAGTAAAGGCCTTCAATAAAGGCGTAGGCACATTTAAATTTCTTTTCTCAGAGAGTTGTTTTGTGCTGTGTTGTGGTAACTGTGACTGTGTATGTGCTGTTAGGCTACAGGAAACCTAAGGTAAAAAGTATTAGTGTGAACCTCCAGGGAAAAGGTTTAAGTAAGTCATTCTGTCTCCTCTTAGTGACAGGCTAAAAGCAGCCACACACTGTATTCCTGCAGCATCCTCTGAATTGTCATAATTTGGTCGTGTTTCAGCATCCCTAGGTGGAACTGCCTTGCTGAAGTAGTTAAAACCTGTATCTGCAGTATTTCTTGTTTGGTGCCAGTATTGTTTGTTTTCAAAATAGTGGATTAAGTGGGAAATGTTTCAGTTAGATCTAGTTACCTCATTAGAACGATTATGCAACTTTAAAAGTATTTTGGGACTAATGATCTGAGTTCTTAGCGCTGGTCAGCACTGCATTCACTGGAGTGCAAAGTCTAGCTTTGTAAATGGCATTTGTTTGACTAGGCAGTCAGCCCTTGGCTTAATCCCTAACACTGACTGTCGAAGGAAAACTTGGGCTGAATTTACTTTAAGGAATGAATGCATGCTGTGATATGCTGGCACTCTGCGTCCTCTTCCTTCATTCATACCAGCTGGGAAACTGGACGGCGTGTTTACAAACTCCTGTCTGGCCCATATATACACTGCTGTCCCACATGGAAGGAAAGGCATAGTAAATGCTGATTCATGTCAGATCTTGCCCTGCTAGAACACAGTGCCCCATGAATGTGTCCTCAGCACATTTAGTAATCTAAATAGTCTCCAAAGTTTACAACCAAAGGAGGAGGGGTAGGAAAAATAAATAAATAAAAATATTCAGGAGCAGTTTTATGCAGTTTTTCTGGAATTGTTTATCTGTTTACAACCACATTAAAAGCACAGCTGAACAGGCTTACTATCTTACACACATACACGTTCTATTTATTTTTTTTTATCTCCCTGTGTCTGTTTGCTGAAAGCTACTTCGATTGTGTTTAGTACCATTTCTGATATCGTGTGATCAACTCTCACCCACAGATCAGTTGATAAAAATTAGCGATCTGGAGATCTGGGTCAACCCTGCTGTTGTGCAGTATCTTATTTTCTCCTTGATCTGAAGCCTAGGAGTCATATTTGAAAGGACCAGAATTGGGAGATATTGATTTTTATGTTTTCCAAAGGAAAAATTGTTTCATTAGTTTGTATCTTCCCTGCCAAGGAAGAAAAAAAGGTTGTCCTTAGAAGCTTTTATGTTTTCAGACCGTTTCACTGGTTTCCTCTACTTGAACATAAGCTGTGAGATTCTATGGAATTCCATCTTCAATTCAGACCATCAGGTAACTATACCTGTGGGAAGTAGGCGAGCTACTCTTGCATTGCTCTTACATTTAAAACCTCTTTTGGAATAATTGTTGTTCTTGCAAATCACTAAATTCACTGGACTGTACAAACAGAAGGAATCACGGTAGCTGTGGTTTCCTATCATAACGAATGTTCAAGTCCTCCTTAAGACTCAGGTTGTAGGCTTCTTCTATCTTCGTTCTCTCCTGGAGCTCTTTTTCTACCATACTGTGGAATTTTTTTTTTTAGCTGTGATCTTTAAATCTGGCAAGTCATTCAAAGGTAATGCAAGTCATTAGCTAGAATTAGCTAGAACAAACATATGCTGCTTAGTCATGATGTGACACACATCCTAAGGGAATGTTCCAGCTCCTGGATTCCAGGGTGCTCTGTAAGAGATCTTTTCCAGGTTCTTGTAACTAAATATTTATCAAATAAGAGAGAATTGCTTCCTCTCTTACTCAACTGTGATATCACTGAATATGGTTCATATATTTGCTTTAATGGCCGTGTAGTTATTTATGCAAAATTTTAAAAAAAAAAAAAAAGTTGTTTAAACATCTTCCCTAGTAGGGACTTACCCCAAAACAACCTGTAGCCTTACAGCATAGACACAGTATTGTAGATCTCTGGGTTGAAGTCCAGCTTAAGGACATGAAACAAGATCTTCCATACTACCTGTAAACAATCAAAAAACTAATAAGATAAATACTAAACATACAGGAAAAGCATCTTCTTTTGGCTTTTGCAAGCAATGTATGTAGCTTAGAGATATTCAGAGCTGACCTATACACTCAAGTTATCCTAGCACTCTAGGGGACAAGCCTGGTTGAAGAATTCTGCTTTGATACTACAGGGGTCAGTGAGTCACATACCTATCAGGTGATGCAGAATGCATTTGAGGACACACAGTCACAAAAGTTTAACCATTCACAGGGATTGAGAGTAGCTTCTGCAGAAATCAGTAGTGCTTATAGCCATCTGGTAGTGTGTAGTAGCTTGATGTTGGAGCTTTTCTTGTTTACTTTACTTAGGTTTGAGCTACTGATACAGAAAATAATTTATGTATGTCCCAGTATTGCCATTTTAGAGTGAAAACCAAAAAATGAAAATGTAAAAGCAGCCTTGAAGCATTCATGGAAATATCTCAATTTCTTAGGGAACAATAGATCTAAATAACTATTTGTATTTTTTTAATTTTTTTTTTTCCTCGGAAATAATCACTCTTGTTTCTAGGTTTGCTTGACACATCTGAAAATATGATTAAAAATAATGAACAATTACATTTCAACTGAACACACAACACCTACCATTTCCCATCTGAAAGGAAACATTTACATCTTTTTTTGTTCTTCCCATGAGCATTTTCATAGAATCTGGAAAATGTATAGGCTTTGCATCATGGATAGAAGCTTAGCAAAGCATTTGGCTCCTTTTAGACTCTGTGGGCAGTAGGAAACAGCAAACTTTTTGTAGAAAGCTGACAGACTACTCACTTCAAAGACTAATACAACATGATAGATCCAAGGGTAACTCAGAGCTTGCTATAGCAAAACCAACTGCCTGAATTCAGTCTGCTATTAAATAATCAAACCTAGCAAATTCAAATCATTAATGCCTTTGAAAATTGTTGCTGTAACCAAGGAACTGATCAAGTCTGCAATAGTTTGTGTCTGGATATGTTAAAAATGCAATGTGACATGAAGAAACAGGAAGAACAGTTTTAGGGATTAGATTCCATCTCTGCTAGTATGCTTAACTGTTAATTTAACACCAAGTTTAATCTCATTCCAGGTCTTTGTTTGCTCAATTACCTGGGGTAAACGTAAAGTGGATTTATTGGCATTGGTTCAGACTCACACTGAATTAAATCAGGATGTGAAATCAGGATGTGGCCTAAACCATACCAAGTACAACATTTTTTCTGGAGTTCTCTTTTCAGTGCTTATTTCAGTTTAATTTTTTTCTAAGCTTTTTCTTCCTTCCCCCCCCCCCCCCCCCCCCTTTTTTTTTTTTTAATAAGTATGGTTGACACTTAGGCTTGATTTAATGATTGGAATTTCAGGAGTTTTCTTTGCCTGAGCAACAGTACAGTAGAGGAAGGGCAGGATAACGATACGTAATTGGATGTAAAATAAATTACTTAGTCACTCTTCTGGGGAGATACTACATGCTGCCCCTACTACATGCTGATGCATATTAATTTGATTTAATGTGGAAATACCTCACATGCAGCCTGATGAGGTTCTGTATCTACTGGTAGAGGGAACAGGCATGGGAGAAACCTGCCAAGCTAGGGCTCCTCTTTGGAACACTGAGCTTTCCTCCATAAGATGTAGTGGATCCCCCTCTGTGAGAACGTTAAAGCACAGCAGTATCTCAGCAGGGAAAATTTTCTCCGCTTGGCAGAGGGGAGAGAATAACAGGACCTGAACAAGAGATCTTACTCACATGAAGAGAGCTTACCTAACAAGTGTTGTAGGCATGGTTTTACACCTACTCCTACAGACCCACGTTCCGTGTCTAGGCTGATGAGTGTGAAAGGTCTGGCCTTTCTTGGTGGGATGCATGCATTTGTAACATGCGAGCTTCTACCTGAGTAAGGAAGGCAACAAATCCAGCAGCATCCTGTTTGAGTTGTGTGTCCCCTTTGCCCAATGCAAATCTTGTCAGCATTTCATCTTGTGAAATGAGTCCAGGACTGTGGCATTGAAACAAATTCAAGAAATCAATTGCCTTGAGTTTCCTGTTCTGTAGTTGGGCTTTCCCTGTTCTTGGAGTCAGCAGCCTTCACGGTGCAAGATGAAGTTTGTGACCACACCAGGCTACAGAAAGGAGGATGGTTTTGGTGGTCCAAGGACCAGGCCAGGAGGCCCTTGAGGCCCCAGCGAGGGAGAGGTTGGTCTCCACACGGAGTACCTTTTCTGATTTGGTATGTACTGAAATATGGATGCAAGGCATTTTCAGATCAAAAAACGGCACTTGCAAAGTATGGCTTCTAGATTAATCGGATCTGTTCCCCAGGTACCAGATCTGCCTACTTTCACTTCCAGTTCTATGTGATGAACTTGTACTTTTTTAAAGAACTCTAGTCTCTTTAAAAAATTTAATAGCTGCCCACCACCAACAGGATTTTGATTAAACATTTTTAAATAGAGGTTGTGGGTCAGAATGCTACTTTAGGAGAATGGCAATGTAATATATTAAAAGAAATTTTGCCCAGGAGTTCTCAGTACATTAAAGATCACTTTCGTGCTCGTAGTTGTTGAACTAGATATCTCTGGAAAGAGAATCAAATTCTGTGTTCAGTTCCTTGGCCTTTGCTGTATAATGTATCCAGCAACATTAATATTTATCTTGAAAATGATTTTCTCTAGTTTGAAAAAAAAATATGTACACATAGCTATGAAATTCTATTAGCAATTTTATCAGGAAATCCAGATAGCCAAATTATGCTGTTGCACTAGTGCCATAGTCATTATTTAAAATGAAGGCAGAGCTTTGGGCTATGCCATGAAATAGGACTCCAGTAAGACTGGCCAAATATGTAAAAGATGAGACCTTGTATTGAAGAGATCAGGAAGTCAGAGTAATATGGTGATACATTTTTTGTGATGTCCATATAAGAAAATGGCTAATAAACAGAACCTCTATTTAAGTATGAAAATGAGAGAAGTCTTTACTAAGTCTTAACCAAATCAGTCAGCCCAGATACAGAATCTCGACTGCCATTTTGCCAGGGCTTTTTCTAATGTTGAGAAGCCTGCACTGAAATAAACGGTTATCCCAAGGTCTGTTCTGGCATGTCCTCTGCAATGTCCATAGATAAAAGGACAGCAAGAACACTGGCAACAACAAAGTACTTCCAGTCTGCAATGCTAATAATTTTTAAACAAAAGGAAGAGAAATATTTCTCCTTTCAGCTCAGACCACAAATGGTGTCTCCCAAGCACATGATGTTAGGGAGCTGAAAATGGAGATCTGTAAATAATTTCTGCTAGATGGCTTTTGGTGCATACATTCTAACACAGTGTGCTTACTGTAGCAGTAGTACTCTGCAGTGATTACTTGCAAAAGATACCTCTCTGGTCTTATTCATCAGTTGTAATTAAGGGACTTCTTTGATACAAAATATGTAGGTTGCTGCAAAAGTAATGCCTCCAATTTATTTTCATGGAAAATACAACAGGTACAAAGAGCACAATAGCACTATTTGATAGAGCAAATTCTCAGCTACAAAATACTTTTTTTTCCAACATAGTCACCACTATTAGATATGCATTTTTGCTAGTGATAAACAAGAGCTTGCATGCCATGCTTCTAAAAATCTGGACCAGTGGAAGTGATCCACTGTGGTCACTGTTGAAATGTGCTGTTCGTCACCTCACTGTGCTGACATCCACTGTTTTGTCTCCATAAACATTCAGCAAGCAGTGATGAATATCAGTGGTGCAATTTTTTCTGCATGGGAGAGTTCAGTGACACACTTTTGCTTCATGTGCACTTCCATATCAGACACTGTTCTGTCAGACTGCCTCTCTGCTGCCATCTGTCACACAGCAACAACATTTAACAGAATATTGGTGGGAAGGTTCAGACTCTACTGCTGTACCACCAAAATTTGCCTCTGTCACTGTGGGCCAACATGATAAAAATAGGAGGCGTTATTTTTGAAGCAGACCTCATATAATTCAGCTGTTAAAATAAGGGGTGTAATGGAAAAAGATATTGTGTAAACAGTTTGAGTGAACTGAAAGAGATTATCCGTGAATGATTGATCAAGATTATTTGTACCTTTCACTGTTTTAATGAGCAAGGCAAAAGTTTTCGTAGAAACTTAGGGAGGTAACTAGTATTGAAATGCCATTTTCATATTTGGCTAAGCAGTCCAGTGCTATTGTAAACTTGGAAGGGAAGGTTGAATAGCAAACTATTTAGCTACTACTGCTTAATTCAGGCAAACTTTCAAAGCCTAGTCAAAACCATATCCATCACATAGCATGTCTTTTCACTGTTATTACCAGAAATATTTCTGTATAAATCAAATATTTTTCTTTCTAATCAGAAAGAGTTCTGTGACCTCCAAAGGGCATCAAGCCAGAAACATCAGTTTTAATCTCAGCCCTTGTGTGGATTTTTGGTTTATTTCATTTCTCTGAAGGGTAGCAGTAGCTGCCCAAGTAACTCTTCCTAGGATTAGTCCTTGTTGTTGTCTAGGGAGTGGAATGGAGCAAGGAACCAGCAGATATCATTAGGTCTGGTACTTGATCAGCGATATGGAAGGGAAGAGGAACTGCTCTACTGTAGCCTCAGAGTGTCGGGTACATTACAAATGAATGCAGACAGGGGGAAACTAACTATGATCTGGGTTCTACCTCAGTGTTACTACATTCTGGACTTGGGTATGCATTGTGTGAATGTGGCAAGATTTCTACACCGATATCTCCACTAGATCTACTTGATGGTGAGTAGATCTCTCAGACACGTTTAACATTTTCCACCTTGATAGAAGCATTTGTCATCTCTTAAGGTCTGCCAGTTTACTCAGTAGCCATCTGCTGCCTTGCCGGAAGTATAGGTCTCTCTGCCTTTGAAAGGTCACAGAGGATAGCAGTATGGTCCCAGACGGCCCAAAGTCCCAGTCTTAGACATGCAGTGATGTCACAACACAGTATTTGACAACAAAATGTGTATACAAGGACCTATTTGGTGTAGCAAATATTTGTGCTACATGTTGCTTTTAGGTCAGAATTTTACCATTAAATACTGTGTGTAACACATTCATTGTCTGAACAGTTAATGTCTGAATTGAAATTTGTAGGGTCGCTTACAACGTAACTCATGCACAAATCTGCTTAAGTAAGGATGGCAATTGTCTCAAAAATATTCAAGGCAAAATGAGAGGAGGTTGGAAGCAGGCATTGCCCCTGCCACTAAGTCTGTGACCAAACCAGTTGCTGAATTTTGCAGTTGTGTTGACCACAGCCCACATGCTTACTGGCTGTTTGCTCTCCAGGACTTGTCCGAGTGCAGCCACTGCTTTTGCAGCTGTTGCCACTTCCAGTGCCGGCCCATGAGCTCCACAGGCAGCTCTTCCAGCCATACCTCTCTCTCTATTTGGAGGCACCCTTTGGTTAGTATCTCACGCACCCTTCCCTACCCCCCCTGAAATGTTTGCTTTTAGTTTGCCCATTCTCCATCTTCTGTCCTGGGGCCAGCAGATGAAGAAAGCACTTTGCTGACTGGAAAAGAGGACACTCTATATATGCACTCATGTTTTCTCAGGAAGGAAAAAAAAAAAAGATAAAAAAAGTGGTGAAGCAGAAAACTTGATACAATTTTAATTCAGCGATGTTATTCTACTACTTTTTGCGCATATCAGGTGTATATGTACCTGAATGGATTGTGCCAGCTGTATGCATAGCAAGACTTCTGATTTTCAGGAAATTTCCTACTTTTGTTTTAAAATGGCAGAGTCCTGCGACTGCATTTTTAAAACTGACCACAGAAGAGCTGATGAAATGCAAATTCTTGATTTCTATATGAAATACTAAGTAAACTTATCACAGAAGCAAATCAGCAAAACTGACATGTGGCTTGATCTGACTTCTCCGTTGCGGTTTCTTTTGTTTTACTTGGATTACACTCCATATAGTCAGTTCTGTTCTTGTTCTCACTGGGAATGATTCTCCTGCTTTTCTGCCAACATTGCTCCTGGACACACGCTACCTAATGCTCCTTTGTTCTGCATGGGTACTTTTTCTATCATTTCACCACTCAGAAAACAACCGGCCAGGGCCTGTCTAAACATACTTTGGCAGACAGATTTCACCATATTTGGCCTATTGGTATCTGCTTTCAAGACCAGGAACCTTTTCCTTGAAATACTGCAGTATGCAAAGCAATCAGGGATTCTCAAGCAGCAAAAATAAAAACAATATTTCTCATCTATCAAATATACTGATGTCACACTATCCTGCAGTGTCCTCAGCAGCACACTGATTTCTGTCATTCACTTCTATAAGACAGTAATAATCACGGTTTCCTTTTCAATACTAGCAACCTTCATCTCTCCACTCAGTTTATCGTCCCCTTTTGACATTTTTCCTGAGCCACATGCAAAGAATTTTGATCCTTTTATTAATCTAAATTCCCACCTTTCTTCAAAAACTCCCTACCAACTTAAACTACCAGCTTTTCTCCTCCTGACTCTCACCAGTAGGTTCTTATGCCTTCTGATCACTTAAGAAACCCCCTCTAACATTTAGTCTGAGCTCTTTGTCGCTATTATTTTGCCTATCGCAAAGATTTCCTGAACTAGCTCTTTTGAGGGAGCCCCTTTGCATTCTTTTCTGATCAATCGTTCCTTTCATGTTGACATTCTAACTGCTTCCTGTTCAATCTCAAAAGCTCCTTTTTCAGCAGAGAAATCATGAAAGCACCTTTGTTTAATCTTTCTAGGTTTTTCACCAGATATGTTTGAAACTCATTTTAGTCCTTATTAATCTCAGTGGGTAACTAATAGCAGTATTACTAATGTTTTTCTTTTTCTTGATAGTTTCTGTGTTCTTGAGCTTGGTACTGCCTTCTGTGCTCATTATTGCTCATGTACTAGTTATGCAGGCATCTGTTTTTCTTTCTTGTTGAGATAACACACCTACTTCCCATAGTCTGTAGAGATCCCCCTTCCATACCACGGTTTGTTTTCCATAGCAGCCTAGAAAACTCACACCACACTGTAATGTTTGGTCATAGTTTTTTTTCCTCTGTGATAGCATCAGCTTACAGCAAAAGATATTTCAGTTATATTCAGGCTGCTTGGACTGGGTCAGGAACTGTGAACAAATTATCTTGTTCTACTTTATGGATTTATAGAGCATAGATAAAAAAGCAGGGGCTAGAAATGCTTGGAATGTTGCACAGACATCACTGAAATTGGTTTAGAAGGCTGAAAAGAAGCAAGCTTGGTGTGTAGCATAGATATCTGCTAGAACAGAATGTGCCTACTACGTAGCACCGAAGGTAATAGGACATCTTGGGACACAGCAGATAGGCAGAGGGCTGTCTGAGTTAGCTGAAAACAGACATATCCGGACAATGGAATAGGCTGTGAGCCCTCACTCCAAAGAACATCAGGAGAACTGTGAACAAGCCTGCCTCTTGCATGACGCAGACATACATCAGAGAATAACATACTGGATGAATGCCTTGCCACCAGTAGAATGACAAATTTGGAGCCAGAATTAGTTTACTTTCATGACTTGCCATACCCATTGTAGTTCTGCCAGGATTTGGAGTGGGGACAGATGAACTCTCCCACATCATGCTATAAGAACATTGTCAGTGCTCCACAACTTATTGCACTGGTAGAAATCTTGAGCACCACATCTGAAAATACTGAACAGCATGACTACATGACTTCATTCCTGCAGGCACTTGCACACCCCCCTTCCCAGCCCACTCAATGCTCCACCGTTACTCAATAATTCTCCTTCATGGTAGGCTTGTACAATGGGAGTGTACTCGAGGTCTTTCTACCTCAAATTAATCCTGCATTAGAGAGGCACTCTGGATGGGGTGCTGAGGTGGGAAACATCTGTGCATGGAAAACCAGCATGATTTAAGGGCATTGCAATTCTACATGTTGGTATGCTTCTGCTGTGGTATAATAACTCTGCTGAGAGGGAGCTAAGAATTGGCAAGACTTTTGTCTGTGGGTGGGGTTTGATAATAACTTGAGCAGAAGCAGGGCTAATGCATAGCATAGAATTGGTATGTCCCTATGCCTCCTGCTACCACCATTGTTTCAAGTTACTTGGGCTTGATAAATGATAGCCATTCAAGTTGAGTTTAAAGCTTGAAACATTGCTTCAGGTGCTTTGGCAGATTATTCTGGGTATTTGAGTAGCTCTTCCATAGTTTCACACACATACAGGCCTAGGATATATGTGCTGCATAGGGCTTTGGCTATCCTTCTGTTAAATATTTAAGGTCTGTTTGAAGAGGGGGCCAGTCAGGAGAAGGAATGCGTAATATCTGTACGTTTCAGTTGTTCTACCAGGAATGGCAGGTCCAGATTTGCCCTGTAACCTTTCCCCAGCTGGGGGAATTTTTGATGTGCAGTTGCTTCCTGAGTTATGTGGTATAGGAATTCTTCCCTTGCCTGCACCACACATCAGCCTCATTAGCTCTCATCTGAAGCTGAGATGGAGGTTATGCTTATGCTCTACTGGATGTTTAGTGGAGAAGATGGTAGACAAGAGCAGGGAAGAATATCTTTCAGTCAAGCCCTTATTGCTATGTGTTCTCAAAAGCTAGAGAAAGACTAGAATTATAGACCTAAGTGGAAGTAGAGACTGAAAACAGCTGCTTTTCTCTCCCTATGTCCTTGCAGAATATGGTATCTAAACTAATCAAAAGAATATCAAGAAACTTCTTAATTGAATTCACAAAATGCCAATAATAAGAGTACATATAAAGTAGAAAAGGAGATGGAGAAAAAGGAAAAAAAAATCAAGCCCACTTTTACAATGACATTTCTTAGGAGGGAAGACAAACCTATGTTGTCCTAAGGAATTCTTTGCTTTGAAGAAAATGTGCAAACTGTTGGACCTCACAGTGAGGAAGCCCAGTGTCAAGTTCTTGAGGAACTCAGGAGCTACAGAGCCAGGCATATATGCTGTCTCTTTCTGTCTTCCCTTGCGCTCCTGTAAATGTTAGCCTCCTTTAACAGCCTAGCTTAAACAGGAAAAGATTTCATTCTAAAGCAACATTAAGTGTAAGAGCCTTGATCCTTCTCATGCTCTAGATTAAGTTACACTCAGTTCTCTACTCATATATAAGCTCAAGGTGCCAAACTAAAATGCAAAAGACATTATTCTTACCACTCATTATTTTTTCATGAGATGCCATTGTGCTTGGATTTAACTTTATGCTGTTCATCCTTACTAAACATATTCAGCCCAGGAAACTGTAAGATATGAGTTAGGCCCAAAGGCATTGCCACAAGGTTTTACATTGAAAATAACAGCAAAGCTGTTCAGCTCAGCCCAGACTGTTAGATATATTATCAATCTTCTATAAAAAATAAAAAAAGCCCACTGCATACAATCAGGCATGTAAGCAGTTAGAACAAGAAAAGTATGGTTCAGTCTGTTAAGCCTAAGCTCAATATGGAATGAAAAGTAAATGTTTTAAGTTCTTTTGCAAAACCTCTATGCTTTTGCTTTTGGGACATCAGCAGATAGTTCTTTGTCTCCTCGTGGTCTCAAAAACAGAAGTTTCTTTCAAGCACAATAGGATGGAAATATATCTGCACTTGTTAGAAGGTGAGATGTGGGCAGAGAACCAAAATATGCCTGTCAAACTGGTATGACTGCTGCATTTACCTGAATGGATGTAAATTAGCATATGGCCAGTACTGTTTCTCTGAATCCTGCGTATTTTAAAGGATAATAACATGCTGTGCTCCAGCTAGCGGTTAGTACAAGGATTAAGGGCATCTTGGCATTAAGGTCAATAAAATGTAGTTGGACTCAGTTCATAGGCATCTAAAACCATGCTTGCTGATGTTTCAGCACTGCTTTCACCCATGTGATTCATGCTTACATGCCACCTGCAGCTGTTATTATCTGGGTTAAGTGTAAAGTTTTCCTGGGAACTTCTCTGTGGGCTCTTAGCAGATAATTTATTTGTGCTGCTGTAGGAATTGATGCAGACCTTATTTCCTGTGGAAGGTCATAGCTTGCTGATGCATTTAACCAAATCATCTCCTGCCACAGGGACCTGGACAGGCTTGAAAATTAGGCCTACAACTGAGGTTCTGCAAGGCCAACAGCGAGGTGTTGCACTTCGGTCAGGACAATGCCAGGTATGTGTACAGACTGGGAGAAGAACTCATTCAGAGCAGCCCTGCTGAGAGGGTCTTGAGGGTCCTGGCAGTGTGCACTTGCAGTCTAGGCCAATGGTAGTCTGGGCTGCATCAAAAGAGGGGTGACCAGCAGGGTGAGGGAGGTGATTGTTCCCCTCTACTCTGCCCTTGTAAGGCCCCGTCTGGAATACTGTGTCCAGACCTGAGGTTCCCAGCACAAGAAAAACATACAGCAGATCCAGAAGGGACCACAAAGATGAGCAGAGGGCTGTAGCACCATTCCTACGTAGAAAGGTTGGGCTTATTTAGGTTGGAGAAGGCTCTGGGTTGACCTCATTATGGCCTTTCTGTACTCTAGAGGAGGTTATAAACAGGAGGGAGACTATTTGTGTGATAGGACAAGGGGGAATGGCTTTAAACTAAAAGAAGGGGAGATTTAAGTCAGATGTTAGGTGAAATTTTTTTATTCAGAGGGCAGCGAGGCGCTGACACAGCTGCCCATGTAAGCTGTGGTGCCCCATCCCTGGAGCTGCTCAAGGCCAGGTTGGATGGGGCCCTGGGCAGCTGAGCTGCTGGGGGGCAGCCCTGTCCACAGCCTGGAGTGGGACTGGGTGGGTGTTAAGGTCCCTTCCAACCCAAGATATTCTGTGATTCTATGATAAAATGGACTGCTTTTGCAGTTGCGGTAGCAAAATGTAATAAAAGCTGCATGAGACAAAATGAGCTAGTTCAGGCCAAAGTTTCTGACATCTGAATACAATATGAGGTCTCTGAGGGGGCTTTAGAGCTGCAGATATTACCAGAGTGCAGGCCTGTAGGCTGGGCAGGACATCTGAAGTTAAGTGGGTAGATTACTTATTCTTTCATGCTTGGAGGAATCAGCAGAAAGTTCAGTACATCAACAAGGAAATAAAATCCTTCTGGTACTTTATAAAGGGCTTTTCCCAATTCTTTTCATTCCATAGCACAAAATGTTAGAGCCTTACTGCTGCAAAAGCTGTACATAGTTTCTGAGACTGGAAGCCAGCTCTCTTACCTGAGTGAAGGAGGGTTGTGCCTCAGCGATAGCCAGAAGCATGTGGACTATATGGTAGCCAGATGATGTATAATGGCATTTATTTTGTGGCTTGAATAGCTCATGTTCCACTGGCTGGCAAAAAGAGCATCTTCCCTCTTACTGACAGTTATCAGAAAGTGCCAGTGCATTGTTTGCTGCTTTATGATACCATTCCCATGTACTGCAGCCAAGAGCTCCATGGAAGAGCTGTGCAGACAGTGTCACAGAATGATGATTAGCAACTTGATAACATAAGCCAAAATGCAAGATAAAGCACAGTTTGTAGTTAGCAAATAAAGTACAATTGTCTCCTTTTGTCGTTAGGCTGTGAGATAAGAAAGTCATGGAGCATTTTAGTTGCTACTTGTTATCTAGAATACTGCTAACAGAAAGCTGTTAAATCAGCTAATGCGGAGACAGAGGTGGAAATGATGTTCTGATGAATTAGAGGCGGAAGCTTTTCAAACGCAGCATTTATCACCTCTGCTGAGAAAGTATTCATTACTTTTATTATGGAAATGCCATTTGACATTGTCTTCAAGCCCCACCCCTATTTAAGTAGACATCGTACAAACACGGAAGGGAGTCACCCTACTGAGGAGCTCACAGTCTGAAGCTTTAAGAGCATTGGCATGGAAGCTGCTCTGCAGCTGGATTTTTTTTTATTATTTTTTTTTTTCCCAGCACAGTAAGGGGAACTATCCTCAGCCCAACAGCAAAATATCCACTGAAGTCACCTCAGCAGCCTGCATTTCTTCCCCAATAAGGATGTAGCTTATTTCAGGAGTCCAAACTACTTTTTAGTATGGGATGCAGAACATACTCGCTTTCCCCAAAGTTTCTTTCTGAATTCTGTTCTTATTTATTACTTGGCTACAGTAATAGTGTATTGTATAAAATTATATAAAACAAGATTGTACTATGCAAAGGGCCCCAGTGTATTTAATAAACATTTCTCATGGTGTCTGGATTGTTACATAGAAAATGCCAGGGGGCAAAAAAAAAAAAAGCAATAAAAGCAACAAGACACTGTAAGTATTGTTCAGATAGCTGTGTAACAATTTTAAGTAATTTAATTTTCTGTGTTGAAAGTTAATCACTTACTTTTGAGTAAGACCAATCTAGTTGTCTTTAGTCAACTAAGTGGCTAAGATTCATTAAAAGAACCCACGTTACAAATACCTTCGTGCCACACTGCTTTTATTTACAGGGATAAAACTTCTCACCCCAACCACCTTCTGTTCTAAATAGATTTTATAGAGTCCTTTTCTCCATAGCTTCTGGGGACAAAAGGTTGAAACAAACCTTTGTGGATTGTGTAAGAACATGCCTGGATATGCATCTGATGTCAGCTACATACAGCAGATAAATGCAAGGAGATCCACCAGGTAAAAATTTCAACTGCCACAGAAATAAAGTGGAGGAAGTTGCATAGAAAAGTCAATAATTTGCTATTGATTGGAGGCTGAAACTAAAGCCAACTGTACCTTTTTTTAAAAACAAATTAAAAAAAAAAAAAAAAAAGACCCACAAAAAAAAATCCTAACAACCTGGGCAGCAAAGTCAGGAAGTGAGTCAGAATTATGTATCAGTATGTAAACATAAATATTGGAAACTTGCATGATGTTGCTGAAATCACTTGTTAAGTGATCCTCACTGAATTCAGTACAATTTCTCTGTCAAAAGAAAACCTATAAAAATGCTTAGGGAAAGCATGGAGGGATTGGAAGAAGAAATAACTCAAGCAAACATACCCTCACCTGTTCATAATTACAGTATCTCCCTAATGCTTTCCTTGCTTTTATAAGTATCTTTTAAAACCACCGATAGAAAAACATTCCTGCAAAGGGCGTGTGCAAGCACTAAATCTATCACAGGTAAGAACAATCCAGAGTCATACATATAGGTGTAAATTATCCTTCTGTTCTTGAAAGTGGCTGTGAAAATAAGCAGCCAGCACCCCCTTGTCCAATATTTGTTCTTTCTTAGCAATACTTGAGATCAGGGATAGCATAATTACTGACTGTGAAAATCTAGTATAGGATAAGATCTTTCAGACCTCACTAGTAAGAACATCAGCCAAAGTATTCTCCTAGATCCATAGCAATATCTACTGCCCCCAAATGACATTTCTGTTGTGTTATCCCATTGCCGGGCAGCCACGAGTGGCTACAAGAATCTGATTTGATGTTTCAGCCAGGAGCCCTAAATATCTGTGGTACCGACATACTGTTCAGATACTGCCAGCATTTTCAAATCTGCCATTAGGTAAGTTACCACTTAATCCTGGAAGTGCTTGAATTTTTATTCTCCAAAATCTGCAAAGCCTGACAGTTCATTAGCTGCTTTGAATCTTGTCTCAAGGTGAGGCCCAGGCTGTGGTACACAGAGTAGGGAATGGAATGCTTTTGTTGCTTGAGGGCCTCAGCCCTTAGGCACGTATAAAACTTGGAACAGAAAGCTGCAGGCCACTGACTTAAGACATTGTGTGAGTGCTTGCTGGGGTGGTAGGAAAGGAACAGAGCTGCTTTGGGTTGCTGAAGGGGCTGCCTATACAGTTGCTGAGGCATTTGTATCTAGCATTTGCAGAAGGCTGGCTACTGGATCTTGACTAGGGAGACATCTCTCTGACCAACTGCACTGGGAAATGCTTCAGAGTCTTCATGGCTGAATTCCCCTTTTTGCCAGTAAAATAGCAATAACAGTCAGTCTTACAACTTGTTTTGCACAACATACATCTCAAATTCTAATAAATATGCAATATCTTAACCATTAAATCAGTAGAATCAGGCAAGCACTAACTACAAGTGATTCCATTCCATTTCATTCTCTTCCAAAAATGTATCACAAAGTTCACAAGTTTATCTTGCTAACGTGAAACTTCGCAGCACCTCTTTTAACTGACTCCAGCCCTGGAGCTTTGAAGCTTGATAGGGCTGTGGGGCATAAAGCTGTGCAGATTTCTCAAGGAAATACTGTGTATGTGGTCGGGGGGTGGGGGAGGGCAACATGCAGTGATTCTGGGCTCGTTGTAGCTGTCTGCAACCATTTCAAATGTCACAGTGACCTGCAGTTATATGAAAAGGAAAATCTCAGCTACAAGAGCTGCAAGTATCTTTAATTTGCAGCTCTCATCTGCTGACTGAAAGAAGCCTGCTGGGACTGGTGTGCATCCCTGGTAAAGTTGTGTGAATTATTATTCCCCCACCCCCCCAAACGTATATTTTTAAATACTCACTTCATGTGACCCCTCTGATCTCATGATGATTACATAGGAATTCCAGTTAGGTTTATCTTTCCCAGCTAATGAGCGCCACTAAAACAATTTTTGTACTTAAGCCCCGGGATGCGTGGAGTGGAAGCAGCGATGAGTCAGCAGCCAGCTAAGGTTGTTTGAATAGCAATACAAACCGTGCCTGCCGCTAGGAGATAGTCGGCAAAGGTCATACTGAGTGCCTAGCATTTAGACTCAATCACCCCGATGATACGAATTCTCTTCAGACTCTCATGCTTCTTAGACCAGTCATCATTCTAGTTGACATTTGGTTGTTGGCATACTAAATACTTGCCACTTGGTGTCTGGATGACAGGGAAGAATGCTTGGCATCGTTTGTACTATGCCTGTCGCACTGACAGATGCTCCTCTCTGTCTAGGGGAGTTAGGCACCAAAATTAGTAACTATCAAAACAAGCGTCTGCTGAATCTCATCAACATAAATACTAAAAGGAAAGGAAGGAGTCATGGTTGCTCTTTCTACAGGAGCTAGGGCTGTAATTCACAAGGAGGGACAGCATGGCTCTGACAGCATACAAAATCCCCATCCCCGCTACACGGGGAGTTGCAGGAGGGCAATCAGGAGCTGAGCACAGCAGTGTACGGCACACAGCTTTAAAGGGTGAGGTCAGTGACGACCTGCAAAAGTTATTACCTACATTCATGAGAAGGAGGGGGTGGGCGTTTGGCCAGATACAGGATGTGTGAGACGGTTCCCTGGTGAGGCGCTGCTTCTCACAAACAGTCCTGAAAAGGAAACAGTTTATAAGCTAAAACTCATTTTGTGTTCAGCTCCGTTGCCCGTTGCCCGTGCAACCGCAGGAAACAAGCGTACCAACCCCGCTTGTGAATCACAGCTTTTGGGAACTTCACCTTGGAGAGCAGGAAAGGGTCTGTGTTCAGGTACAATTGATCTCCGTAATCCCTTCTGCTGAGATCGTTGCCTAAGCTCCTTCGTTGCTAGAAAATAATAATAAAAAAAAAAAACAAAAAGAAAACCCAGCCCAATAAAAAAGGCAGCTTGTGATGGTTCAGCCCTCCCTTATTCAATGGTTCAGTGGTTTTATACTCAGTGTGAATGTTGTAGGCCTACTTTTAATTGTTTCTTCTAGCAAGGCCCCATTGTTTCAGCTCTCCACTCAAGTGACCTAACTAGAAACAACTGAATTTTAAAAAATAAAGTAGACAAATGGAGAAAGGCACAAACACCTTTGTGTCCTCCAGTAAGGATACTAGGAGATTCTGTGGCTCTTACAGAGAATGAGTTTGCCACAATTGAAAACTACAGGTATTCTATAAAACTAGGGTGACTAGTTCCAGCAGACACAGACTTTAAGGCTCCTTCTGCATCAGAGATGAGTGGGGATTTAGAATTTCTTTACAAGAGAAATCCTAGGCATCTGAATTACCCACCAAAGTTCATTTTGCCAGGCTGTGGGACTTGTTTGATCAGAGCAGTTAAATGCCATAAAACTTCATAGAATGACCTGGGTTGAAAAGGACCACAATGATCATCCAGTTTCAACCCCCCTGCTATGTGCAGGGTCACCAACCAGCAGACCAGGCTGCCCAGAGCCACATCCAGCCTGGCCTTGAATGCCTCCAGAGATGGGGCATCCACAGCCTCCTTGGACAACCTGTTCCAGTGCATCACCACCCTCTGAGTGAAAAACTTCCTCCTAATATATAACCTAAACCTCCCCTGTCTCAATTTAAAACCATTCCCCCTTGTCTTATCACTATCCACCCTTGTAAAGAGCCATTCCCCCTCTTTTTTATATGCTCCCTTGAGAGTCTAAGAAGAAAGATTCTTGTAAAGGCATGGCTAAAAACAATAGCACTGGTGATTTGTAGTTCATTGTCGCATCAGTCCTTGTCGTGCTAGGAGGAGAGCTTCTGCGGGAACTGACCATTCTTCTGTAAGTAGAAGCTCTTTAGGACTGAAAAACAAACAAACGAAACCCCAACCAATTAAAAGAAATTGTCCCACGGGCCACTCGCCCTTTAGCTTTGCCGGTGCTAGGAGCTGCAATGCCACCTACTGATGGATTTGGATATTGGCCACAAGTTCTCGGCCCGCTTCCTTCTGAGTGGCGCGGGGGATGGAGCTGTTCCCAGCCGGGGGGCAGCTGAACGCCCGGCACTTTGGTTGCGCTCATCATTTACAAAAGTTCTTTCTCTAGTTTGTCAGCTCCACTCATTCCAAATGAAAACATTTTCGGTAGAAAGGCAGCAACCCTGTGTTGTCCAGTAGTTTTGGTTATTTGTGAAGTTGGGACAAGGGTAGAAGAAGCTCTGAAGCATCTTTTCAAAATGGTTATGAGGTCCATTAAAAAATATGTGGCAAAAGGAACACATTTTTCTCATACCTGCAGAGAATGATGAATCCCAGGTTTCTTATCTCCTTGCAAAACAATACATATTCAAAGAACAGTTTCTTCTGGACAGAACCGAGTCAGGTTCAGTCATGTCAGTTCAGTAATGCTGAACACATTATTCATAGATTAGAAGATACTGGTATGATAATGAATGATGTTTTAGAGCAAAATAAACCCACCCATTTACAAAGTTACAAAGACATTTTCTGAAAAACAACAACAAAACCCACAAAGTCCTCTATCATAGTCTTTTACATGCCCTTTTACACCAAGAGCTGTGCCAACGACACAGTCATTCTACCAGTGCACTTTTTAACAACCAAGTGGTGGTTTCTACAATGTTCTCCTTGTGCTATGGATCTACAACTACCACCATTTTAAATGATCAAGAGCACAAGAAAGAGCTATCATTTTAATAACCACTCAAAGTTTATTAATCTAATCCCGCTTAAAATTGATCAAGTGAACAAGTAATTATTGCGAGGCAGCATGAATTTGTTGTAACATTGCTGATAGAAGTCCTGGAGCTACACAGACCTTCCAGTGCTCTTGGGGAAAATAGGTGGGAAAACTACTAAGTCTGAATTCAAGGCACCTCATGCCACATGAGGGCATCACATGTCTCTGGACGAACACTATATTGCAGCTGCACTCCTACTAGTTTGAAAGTTTTGACTAGTTCAAGATGTATTTATTCTAATAAAAATACATGCATAAGCACACACATTTTCACATGGCTTTATAAAACCAAGGGACTTTTCCTTGGTTGTGCTAGAATTGTACAAGGAACAGGACTAGTAAGTATCTTTAATAAGCCATAATAAATCAAATATGCTACGGGAACATTGTTTCCATCCTGTCTTTTACATCCATAATTTCACCAGGATAAGCTAAAAGGTGAAGATGGATCTGTCAGGTTAGTCGTGGAAGTACAGTGTATTTCTAAGCCAGTCACTGCCCTCTAATGAAATTCACTTTACAAAAGCAGCCTACAAAGAAACAGCAAAACACTCCCAGCCAAGTGATATTTCTTGAGTTTGTAACCTAAATTCAAAAGGGATAACAACTGAATTCCTAGAAGTAACAAAGCACTGTCATGTAATCACTTTGGTCACAATTTCTCTCAAGACCAAAAAAATCCAGAACTACAATTCTTAGATTATGGCAAAGCTGCTTCAGAGCGTTGTGCTAAGTCTGCTATGAACTATAGGGTGTGAGAAATGGAACAAAAAATAATGCCTTTTCTTCACACACTTAAAGCACTATAGGCAGAAGAAGCCATAAAAATACATATAGTTTCATTTGAAACACAAGAATAACGTAGAAAAAGCACAGAGGCAGCACACATTTCTTCTTCCTCCAGCCCTATTTGAGAAAAGGATAGGAGATATATTGAGAAAAAGATGGAAGAAGGGGAAAAAAAAATGGTTGCAATGAAATAAAATGAATTCTATATTGTTGGTGCTGTGGGTGTGGTAAGAGGCATCACTCAAACACTCTGCTCTTACACAGACTTTTTTATTTTACAGAAAGCAATAGGATTTACCATGTAAGTTTTAAAAAGCAGTATTAATGTTGTGCTCAGCATCCAGAAATGAAGCAGTTAAGATAAGAGTGAAATACCACCTCCATTACACCCATAGGATTTAAAAATCTTAACGTGCAAGTCTAGGGCAAAACTTGTTCATTAATTTACAGTGTACTAACATGTGAAGGATGTGAATTTCTTCATTGTATATGCTCACAGTAGGAAATGAAGTACTCAGTCACTGGAAAGCATTCAGTCACTGACGTACAAATTTAGTGTGCATAAGTGACTTATGCTTCATTAAGGCAAAAATAGATACTACCATGACTGTATACAGCTGCAAAAGTATTTACAGAAATGATTAGATAAGCAGCTCACCTCCAGCGTGAAACTGTTTAATGACATATTTAATAAAGCAGTGTTTTATTGAAAAAGTTACCGTAAGTTGCAAAAATCTAGCTAGAATGAGTAACACCGACATTTTTAAGTGCCTCCCCACCCCAAATCTTTGTTCCTAAACCTCTGTCACTCTATGCCATCCTCTCTCCCTGCACAGTTCGTCTTAATGCAAAAGCGCAGGTGTGCCTGAACAGCCCCAGAGTCCTCAGAGGCAAAAGCTGAAATGACAAAAACGTATGCAAAGGGTCCCAACAAGAAAAAAGAAAGAACGGGTCCTGAGGGGGAAGAAAGAAAGAAAAAAAAAAAAAGGGAAAAAAGAGCTACAGGTGTCCAGGGATTTGCTCAGTCATCCTTGTCTTTTGCTCCGTGTTTAAGGATGCGTGTAAATTCAATGTAGTTGAAGTTGCCCTTTTTGTCAATTGGTGCCTCTCTGTAGAGCTCATCTACCTCTTCATCTGTGAACCTGTCTCCCATCGTGGTCAGCAGCTCCCGCAGGTAGTCTTCTTGAATAAAGCCTAGAATGCAACGTAAAGAGAAACACAAAATGGAAGATGTTTCCAGCAGGTCTTCGAAAGCAGTATGGTGAACATTAAGACAGCCCAATTCTTTTAACTGAATTATACTTTTTCTTGATAGATTTGCGCATCCCTTATTAATTAGTTTCCTGTGGGGACCAAATAACCGCTGGTTGGCTCTTCAGTGCCACATGATCATTATGGTCCTTTTCAACCCAGGCCATTATATGATTCTATGATGATGTCACTGAAGCTGACATGTGGATAGAGCGAGCTGCAGGCAAGCATCCAGGGAAGAAGTTTATAACAGAACAGACTTTAAGGCAGGACTGAGTAAATTAGCCTAGGAAAGAGGAAGAATGTGTACCATGGAGAGGTAGGAGCAGAAATGGGACCTCCCATCTTTTGTCAAATCAGTAAAAAAAGAGAGGTAGAAGAATATGCCAAAAAAAAGTAAACTATGCAGAACTGTTGGAAATCATTAGTAGACATGAACAAGGACTTATTTAGAATCAGTTGGGATGTGATAAAAATAAATTCTGCTTTGGAAACAGAGTTGTATAACTTAAGCAAACAAAGTTCATTAGAGAGCAAACCAAATAGGGAGTCAGGGAATCAAAAGCAGTCAGTGAGCATGATAAATTGCCATGAGGTTGGTCCGTGCTGTGGGGGAGCAGCACAGGAAAAAAACAACACAAACACATTACAACATATGTTAAATATGTTAAAACAACATCATTCTAGCATAGGTATACCAGCCCTTGATTAATGAATCCAAATGAAGAAAGCCAACAACGTTCTCCTTTAAAACCAGGGGGAGAATGTTCAATTAGTGGGTCAGATTTTGTAGTTGACTCTTTGCAGGTGTGAGTAAAGAAGGGGGAAAAAACAAACAAAAAAAGCTAAAGGAATTAAGTCTTTGTACTTCAACAAATGTGACAGAGACCAAACAGTGATGAGAGATGACATAAGGATTAGAATACAAAGAATGCATAGCCTTTGGAGCAGCAAGTTTAGCTTCAAGGACTTAACTGCTTTTGTCTGAGTACCTTAGGTGTTAAAACACCGCACTGGGTTGCTAGAGGAGGCATACACTAAAAGTTTTAGCAGCACAGAATCATAAAGTAAATAGTTTTCCCACTCCCCCTAAAACAAGCTCTCACACAGTTTCAGTATAGACAGAGAGTAATCAATTAGTGAAGCAAAATGTAGGATTTAGCGTTTGGCAGACAGCACAAAACAGATGACAAAGCAGAATCAAAGAGCAGAAAAAAAGTCATACTAAATGAAGACAGCTATAAGCCTTTCTGCTAATTTCATGGTACTACTGTTTTATGGCACAGTAATGCTGAAGAACATCAACAGCAGCATTGACAACATAGGAAAAGTAAGTAAAACCAAGTTCAGCTCCTTTATCTTCACCAGGAGGGTCTGATTTGTATTATTCTGCCTCAGAAGAACTGCACTGATGTAGAATAGGAAATCAGGCACATAGCACAGACACACGGAGTTGATTAAAATTGAAAGAAGGAAAAATAAAAATAAAATAAAAGCACAAGGGTTCAACATAGCTGGAAGAGCTAAACCTGAGGATACAACGAATAAGGAGCAAAAATAAAATGTAATGTAGAATGCGTGTTATTTTGAAGACTGCATCTTGATTACTGTTAATCAATAGAAGAGCATAAATATTTAACATGTTTCCTGGTGAAAATGTGAGCGTAGCATAAGGCAGAAAAAATACTGTGGAATCATTATCTTCAAATTAGCCTAGGACTAGACTAAGAGGTTCATCGTTGAGTTTAAAGATGACAAAAATCAATCTTATCAGAACATGGGGGCCTGCCTTAGTAACATACTATCTATGTAGACACAGAAAGTGACTGTTCAAAAGAACTGGTAGCACTGTCATTGTCTTTATATCCTAATACACAGGCTCATGTTCTGGGGCACACAAAAAAAACCTTGCAGCACAGTGAGTCAGACTACCTGTGGAGAGAAAATAACCATCTAACAAAACTTCCTTCTCCAGGAGATGGTAAAGAGATTTCCCTTGAGAGGGAAGAAGTCAATTAACATTTGAAAGGGCTTTACGGACAGAAAGCCTGTTTACCTACATCCCAACAGGAAGGGATTTGAAAGGAAACTTTGAAAAGGCAAAAGGTGCTAAAAATACACAGACAGAAAATAGCTGCTTGAAGTGGACTAATATCCTTTGAAAGGTTCAGAGCACACATCCATAGATTAGATGGCAGCACCGTGGTAGACCACTGTGAGAAACGTTACAGGTGCAGTGGCATTGGTAGTGCAGAGGCTATGTGATTTCTGGTACGGCAGGCTCACAACGTGTCAAAGCCCTGACATTGTGTTTCCACAGAATAACCTTAGGATTAATCTCTGGTTGCTACACAGTTCTCCAGAATGTTTTCCTGTCTTAATAAATAAATAAAAGCATAAACTCTAACTTCATGATTGCAGACACAACCTTGGAAGCTTGATACAGTAAAAGTGGACTCTGCATTTCATTCTTCCCCCTCCCTTGTTATGCCAGTCTATTCAATGCCATTTCTGTCTTCTACCCCACCCTGATTCTATCTGTAAATCATTACAGCCCTTCCTGCTACCTTAAAACAACTGGGCTGAGTGTGAAGGCATGACACAGGCTATTTGTCATCATAGCCTAAGACACACTAGGCAAGATGAAGGGTCGGAAGAAAAGGTTTGCGTACTCTGGATCACCTATCTTCAAATATTAAATACATCAAATATTCATATATATCTCAAACCTACCGCAGAGGAAGGATAAACTCAGCGGCATTATAGGTTTCACATCTACTCCTTTTAAATGTCATATACGACAAATACAAATACCCCAAAGCAGTTGAGTTTTGCCCACATACCTGTTGCTTCTTCGTCAAAGCAAGCAAAAGCATTCCTGATGACATCTTCTGGATCAGTGCCATTGAGCTTCTCACCAAACATGGTGAGGAACATCGTGAAGTTGATGGGGCCTGGAGCTTCGTTCATCATGGCATCCAGGTATTCATCCGTTGGGTTCTTTCCTACACATAAAAAAATTCCTGGTTTAGCTTCCAAACTAAATTAAATAAACAAAAATCACCCGATAGTGTAATACAAACTGGGACACCTCTCGTAAGCTATCCCAAACTCAGTGTTTTAATTACAATAGCACAAATGCCTTTGGCAGCTGTAAACAGAAGAGAGACCTTACCGAGGGAGGCAAGCATGTCGTGCAGGTCCTCCTTGTCAATGAAGCCATCCCTGTTCTGATCAATCATGTTGAAGGCCTCCTTGAATTCCTGGATCTGGGACTGATCAAACATGGCAAATACATTGGACGTGGCACGCTGAGGGCGCTTCTTGGTGGTCTTCGTCTTTGCTTTTTTGCTAGACATGTTGACTTCTGGATACTGAGAGAAAAGTAAGGCCAGAGTCAGGACTTGAGAAGAACGTACTAAGTTTTAAGCTTTCAGAGTCAGAAAGCACCTCTACCACCCTTCCGCTTCCTCTCATCAGAACATATTTCCTTTATGAAGAAGGGCAAAAGAGAAGCAGGAAATAGGACGGGACAGACCAAAACAAAGAAAAAAGTCACCAAAAGATGAAGTTGCACGTACCTTTCACTCTGAGAAGGAACAGCTTTTGTCAGGATTCCCTTCTTAGATCTGTCTACAAGAATGGAACTCCGGTCTCAAGCCTAAACGAGAAAAGTGAGGTTCTGAAAGCTGTTGCTGAGCTCAGAAAATAACTCTATGAATATGCGCAATATTTGAGAGCAGGGGAAAGAGAACTCGAGCTCGGTTCACCTGAGCAAAGTCTGAAGTGCCAACGCGTGGCACCTGACAGCAGCAAGCAATTACCGTTCTATGTAACAGCGGGTCTTTGCCTTGCCTTCTATTATTAAAAAAAACAACAACAAAAGCAATCAACCCGCGACGTTAGCAAAACGGTGCAGGCTGTTCTGCAGACAGCAGTAGCTGCGACTCCCCCTCCGCCTCCCACCGCAGCTGCCCCAGCGGCCGCCCCCCATCCCCAGCCTCACCCCAGCGGCTGCCGCGGCGCCTCGGTGCGACGGCGAACGGAGGAAGCGGCAGCGGCTCCGGCGCTTCCTGGAGAAACCATCGCCCTCCCGGCGGTGGGTGGAAGAGGGCGGCGGGCCGGGACCGGGGCCGGGCGGCCAGGGGAGGGGCTGTGGGGCCGGTAGGGGAGAGCGCGGAGCAGCAGGGTTGCCAGAGCGATCGCAGGCACCGGGACGGCCGGCTCGGGGCGGCCCCGCAGCCTCCCGTTCCCCCCCGGGAGCGGCGCGGTGGTGCAGCCGGGGCGGGGCGCCGCGTTCCGGGTCGGGGGCGGCAGGGGCGGGGGGTGGCTGTGGGGGTCCGTCGTGCGTGCGTGTCGATGTGCCTGCTCACCCTGAGGGCGGCTTCAGACATTCGCCTCTAGCCTCTAGCCCCTGAGTCAGCCGCTTCTCTGGTTCAGGTGCTTCTCTGGTTTTGAAATCTTCCTAAGCACGGTGCTTATGCGCATTCTGCGGGCTTGAGGTCCGTGCAGTCACTCGGACTCCGTAATATCGTTGTTGTAAGACATAAAAGACTGAAATATTACCAGTTTGGAGAGCTGTGCTGTCAGCTTGCCACTCCTTTATCCCTCTTCCTGCTGTTGTCAGCTTTGCTGGTATACAGTCAGTGTCTGAGTAAAATGGTAAGTAAAAATGAAAGGGGGGGAGGAAGGGAGATGAACAGGTTTCTCTGCAGTTTCCAATTGCACCTAATGTCGATGGGTTAAGTCTGGGCACTGTACATGTTGAAGTTAATACCTAAACGGGGCTATGAGAAAGAAGGGGCGTGCTCTTTATCAGGACAAGGGGAAATGGTTTCCAACTAAAAGAGGGGAGGTTTACATTGGATATAAGGAAGAAGTTTTTAACAGTAAGGATGGTGAGGCACTGGAACAGGTTGCCCAGAGAGGTGGTAGATGCCTTATCCCTGGAAACATTCAAGGTCAGGCTGGAGGGCTCTGAGCGATCTGATGTAGCTGTAGGTGTCCCTGTTCACTGCAGGACAGTTGGACTGGGTGGCCTTAAAGGGTCCCTTCCAACTCAAACAATTCTATGATTCTGTAATGCATCCTCTGGAAGCTACGGTTCCAGATTTGGAGGGAGAGTCATTAATCGCTGGAAGGCCCAAATTTTTACTCCTTCACAGAAGAGCTACGGTCATGAGGTCTGAGAAGTTACCTAATTAATTACTGACTACTTCCCTGACGAATTCTAACATCCCTTTTCCAAAACTAGCCTGAAGATGCAGTGGTACTCAACTTTGTTGAATCAAGAACATGCTTGTGGAGAAAACGCCCTTTGCTCACCAGGTATGGCTCATAGTTTCATGGTAATTATATGCAAAGTGTGAGTGGGCAGCAAAGAGGTAGAGACACCAAGACAATACCAGAGTTATTAAAGTAATCCGTGACAATCCCGAACAGCTGTTCTGTTGAGTTGATCCAGTTGCAAACGTACTGCTCCGTACTGGATTTGTCCAAACACTCCTTGAACTCCGGCACTCAGGGCCCTGTGCATCCCGTTCCATGCCCACCATGCAGCACCTGTCCCCAGCCCCCAGCTGCCCTCCCCTGACGCAGCTCCATGCCGTTCCCTCGGGCCCCGTCGCTGTCACACAAAGCAGAGCTCAGCGCTGCCCCTCCTGCGAGGAGCTGCAGGCAGCAGGGCTGGCGATGGGAGGATGGCGGTGTAGCCGAGCGCGGCCTCAAGAAGCAGCGCCACCTCGTGACCAGCTGTGCTTTCAAACAGCGCGCGTCTGTGGGCTGCAGAGAAAGTGCACACTCTGCCTCCTCCAAAAATGTATGCCAGCAGCTTGTTTGGTTCTCAGTACCGCATAAGTTCCCGGAGAAGCGTGTAAAAGAAGAATTAATTAACCCTTTCTTAAAACTTCTTTTTTTTAATGCTCTTTCAATTTTCTTCTAACTCTTTTGATTAATGATAGAGAATCAGTCAGGATTCTTTGGTGCTGCTTCTTAAATCTGCTGAATGTTACAGGAACAGCTGTGCTGGCTCGCTGTAGAAGCTCTAGTCTTCCCTAGAACCATACAATCGTAGAATCCATCAAGTTAGGAAAAGAATCATAGAATCATAGAATCACCAAGGTTGGAAAAGACCTAAAAGATCATCCAGTCCAACCGTTCACCTATTACCAATAGCTCCCACTAAACCATGTCCCTCAATAAGACCTCTAAGACCATCTAAAAGACCTCTAAGATCATCTAGTCCAACAATCAGCCCATCACCACCATGCCCACTAACCACGTCGCTCAGTGCACTATCTTTGAAGATGTGCAGGGTCTGGCTGTGGATAGCAGGGAGTAAAGTTTTGGACATCCTTTGGCTGTGTGTGCTCTACAGCAGAGTTGGTCTCTTCTCACTGGTGACAGGTGACAGGACGAGGGGAAATGGCCTCAAGTTGCACCAGGATAAGTTTAGGTTGGATATCAGGAAACACTTGTTTACAGAAAGGGTTGTTAAGCACTGGAATAGGCTCCCCAGGGAGGTGGTTGAGTCACCATCCCTAGATGTGTTTAAAAACCATCTGGATGTGGTGCTCAGGGACATGATTTAGTGGAGGTTGTTAGAGTTAGGATGGTATGGTTAGGTTGTGATTGGATTCGGTGATCTTTAAGGTCTTTTCCAACCTGAGTGATTCTGTGATTCTACCTGCTCTATGGAGGCAGTTGCATCGAGTTAGTGGGAGCCAGGGAACCTGTCTACTTGTTTACAGTAGTGGTGAAAAACTTGCTTGTTGCAAGGATAGAAGGAATACTGAGACCTGCGGTTGGCCATACGTAACAGCAGTGCAAGCTTGTTAGGATTGCTCAGGCTGGAGTTTTGTTTGGCATTCAGGCTGTGCTGCCTCGTAAAAGGGTGAAAACCGTGAAGCTGAAGTTAAATGAGATTATCTAAGTCTCAACCTGATTTTTTTGGCAAGTCAAAATTGTCCCTCAAAGAGGGGAGGAGAAGGCCCTGCAGCTTGTGCTCTTCTGCTTCTTCCTATATCAAAGGGGAGTACCACTGGGATGTATTTACTACTTCCTTGAATGCCTTCAATAAACAATAGACATTGCAAGGTCTCCCCACTAGGTCTCTGGAAAGACTTTGGTCTTTTTATTATTGTTGTTGTTGCTTTTATTTTCTGTTCTAACCATCACCCCATGGTTTTTTTTTTTTTTTTTTTTTTTTTCCCCTCTGGAAATTGGAATTATCAGTTCAATTGTTCATTTTGTTTTTGTTTTTAAAATTCCTTTCTCTGTACTGTTCTCTTTGGAGGGGAGAGAGCAGGGATGTTTTTAGCCTGTGTTCAGGGGAGGGCCAGAAGCGAGGCTCATATGCGGATATTTAGTGAAGAACTGAGGAAGTATATGGTATCCTCCCTTAGCCCTTTCCCAACCTCTTCTAGTTTTGGCTCATGGGGAAGTAAGACACCCTGAGCCAGATGTGTTCTTTAGTAGCTCTTGATGATCTATGTAATGAGCCTGCCTAGTACGTAATCCGTGAATTGATATCAATTTAGCATCCATAATATCCTTTGTGAGCGTTTTGGGATTCTGTTGCAAAGTTGCACCTTTTTATGTGAAATGAAAAGAATAAACATGAATTTTGATCTAAGGCAGCTTTAGGTCAAAACAGTCATTTAACAAATGCATTTTGACTAAGTTCCTTCACCTGGTATTTTGGTTTGTTCTTCTCCCTTTCTGTCCTTTCCCTGATTCCAGCTGGTATCTGTTCTCTATGTAAAGCTGTTCCTAAGTGCAGTGTTGTATTGCTCAGAGTGATGGTAATTCTTCTCTTGGCAATCAGTGTGTTCCAGAATTGTTCTGAAATATCTCCAAAAATAGATCCTGTGCTGTGATCCAAAGGGAAAACATTTGACACATTTTAAATGAAGGAAGGGAATCTGAATGCATGACTTTTCTTGGATCTCTCAGGGAGCTTCACAGCAAGGCTTCTAGCCAATTTATAGATATTTATTCCCTTTTTTTAGAGACCTCATGAATAAAAATGGTGCTTTACTGCTTTCCCAGGTGTTCCCTGCATTAGTGCAGATTCTGGTGCAGGAAAAATAAAGGCTCTCAGAGAATGTGCTGTAGCCTGTAGGAAAAATAAATAAATAAAAATAATAAATATATATATATATGTATTATTTATTCATAACATAAATTAGAAATAGCTCTGTTTTGATTTTCTGCTATTTTCCAGTGAACCCAACTTAGGAGAAGGTGAGAATGTAAACTCTGGAGAGCATCATATGACAATGTTGTACCAAGGTGAAGGACAAAGCAGAGAAATGTAATAGAACATATATAAAATGCAATCAACCTTTGTTAAGAGTTGTAAAACAAGAGAGAAAAAGTTAAGACTGTGGTTTGATCCCTATATGAGTGAGGACTGAAGTGTAGCTGATGGATTGTGGAGGGACTGAACTCAGCAGAACTGAATGCATTGCCAGTTTTTATATACGTCCTTTATATATGTAGGCAGTAGGAAAAAAAAAAAAAGTTGAAAATTTAACTTGGGCTGTGATGCCTTCTATATGATTGTCCTTTCTTAGCTGTTCTGTATGATAAAGAATTCTCTGTATTGCTTTTTCTTCTGTACGTCCCTTGTTTTTTATCCCAGCTGGCAAGATGCAATAATTAAGCCATATACTTGTGCTCTCCCTATGCCTTTTTGCACTTGTTTTCAATAGAAGTATTGCCAGACACCGCGATTCCACAATGTTTGTACATTAAGTGCAAAAATAAACAAGTGTTGTTAAGGTATTAGTGTGAAGAGATTGACTCCTCCAGTCTTTCAGACACGTGTAACGGCTTCTGCTAAACCAAAGCACATGCCTATGTGGCTTCTCATGTTAAATCAGCGTGTGTCTATTTGATGAACTGCATGTACAAATAAGGAAGAAAATGAAATTTGTTCGATGCTTGGCCAAAGTCCTAGAATGGTATTTTAAAACACCCAGAAAACAAGAAGGAGCACGTTTAGTTGGCTGTTTGCCATAAAAAAGTACATTGTTATCAGTTTTCTTATTAGCTGATGCTTATAAAGCTTTGTTGGCTGGTGTTCCAATTTCAAAGTCAGCATGCTTCTTGTGGGCTGATAATGTGTTGACAGTGTAAGACCTGTTGCTTTAGAGATGATTAGCTTATGACTAAAGAAAAGGAATTTCACAGAGGGAAAAAAAAAATTGTATATACGTGTTAGATACAATGCAAAGTCAAGGCTTAAGTTACTCTTGTCTGATGCCAGCTCTGTTTTACCAGATACTAAAACCAGGCTTGCTGTCCTCATTTTACACCCACTCACTTGCCAACGTTAGACAATGGCTGTAACTTACTGTAACTCCCAGAGAGAAATCTGCAACTTTCACAAGCCAAAAAAACACCACCAACAAAACAAAAACAAAAACAAAAAAAACAGCATATCTTAAAATAGTCAAAACAAGGAACTTACAAATTAAAGATTAAATAAGTTTTGCAAAAGTAAGCAGAGATGCTGACAAGAATGCTAAAAGAAATGCTGCAGCCACATACTGTCTGCTTCCTGAGGCATCCATATTCAAGTTAGACTTCACCTGCCTCATCCTGTAGTATTTGCAACTGCCCTTCAGGCTTGATCAAAGGACAGCACTGATTTACAAAGGAAATGAATCACCACCATATGGTAAAGGAGACTCTGTAGCCAGCTGTTGGGATTTTCCAGGAGGCATTTTGATTTCCTGTCCTGCTGTTAATCACATTCTTCAAAGAAACATGTGAACATCTTCTGCTAGAGCTACTAGGATAAGAGTATCCTGAGTTGGGAGGGACCACAAGGACCATGGACTCTAACTTCTGTTTCACAAAGGAGCAGTCAGAATTCAAACTCTGTGTCTGAGCCCTGTGCAGCCACCGCCCTGTGGTGCAGCCCCTGTCCCCAGCCCCCAGCTGCCCTCCCCTGACACAGCTCCATGCCGTTCCCTCGGGCCCTGTCGCTGTCACACAGAGCAGAGCTCAGCGCTGCCCTCCCGCTCCCTGTGAGGAGCTGCAGCCGCCATCAGGCCTCCCCTCAGCTCCTCTGCTCTGCACTGAGAAAACAGTGCAGAGGGACCGCAGCCTCTCCACATAGACGTTTCCCTTCTAGAGCCTTTTTGTAGCCCTCCTTTGGACACTTTCTAACAGTTCTATGTTCTTCTCACATTGTGGCACCCAAAGCTGCAGGCATGCTTGAGATGAGGCCACAGAACACAGAAGGACAATCCTTTCTGTCTCCCAGCTGGTAGTGGTGGGTCTGATGCACCTGTTTCAGCCCTTTTGGCTTCTGGGTCACACTGCTGACTCTTGTTAACTTCTTATCAACTAGAATCCCCAGATCCCTTTCTGCTGGCTGCTCTCCAGTCTCTCATCCCCCAGTCTGTATATATATTCAGGGTTGCCCCATCCATCCCATGTCCAGAATCCAGCACTTGCTCTTGTTGAACTTCATGTGGCTGGCAATTGTCCAGCCCTCCCATTTGTTAAGATCTCTCTGCAAGGCCTCTCCAGCCTCAAGGGATCAACAGCTGTTAATTTAGCTTTGTCTGCAAACTTAGTGTGCATTCAAATTCTGCATCCAGATTACTGATGAAAACACTAAAGAGAACTGGCTCTAGAATTTATAGTAGTAATTATTTTTTACAAGACTTAGCACAGGAATTCCTAAAGGATGTGCTGCCCCAGCAGGCCGTGTGCTTTGTCTGCCCTCAGCAACTGAGCTTGATCCTAACAGAGCTGAGCAGTTCCAGGGAGCTGGGAACTCATACAGGCCTATGAACTAGAGGAGAAAACTGGAAGATAGCCATGTGCTGCTACTTCTAGTCCTCACAACAAGAAGTTTTCTAATCTAATCTAATATCAAAAGTCAGGAAAACAGTGATTTCTGTTTGAGTCAATTTACTGGTTTCTCTTTGCCTCTGCACTGGCACCTATAATCCTCTTCCTAAGTTCACGTTGTTTGTTACCATTGTGCTGAATCATTTCTCTCAAGTAGGAGGATATCCAAAAATGACAGCAGTGCTTGAAAAATTAAGTGAGCACACCAAAATAGGAGCATGGGCACACAAGCCATACCAATGGCAGATTACTGCTGTTATCTAAAATGCCCTTGCCTCTGCTTTTATTGTTACTCACATGTTATTTGGACTTAGATCGTCTTAATGTCTTCAGTGTAGTAAGAGCTATTCATTGCCTTTTGAAACTCCCCAGGAATGCATCAGGTAATACATCAGTAACATTACTAACAAAAAAAGGCCATGGGCATGAGAAACATCTTACAAGATTTCAAGTATTTTCCAGCTTTCAGAACAAATGTAATGGGTAGGTTACTAAAGCATAGTATCACTAAAGGCCTGTTCCAGGACGGGGCCCATTTCATTCCTTAACATACACCAGTGATCCTAGCAACGAGAATGCTATCTAAAGATAGTTCTTAGATCAGTAGCGAAACAGATCCTTACCTCCCCATTTAAGTATACTACCTCTGTGACATCAGTCTGTTGCTAAGCTAGTCTTTTCAGCTGACTTCATTTTGGGAATGCTTGTTATGTGATGACTGTGCTAATACATGCCTTACTTAGAAGCATAATAAAAGAACAGAAACTAGCATATCCTGTGTGGTCAAAATGCTGCATATTACAAGTATCTCAGCAACAGAGAGGAGGAAAAGCAAAAGCAAGCACAGGCAGCACTTCATGCAGTCCTTTTTGGCTTTTTCTCATGCAGCTATCACTCTTAACTTCCGTTTGAACCTTGTGGATATAGCCTTAAAGCAGCATAAACAGACCATGTAAGAAATCACTGCTTTTCAGTAGTACCTCACAGGGTACCATATATTAGATTTGAGACTATTAATTCTGCGCATCAGCCTAAGAAAATAATTTTTCATCATAAGCTTAGTCTGGCATAGAGGTTGGAAACCCATTATATATGAGCCACAATGGAGAAATGACTAGGTTCCAAGATTTTGACTGCAAAATGTTAAGTTTAAGTCATCAGAGTCTTAAGCTACTTCAACAACCAAAGTTATTTTTATTTTTGGAAGCGGATTATTGATGACACATCCCTCCAGCCTTAGGCATGCAACCTCAGCTGTCTCAACATTCCTTGCTGCCTAACTACAAAATGCATCTGATGCTCTTATATGGTCTCTTGGCTGGATTTATTCATGGCCTTCCAGTGGTTAGGAATTTTGCACCCAGTTGCAAATTTACTGGTCTCCTATAGTACAACAAGGATTGTAGGGAAATGTGGGTGGTCAGCAGTAGCTGTACTTGAAAATGCTTGGAAATTCTCCCTCAATAACATGTCTTCCTAAGCAAGTATTCTTACAATACATTTTCCTGTGGCCACCCCCATCAGAGAAATTGGCCAACAGCACAACACCCACACACTGCAACAAGGAACAAAGCAGCTACACTCTCTTGTTTGCCTGGCTCTTGAGAAATTAACAGCAGCAGACTTCAGGTTAACAACTGCCTCTCAAGGAGAATACGAGGTTGCCTTTTACATAGGTTTTATTTAGAATTGTAAAATTTCAACTTATTTCCAGCAGAAAAATCCAAGTGGTTTGTTTGCTGCTTACTTAAAATTTACTAAGATGATGAGATCAGGAAAATAACAGCTCAGAGACTTGCTGTTTCTAATAGAAGATGAAAAAACAGATCTTCCAAATCTTAAACCATTTGGCCAGATGGAAAAAAAAAACCAAACCAAAAGCCAACAAAATGAAGGTCTGTCCTTAATGCAGGCTGCTTGTATGTACATACAATGTTGAATGACAAGACTGGACCAAAGTGACAGCCTAACTGCTCCTCTACATAGTAACATTTCAACAATACAATGTTTTCTTCATCTCAACACTTCCTCTGTGACAGGAGCATTGCAGGTGAAAAATTTTGACACAAAACTGCTTTCTGAAAAAAAGAAAACTGAAAATAAGTCATCTATTGGTAGACTCATTCAGACATTCCAAAGAGAAACACCATAGCAACCATACTCAAGAGGAGGGAGGTAGTTTAAAGACAATCTTTTGAGGAAAAGAGCAGCTGTGGCACTCTAAGGTAGTATAGTGAAACATATGGTCTGGGTAGGAGGAAGAAACAAACCGACGCAAAGTGACAGGTAGCAGATAAAATGGAAGCAGGAAAGCAGTAGTTAAAAACTGATTACAATTAAGCACAGAAGTGGAAGAAACCACCCAGGAATGAACATCAAAATATTCTTACTGAATGTACTTTGTAATACTAACTTTTTTAGGAGGTTAGAGCCAGGGCATTTTCAAGAACTGCCACCATCCGAATACAAACTAGAACAGAAGGCAAGCCTTCCATACCACACAGGAAACTGGACAAACATTTGCAGCCTGGGGCATTTCATGCTGGCCCAGCCTTCACAAGCCCCTAAGCTAAAGTTCCTGTTCTTTTGGGTCATTTAAGTAATGTGAAAAAGACATTTTTCCCTCAGGGAATAGTTTCTTTGATAAGAGGTTTTAACTTTGATTGGTAAATATGTTGGCAAGACAAATTCCCCTTCCACCTTTTAGCTTGAAGGTGCCAAGAAAAAGAAACAAATGAAAGGATGTGGTCATTTGGAGACCTGAGAGCATGAACTCAATTTTTTTTGGTATTGAAGTCAGCTGTTTCTGTATGAATGAATCTTGCTTGCCTGAAAACCGTTTTATCAGTATCAGGGTAAATGAAGAAAATTTATGATCATTTAAGAAGTGAAAGGGCTTTTATCTTGGATGTGGTTTTGCCAAGTTAATTCTCAGCACTACTGTGCTGTCATTCTCAAAGGCATTAATCTGCAGAACAGTAAGGCTTTATGTAGGTTTTCTGGACAAGCATTGCTACTAACTACTGCTGGCACAGGCACTGGCTCATAGATTTCCTAGGAATCCTAAGGAATAGGATCCTTAGGAATCCCAAGTGCTCTCTGCGGGCTATTAGGCAATTTTAACAGCCTTCCCTAAACACATCTTTGACTAATTACTCACATCAGTCAGATTCCACTATAAAAACCTGAGATAAGATTTAAACAGCAGAATTTTCATATATCAGCATATACTGCTGCACACATTTCATAACTATGCAATGACAGCAAAGCACCATAAGTATCAGGTTTTCCAGCTCAATTTGAAACTTCAAATAAAATATGATTAACACACTTGCATTTGTAAATGCATAATAGAAATTTCACTCTTGACAAAAGAATGAGTTTTTCCTTTTTATCTATATAGCAATCTTTATTTCAAAATGGCATTTATTACAAAAAAATGTAAAAATCCAGCTAAACCAGAAATACTGAGATTATTTTCCTGGACTTAAAGTTCACTGCTTTGTCCCTATTTCCCTCTCCTTACAATATTTTCCCCACTTCCAGTCTGATTATACAGGTGCAGTTGTGCCTAAATGGCCCGGAGTAGATAAATACATTAAGAAAGGCAAAAGTTGTAAAGCTAAATGCATGCAACAAGTTCTACCAGGAAAACCCCCTCAAAATAAACATAAGTGTAAAGTAGAAAGAATCCACAGGTGTCCAGGGATTTGCTCAGTCATCCTTGTCTTTTGCTCCATGTTTAAGGATGCGTGTAAATTCAATGTAGTTGAAGTTGCCCTTTTTGTCAATTGGTGCCTCTCTGTAGAGCTCATCTACCTCTTCATCTGTGAACCTGTCTCCCATCGTGGTCAGCAGCTCCCGCAGGTAGTCTTCTTGAATAAAGCCTAGAATGTGATGTAAGGGGAAACAAGAAAGAAAGTTTTGACATTTATCTCCTAAGAGTTGGATGATAATGTTTGAAACATTTCAAATTGATTTTAAATCACTGGACAAACTCACATTCACCAGATAGGTTACAAAGAACACAACTTTGGCACTGTTTTTTAAACAAGCAGCCTCATATAAACTGAGATTCCATTCTTTTATCAACACTCCAATTACCACCTTTCTCTTGAATTAATTTTATTCTCCATCAGGTGCAAATGAACAGAGAGAATATGGATACATGTTGTTAAGAGAAAACACAGTTTTCATAAAAGCATCCCAGCTTTGAAAACAAGGATGAGTCCCCTAACAAAAGCTGCTGCTAAATTAAAATTTGAAAATTAAGACCACCATTCCCAACTAACATTTTCTCCATCTTGAACAACAAATCTGAAGAAGCATAAGTATGGGATTTTAAGTGTTACAGTGCTGAAAAAGGTAAAGTGCTGAAATTCAGCTGCTGAGGAAACACAGCCTAGTTTTTAGCTTGCAGAAATAGAAATTTCATAGTGAAAATTGATCACTGCTTCTATGAACACAAGTATTTATCGCTAATTATCACCCACATACCTGTTGCTTCTTCGTCAAAGCAAGCAAAAGCATTCCTGATGACATCTTCTGGATCAGTGCCATTGAGCTTCTCACCAAACATGGTGAGGAACATCGTGAAGTTGATGGGGCCTGGAGCTTCGTTCATCATGGCATCCAGGTATTCATCCGTTGGGTTCTTTCCTACACATAAAAAAAATTCCTGGTTTAGCTTCCAAACTAAATTAAATAAACAAAAATCACCCGATAGTGTAATACAAACTGGGACACCTCTCGTAAGCTATCCCAAACTCAGTGTTTTAATTACAATAGCACAAATGCGTTTGGCAGCTGTAAACAGAAGAGAGACCTTACCGAGGGAGGCAAGCATGTCGTGCAGGTCCTCCTTGTCAATGAAGCCATCCCTGTTCTGATCAATCATGTTGAAGGCCTCCTTGAATTCCTGGATCTGGGACTGATCAAACATGGCAAATACATTGGACGTGGCGCGCTGAGGGCGCTTCTTGGTGGTCTTCGTCTTTGCTCTTTTGCTAGACATGTTGGCTGTTGGTTCTAGGGCGAAAACACAACCAAAATTTGGACTTCATAAATCATACTAAAACTTAGAGAGAAAGATGAACAAAGGAAAATTGAAACCCACACTGTAGTCAAATAACAAGAAATACAACTGTCTCCCGCTATATTTCAGGACTTGGAGAGATAATACTTCAAATCAACAGCATGCTGCTGTTTTTTTTAATACATTTTAAATAAAGCAAGTCATAGCTGTGGAAACCAAGCTCACCTAGTGCTTCTATTCATTACCCCATCTGCCTCTTACACAAATTAAGATGGCCTATTTAGCAGGTTAGGAGGCATCACTGACCTACAACAGAGGACATAAGGGTCTGCCACCCTCAACATAGTATTTAGCAGTTAAATATATCAGGCAAGCAAGATAAACTAACATTTAGGAGGCAAAAATGTGTTTTAGAGTCTGAGTAATATTTTATTAGAATAACTGCTGTGGAAGGAGCAGTAAGGTCTCACGATGCTGAATGACCCTGATGAAAGAGCAATGTTTTTGAGAAGGTTGCTGACCAACACTGGGGTCAGGGTGCTGGAACAAAGATCAGCCAAGCCAGTTCTACTGGAGTTCTTTCCAAGTGAGCTAGAGGATCATGTTAGAAAAAGGATACTGACTTGGTTCAAAAGCCCTGCATTGCTAATCCCTTATTCAGTTTAACTATTACAGAATATGTATGCAAATGCAAATGGATACTTCCTTCTTTTTGAAATTAATGACATAATAGTTCAAGTCCAAGGATTGTTTCTTTTAAATTATCAACATTTAAAAACATTTTAGTATTTGCATAAGTCTTTAAGCAGCTGTATATACTGCAAGTATATGAATGTCACCGTCTCCCTTGAGCTGTCAAATGAAGAAGCTAACAAGTAGTATCTTGCCTCTGAATGCATTCATATAGCCTGGATAGAAATAAGGCTTTCAGGCTAACTGCTTCTATTTAGGTGGAAAGATACACATCTAGCAGCCAGCTATTACTGATAATACAAATATGAAAAAGTGACTCAAACAATGAGAAGTGAACACAAAGACCTCAGTATTGCTAGGGACCAGAATAAGGTGAGCCTGGTTTACTACTGTTTCTGGAAGTACTGCACACATCTAGGCCTTAGTTTAGGCATAATAAAAGACCACATATTTATTTAATACAAATAACACACACAGCCAAATTTTACCTTAACCAGACACCTCCCCTCCTTGATTTTGGATTTTACATAAAGTACTTGCAACTGCTATCCTGAGAGAGAAGGAATTTAAGCATTGCTTCCAGTAAATTTCACAATGTTGACATTCTTGTGATAATGTATCACCAAGTATTGATTTTATAACTTCCTTTTCAAAATTATCTTAGAAATGCAATTCTAATTAGAGTTACAGTACAGTTCTAATGGCTTCAAGGAGTTTGTTCACAAGTTACTACATTTTCCTGCTAGACGCCTGAAAAGCAAGGCTGAACTCACTAAATTGACTTCATCCCTAAGGAGTACAATAAGCAGAACAGTTCTCTTACGTGGTCAATCAATCTAATACATAGAGAAAATGCAGTTACCTTTGGATTTTGCTTTGTTTTTAAAGGAAAGGCATTTTACCTTGTTTCATGTCAGGTACATGGCATGCAGTACCAGCTGTCTGGATCAGAAAAGGATATTCCATAGTTACGTCCTTCCCCACACAACTACAAAGAGCGTAACTGACCTCCTCTGCTACTTCCACCCTTTTAAACCTTAGGTTGATACACAACGTCCTTCTGACGTATAAAACGAACCATTATGTCCCAAACTAAAAATAGCTGATGAAATGCAACTGTGCATCAGTCGGCAGCACTGAGGTTGTCTGCATTACACTCGCTGACCGCAAGCTATCTGAAACGCCTGGCCTCCAGCAACGTTTCAGCAAATAAATATGAACTCTTGACATCCAGATACCAGTGAAGGCAGCTGACAATAAAGGGAGTTCACTTTCAAGCTGTAGTCAAGAGCTGTGTGCAGCTTCAGTCTTTCTCCTACCTGAGTAAAAACACCCATAGTCACCATTAAACTCTGAATAACCAGTAAGTTTCACTGTGCAAAACAGCATCCACTAGTAACTGTTCTCTGAAAATAAAGAGCAGGTGATATCCTCAAAGCTACAAAAAGTAAACAAAAAGCACATTTTACTTATATGCTATTTTAAAAGTTTCTCTAAACCAAATTTGGGAGGCAGCTACAGAGAATAGAGAACACAGCTCTTGCACTCAGAGGCCTTTGAGTGTTAGTCTGCATATGGAGAAACATCTCATAGGACTGGTGCAGCTATGCCTGAAATAGATCTGCATGCAGCTCTGGGAAATTCCATTAGAAACAGGGCAATAAATTGGAACATGTTCAGAAAAAACAAGGCCACCAATTCAGCCAGCCAAAAAGATCAACGTGCAATGGAAGAGGTTCCAAGCACTTGTGCTTAGCGTTATCTCTGTGTGTACAGCAGTGAATGACAATGAATGAGAACTTCACTGGAGTCAAGCACAGGACTCACTAATCTGGGAGAGGACAGGACTTCATCTGACAAACTCACTGGATCATTTATTAAAAATAAAAATTCTAAAATAAATCATACTACTGGAATTGAGATAGCATAAGTTCAGACTGAAAACAAAATATATCAGTAGATAAAATGAATGGAAATACTTCATGCTGGATGGCACAAGTCATGACACACACAGTTTCATCTGTTTAATACAGAGCATCGATCTGTCTGGTCCTTGTTCTGGAAACTGAAAAACTTCTAATGTAAGAGCTTGTGTCCTTCAAACAAGATATTTCCAACAACTTTTCTTCACGTGTAAAAATCTTCCTAAATAAGTCAGTACATTGTAGACACTGGACTAGAGAGGCAGTAGCAGCACTGTGGTGCTTTGTGCTACTCGCACATGCACTTGCTTAGGCAGGCAATGGATAACAAGCTACAGAAACAAAGGAAGTCATCTTATGCTCCTCCCCTCTGGGGAAAAGATAAACCCCAGGAGATAAAGCTGAGCAAGTAAACAGCTTGAGCCAGGCAATAATAAAACTTGACATTCCATTAATGGCAACAGAGGCTGGATCTGCTGAGAGACTCTGACCAAAAGTTTAGCTGCAGAAAATAGCCTAGCGTTTTCAACATTTTCTTTATAATAATGACGAATGCCTATCATTCAAAATAAAACGAATCACAGTCACTAATAAAGTCTCATTTTAAAACTTAGTGCTAACTTTTATTGTAACACTTATTTCTGAACATTATTATTCTAGGATATAACGGCCACCTTCTCTTCAACCATCAAGCTCAAAAGTCATCCTCAAAGCTGGCTCCCAATCCATGCAGTTGGTTACAGCATCAGGCACAGCCTGTCAGCTCTCAAGGCTTGGGGGGGTAGTCTGGAAGAGCCAAAATGCCCAGCACACTCCACAGGAGCTCTGTGTAAAAGCTCCATGCACACCAGACTGCATTGTCCAAAGCACTTTGTTAGCTCACCTAGTCTTGAAGGCTACCTCAATATTTTCTTTGTTAATAAGAATGCCTGACTGCTTCTTGTACAGGTTGTAAAACTTGCTGTGATACTTTGTTTTCATGACTGACCAAACCCTCCCTTTGCAGGGTAGAGTGAAAACCATGGTGATCTGTCACAAAAGTTGGAAGGGACCTCTGGAAATCATCCAGTCCAAACCACCATTAAAGCAGGCTCCCTTACAGCAGGTTGCAAAGGAAAGCATCCAGGTGGATTTTAAATACCTCCAGAGAAGAAGACTGCACACTCTCTCTGGACAGCCTGTTCCAGTACTCTGTCACTCTTACAGTAAAGGAGATTTTTCTCATGTTCAGATGGAAGTTCCTGTATTCCAGTTTGCGCCCACTGCCCCTTGTCCTGTTGCTGGGCACCGCCAAAAAGTCTGGCCCCATCCACTTGACTCCCACCCTTTAGGTATTTATAAGCAGTGGTAAGATTCACCTTAGCCCTTTCTTCTCCAGGCTGAACAGCCTCAGGGCTCTCAGCCTTTTCTCATAAGATGCTCTAGGCTCCTCATCATCCCTGTGGCCTTCCGCCAGATTCTATCTAGAAATTCCCTGTCCTGAACTGAGGAGCCCAGAACCAGACAGGGCACTCTAGATGTGGCCTTACTAAGGTGGAGCAGAGGGGGAGGATCACTTCCCTCGACCTGCTGGCCACACTCTTGTTACTGCACCCCAGGATCCCATTGGCCTTCTTATCCACAAAAGCGTACTGCTGGCTCACAGCCAACCCATTGTCTACCAGCATGTACAGGTCCTTCTCTGCAGAACTCCTTTCCAGCAGGTCAGCCCCCAACTTGTTGTGATGCATACAGTTACTCTTCTCCAGATGTAGGACTCTAGGCTTGCCCTTGTTGATCCTCCTCAGGTTCTGCTCCGCTGAATGGCAGCACAGCCTTCCGGTGCATCAGCCTCTCCTCTCAGCATCACATCATCAGCAAACTTGATGAGAGTGTGCTCTTCTCATCCAGGTGACAAATGAAGACGTTAAATGAGGCCAGCCCCAGCACCCACCCCTGGAGAACACCGGTGGCTACAGGCCTCCAACCACTCGGTGCTGCTGATCACAGCCCTCCGAGCTCTGCCAGGCAGCCACTTCTCAGTCCGCCTCACTGTCTGCTCTCTGCCCTGCGCTCCCTAAGCTCACCTATTAGAACGTTATGGGAGACTGCCCCTACCAAATTCGTTATAGCCATAATTACTCCAAAACATAAGCACGAAAGCAAAGACGGCCTCTGTCAGATATCCCGAGCTTTTCCAGCTATGCGAGCTCGCGAGAGCGACGAGGAAACGGCTGGAGAAGGGCTGCGGGGCAGAGAGGCCGCCGGTCCTCCCGCAGCCGCGCCCACAGCACAGCAGCAGCACACCCTTACAGGCTGAAGGCCCCGCTGCTCCGCGTTCAGCCTCAGCCCCCAGCCCGGCGGCAGGCCCCGCTGCCAGCCGCCCCTCGCCTGCCCCCAGCCCCCACGGCCTTGCGGCCTCACCTGGCGGTGGCGGCACCAGGTCCGGCTCAGAGCGCGGCGATGCGAAGCGGCGGCTGCGGCACTTCCGGACAGCGAGCGGCCGCCGCCCAACCGGCACACAGGAAGGAAAGGACGGGCGAGACCATCCCCGCCGGGGCGGAGGGGGCCCGCGAGGCTCGTGGCTTCAAAGCGGCGCGGCACGGCGCGAAGAGATCTCATTGCGCTCTCCCGCTCGGCGTCCGGCCGCTCTCACTGCCACCCTTTGAAGTCCGAGAGCCCTTTCTCTATCCGCTCGGCCCCCCCGCGCTGAGCGCAGCCTTGGTGCGGCGCGGTGCGATCACCGCATTCCAGGGCGCGGGGGGGCGGAGGCAGAGCCGCGCCTGCCCTTGTAAGGCAACGGCGGGAGTTTCCTGCCGGCGGGGCGGGCCGTCGTGTTGCCGTAGCGCGCCGCCGCGCCCTGGTGCCCCTCCTGTGAGAGGAGGGCGAGGTGGCTGCCTGGTGGGCAGCGCGGAGCTTGGCTGTTCCCGCTTCCCTGCAGAACCATCACTATTCTCAGCTGAATACCCAGGGTGGTGCAGCAACCCGGCTGGCAACCGGCTCACCCCGCACCTAGCAGTAGTGGGGGTATAAAGATAGAGGGTACCTGCGGTCTGTATCTAAAGCGCGTGGGTGTGAGTAGTGCTTACACCATGCAGCGCTCATACTTGTGTCAAATATTAACATCGTGAGCAATACCTAATAGGCACACCATGGAGGACTTCAGACTGTAGCCTGCCTTACCAGAACCATATTTGCTTCGTTGCCGTTGGCCTTTGGCATGAACTTTTTCACAAATCTTAATGAGAAAATGCATGCGATCTTCAATTTCAAGTACTGTGCAGTTTAGAGAGTCACCAGATTCCAAACATCTTTAAGAAATGCAGATGGCAATAATATTGACTCAAGGAGGGCGACTGCTTTCACAAATACTAATTAGCCAGTTATAAATGCATTATTCATAAAATTCTCAACAGCTCTCATCTCAACTTCTTTAGATTGCATGGAAGCTGTATAAAAAAGTTATAGGAAGTCTCGCTGCTCCCTATAATGATCTGAAAGGAGGTTGTAGCAAGGACTTTTCTCCTGTGTGATTAGTGATAGGGTGAGAGGTGATGACATCCAGTGGTGCCAGGGGAAATTCAAGTTGGATGTTAGGAAAAATTTCTTCTCAGGAAATGGCACAGGCTGCCCAGGGGGGTGGTGGATTTGCTGTCCCTGGAGGTGTTCAAGAAGTGTGTGGATGAGGCACTGAGGGACATGGTTAGTGGGCAATACTGGTGGTAGGTGGACAGTTGGACAAGATGATGTTAGTGTTCTCTTCCAACCGTAATGGTTCTGGGACTCTAAGCTTGTATGAGTTCCATTTTACAAGTGACAAAGACAACTAGTACTGCACGAAGGCTAAAGATACAAGTGGGAAGGTAAAAAGTCTTTCAATTACGTTAGTAGTTCAGGGGCCCAAATCCACTTCAGTGAGATTTGGAAACTTACACATTTTCA
>JAPSGF010000018.1:2242359-2485907 GCA_035772895.1 Perdix hodgsoniae | reverse complement strand
GGGGCCCAAATCCACTTCAGTGAGATTTGGAAACTTACACATTTTCAAAAGTCCAGTGAGCTTCCAATCTTTGGGTACTTCAATAACATCGAAACCTACCTTAAAATTATTTATCTGCTACTTTCTCAGAGGCCAGAGGTCCCTAGAGGGGAAAGTTTTCCAGCGCTGCTTGTAAACTTAGTCTTGAATATGTGCTACACTTAGCTATTCCTTCTAAGTTGCTTTCACTTCTGTGTCTGAATAATCTCACTGAGTACAGTGTAAATGGAATAACTGTAGTGGACAATCTGCATGGGAATGCCCATAGTGGTTTTGAGGGACAAGGGTCTGGCTTCCTAGACTTCCTTGATCACTGCTATCATGTTTTGCGTTTTCCATGTCTTTTCACACTCCAGTGTTATATGGTCTTCATTTGCTGCTTTTTGGGGAACTTCTCACACTGAATAATACCTTACAGTTCCCCTCCATGGAAGTGATCTTAATGTCAGTCCAGGCTGGCAATTACAGCCCTAAATGAATTATATAAATTTATCAAGATGAGTTTGCAGCCAGCAATTTCCTCGCCTTGTGGAAGTAAAGGGCCGGAATCTTTCGTCTTTTTATCAGTATGTCTCCTCCCCTGTGAGGATGCATTTTACTGGGAGAAGCATACTTTAATGAACCTCAGGCTCCACAAATTTAAATGTCATTCAATGAGATCCAGGGCATTCAAAGAAACAAAAGCTGAGCATGGTCTTCAGGCAGATCATTTAACATTTATCAGGTTATCTCATGCTTCTCAAATGCATTTCTATCTGTCCAGAAACAAAACAATTACCAAATTAGTTAGTACAAAAATAGCTTAATACATCCGTCTGTTTTACTTGCAGCAGCTGTCTGCTACTTTTCTGCTCCTCGCCTAGCCCAGGACAGAGAGACTCCACAGCAAACGCTGCACCGTGCGCACACCAAATACCTGGCCCCAAACAGCATGGTGCTGGCAGTCTGCCTCTCTGCAGGGCTCCGGCCGATACCGGCTGCCGCCACCAGGGGGAGCTCTGGCGTTGGTCAGGAGGCCGGGGGGCGGGCGGGGCTGCTGGCACACACGCGGGAAGGGGCGGTGTGAAATGGAATTAGTCCACGTTGTGCTAAATTGTATTGTGGTGTAGGGAAGGTTTCAAGCTTAGGGGGCTGGAGCACCACTGCTACGAGGAGAGGTTGAGGCAGCTGGGCTTGTTCAGCCTGGAGAAGAGAAGGCTCTTTGCAATGTTCAAGTACATAAAGGAAGCCTAAAAACGGGGGAGACTGACGACTGTTTGCATAATCTAATAGTGATAGGACAAGGGGAAATGGTTATAAACTAAAAGAAGGGAAACATAGTTTAAATATAGTGGATGGTTGGACTGGATGATCTTGGAGGTCTTTTCCAACCTTGGTGGTTCTATGATTCTAAATATAAGCAAGAAATTCTTCACACAGTGGGCAGTGAGGTGCTGGCACAGCTGCCCAGAGAAGCTGTGATGTCCCATCCCTGGAGGGCTCAGGGCCCTCAGGTTGGATGGGACCCTGGGCAGCTGAGCTGCTGGGGGGCAGCCTTGCAGGGGGTTGAGGCTGGGTGGGCTTCAGGGTCTGTCCAACCCAAACCATAATGTGGTTCTATGATTCTGTTCAAGTAAATGGGAAAGATCCTATGTGGACTCCTGGAAATGATGCTTAGAATGCATTTGAGTTCTTCACATGTCTGAAACAATCTTTTTTTTTTTTTTTTTTTTTTTTCCCCCCCATAAATTCCTCAAAATGGTAATCTACCTTATTGTAGTAGGGCCTCCTTGGTCTGCTTCACTGCTGTTAACAAATTTTTAGTAAAAACAACTAGTGTCTCTAAGCTCTGGGTATCTCAGAAGCTCCTCTGAGAACTCAGTTTTTATAACACCACGTGAAGCATGGCATCTCATTTTCATCTGTAATGAAACATTAAGCAGCGTCTCTGGTTTCAGTATGGGCTGGATGAGTCAGTACCTGTTCATTTTATGAACTGCTCTGTATTTTTTCTGGGATGGATTTTATGGTATTTCAAACAAATACAGCAGCAACATCATGGCAATCAACAACACTTCTGTTAATTTCATTCTTATTTAATAATAAAAATAAAATATTTTATTCTTGTTTAACAAAATTAATCTAAGTGTTTTCAGGAGGGGTACTTGGGGAAGTGCAATGTGTCAGAGCTGGCCTACAACTCAGATGAGGTTTGCATATCTTCCTATGAGTCTGGGTTGAATTTAGAACTGGCCAAAAGGAAATTTTCAATAAATCTGGGTTGAATAAAATACCCAAGTGCTTGGAAAGTATATGAAAACAAATAGTTTAGAGTAAGCAAAAAGAAACAAAACCAACCAACAAACAAACAAAAAAAAAAATGAGGAAAAAATGAGATTTGGGGTGAGTTTCATTTAAAACTGAAGGCCAAAGGAGAATTATAGTTTATGAACACTTTTCAGCAAACATTAATGAAATGAACACATGGACAGCATTAAACAAATGAACAAACCACAGTGAAAAGAGTGAGCAGATGAATATCACCAACTAAACCCAGCTTCACAAAGCTCTAGGTTCACCTTCTTTCTGTAGCCATGCTTGCTAGTTCATGTCTATCTGAATACCCTGCAGGAACATGTGAATTTTCCTGTTAGGGTTACAACTATCTGCATCTCTCCCTTGTGTGGTACAGGCAAAATAAGCAGATGGTTCATACAGGAGCCACACTAGGATCTCATTGTGTTAACTGGCACTGCCATTACAGCTACTGTTCTTACAGAAGCACTAAAAAGTCCTCCTCAGAAAGAACCAGCTTCCTGCGTTACCTGTTCCCAACAGGTTTGCTTCTGTTCATTTTTGTCCCATTCATTTAACAAATGTTCCTGAAAGACTGTGTTAAAACTGTGCTTCAGTGAAAAATTGATGGAAGACATAAATGCTTTTAAATCTGAATATTTTTGAATTATTGTGTTTCTAAGCCTGTCCTGCTGAACATGATCTGGATTTTCTCCTGTGCCCAGGATACTGAGCTGCCCATTGCCAAGTATTAAAGGAAGTGTGATTTTTCCATCGATGAGCTGGAAAAATGTCTCAAAAGCCGCTGCTTAGAGAACCACCTTTGTGCCTTTTAAAAGGAAATCTCACTTTAGAAAACAAAGTATTAAGCCTCTGGCCATTTTATGCTTGAACACAGCCTTAGGACCAGCAGCCAAGTGATAAGGTGAAATGGCATGCGTAACTTGACACAAGTGCTCCAACTGAAAGTCAGGATAAGGGATAATCATTTTCCAAACACTCCACCCCAAACTGTAATCTGACGCAGTGCACCATGGCTCTGGAGTGATAGTGATGAGCATGAGCTGATTGCAAATGGAGAGCAGAATAAAAAAAACTGTTTTGCAGTCACTCTAGAAATGCAAATATTAAAGTTTAGTGCTCTTGTATCATTCCTTTCTGAGCTTGAATGAGCTGTGTACCTCTGCAGCAAGGAAGGTAAATCAGATCCTGGACAGCATCCACTGAGCATCCATCACTAGCAGATGGAAACGTGATCATCCCACTGTACTCGTACTCAGCACATGTGGAGTACTGTGTCCAAGTCTTGTCCTCACAATTCAAAGAAGATGCAGACAGACTGCAGGAGGTCCAAAGGAAGGCCAGAAAAGTACTCAGAGGCTAGAGAACTTCCCTGTGAGGAAAGCTTGAAAGAGTTGGTCAGGGTGCAGGGGGAACCTCGCTGCAGTATACGGATGGTATTTAAGTGGTGGCTACAAAGAGGACAGAGACTCTCTCTTCTCAAGAGGCCACATAGAGAGCATAAGGAACAGTGAGTACAAGTGCCACCAGGGTGTTTTGTCCTGAAACAAGTTTTTTTGCAGTGAGAGCTGTTGATGGGAACAACCTCCTTAGAAGCATGAGGCCTCCCATTACTGGAGGTTCTCAAGATGCAGTTGGACAGGGAGCTAGATAGCCTCTCCTAGGCTCCCTTCTCCCAAAAGGGTGGACCTGGTGATTTTCTGAGCTCCATTCCAACCTGGATTGTTCAATGGTTCTATGGTATTGCAGAATAGCTAATAATAGACCATTTTCCTCTGAGATCATGCCCTCAAAAAAGCTTCATTGGGATATCTGATAGTAATTAATTAATTTATTTTTTTTCCCCTTTTCCGCCCCCTTAACCATTTTGAGGAATAGAAAAGGACAGGCTCCCCTTTTTCCACTGAAAGTTTTGAAGCTTTGTTTGGCTCTTCCCATGAGCCCCTGTAGCCCAGCCCTAGCTGCACAGCATGGAACAGCTACAGGGAGAAACATGGAGTTTCCTCTTCCTTGCTGAACAATCAGAAAGGCTGGGTTTCCTACTGCTGCCACACTGGACTGGAGAGGTACCTCCTTGCTGGGATAAACAGTGGGTTCAAGAGGCCAGATGGCAGCAAAAAACTGAATTGCTCCACTAGGAATTTCTGGGACTCATCATCAGCTGTTATTAACCCTCCAGCAGACATTACACAGCTGCACTTGATTGCAAATCCCTGCTAGCATGAAGGAAGAGAATTTTTTCACTGCATTTACCCAGTATAATAGTCCCCAGAGAACGATTACAAATGAGTTAAATTTTAAGCAGATGCAGAAGGGTAGCAGAAAATCATTCCTGAATCAGGAAGCTGCTAATACATTTTGCAGGGCTGTTCCTGGGCAAATCCAGTGCTTGTCTCCAGCCTACGGCTGAGGATTCAGCTTGCTGCTTGTGAGTGCTGTTGGAGCAGCATGCACATTTCCATGGAGGAACCCCAAACACATGGCTTTAGGTGGCATTTTCTTTTTTGCTTTTTGATGGAAACTGTATAGGGGTGTGGTACATTTAATAAATTAACATTTTTTTTCCGTAGGCTTTTTATTTCAATAATGCTTTTAGACCTGCAGGGATAATGACAGTAAATGTATTAAAAATTCCGAAGTGTCTCTGTATGGCTTGATAAAAACTATTTCCACGTGAAACATGGATGAATACAAGTAAGTTATGGTAAAAGTCTGTAAGAATAGTATTTTCCTGGTCCTAAAATACTACCATTTCCCTCTGAATGTGAATTGCAAAGATCTTTCACAAAATCCCAACAGAAACTGAAACTTTGCAGGCTCTGCAAGTTAAGTAACTCCAAACTTCAGTTCCTAAAACCTCATAATATGAAAATGTGCTTGAACCATTCCATTTGAACTCTCCATTGTAGTTAACTTTAACTTTCTTTGGACTTTGGCCAGAGCTAAAGTGACATTTGTATAAAAGAAGTCTTTTTGCAAGAGCAAATATAGTAACTGTGGCTGAACTTCAAAGAACTGGTAGTAGGTGATGGATGGTCAACAGATGGGCTCCAGTTTGGACCATCTCATAGGAAATAAAGCACATCGAGCGGACAAATGCTTCCTCTGTTTTTCCATGTAGCTATGAATAGCAAACAAAGACACCCTACATTTTCTGCCATGCACAGTTAGTCCTTGGGTTGGCATCAGCTTTATAAAACAGTGAATCACACGAACAAAAACAGATCCACATTCTTCTAACTTTACCTCATAACTTTGTGTATTGTGTGTCTGTATCACTGTTCTAATTATTCCTACAATAATTACTCCTTTATCTACAAGAGTGTTCCTAATTCATCTCAAGAGTGTGTGTACGGAGAGATAATAATTGAGAGACTATCTCCCTTCCATTGTTTTTCTCAGGAGAGATATACAGATTAGGAATTGTATCTGCCAGAGTTAGCAGCCTAACAGGCCACAGAGTGAGGCATCTCTTGTGAAGAGATTGTGTTGCAATTATGTTAGCAGGCATTTTAGGATCATGTACTGTGCATGCCTATCTACAAAGGACGCAGCCTTCCGTGTGTCGATCTCTGGAAGGGAATTACTCATCCAGCCTGTTTTAATTCACGGATCCAAGTGCTGGAGGAACTCTTATTGTAAGCAGTTCAAAAGAAGAAAGCACTTGTGCAGAAGGAACTTTTCCACCCCATTGCCAGTTTACTTTCAGCAGTGGAGATCAAATAGTAAGGGCGTATGCAGGCACTTTTATAATGCATTTATCTGAACATTTCAGAGACTCAGACAGTAAAGTCATGATGCTGGTGTCTGTCCAGCTTCTTAAACTGGAGACAGCTAATGCTAATCATAAGAGGAGACACTAGAATCAAAGAATCAAGGGTGTTTTGTATCCAAGAAGCAAGAATGTGCTAGCTGAGCAGGAACATCTCAGACAAAGTAAGGAGGTTACCAACCTTCCACTTGTTGCGGAGGGTTAGATTGCAACAGCTGCAGTCCAGTGTTGCCCTATGAGGGTAACGTTGGCACTGAACAGGGACAGAGCTGCCTTATTGAACACACTATCAGAAAAGCCTTTCCAGAAAAAGTGGGTGTGCAGCAGATTGGTCATGATTTGAAAGCATTAAGCACCAAACAGTTTGCAAATGGGCTTTGGAAATGTCTCAGCTTAATTGTTTTACAGGGAAAGGAAAGATAAAAGAAAGGAAAAGTTACAAAATCGTTAATGGAGCAGGATTTTAAGGTTTGAAAAATTGCCCTAAGCCAGATGACTGGAGTTTGAAATATATTTTCTTCATTATATTCTCGAGTAAATCTTTTACATACTTGCCTTTTATGTTGCATCTCCTTGTCACTCTCTACCTTTGCCAGTGAAACTGGAGGACAGAAATGATGGCACTGAATCTTGAATGATAACACACTGATCTGTAGTCTTTCTTCCTTGAAACAATGATTCTTATGAGGTGTCTTTTCCGAGTAATTTCTTCTCCTAGGTAAAATTACTTACGTTTCAAGATCAATTTTGACATTGCAAGCTCGTTTTAATAATTTGTGTTAAGAACTGAAACTAAATAGCTTTGTGAATAGTTGGTTTCTGTTTGCTCATTACTGTAAAGTTATTTTCAGTAAAATTACAGTTGTATATGATACTTGGAAAGAAAAACAAACAAGGCATTGCTGTGTTTGCTAAAGACTGTGAATAATGATACTGCTTTCAGCAGTTTTCACTGAGATATAGAAATAAAGATGCTTCATTTGCTAGTCCTAGCTTACATTCAGAATACTGATCTATTAATTATATACATGATTAGGAGATGCAGTACTTTGAAAATTAATGGAATGATTAGTGCCACCTTCTCATGTCCTCAGCCTCCATCTGGACATGCAGTTGAAGACTACTCATGATTCTAGGCATCACATGCCTGCTAATATTCGATGTTTGTAATTCTGTGAGCCTCATGACAGCCTAGCAGGCCTCCTTCCTGGCGGCAGCTCAGATGTTAGTTTTTGCCATAGGAAAAGCCCCCGCTCTGGCAGTAGCAGCCAAGCTGAACTTGCAGATAATGTCAGATGATGTTCTATGGGAGCAGCAGGTGAGAGGAATGCAGAAGTGATGTTTGGACAGTTGGGACTAAGGCATGAAAGAGGAGTGCTGCTCTTCTTCTGTTTCCTGAAGGGGGACTGGGGCTGTTTACCTCAGTTCCCATGGTAGTAGACTTGGGAGGGGAAAGGAGAGTAAGGTGGGTAAAAATCTGTTAGATGTGACTTTCCCCTATAGCTTGAGAGAGCTTGCAGAATTTTTGTGGGGTTCTGAAAGGCAAGAAAGGACTTGTAGAGCTGCAGGGAAGCAGACAGATGCCAAAGGAGGGGATGCAGTGGCTCGTGGCTGGTCTGGAACTACATCTGTGTCCAATAATGAGGTTGGAAATGGGGTAGTGAGAAGTACAGGCTTGCTCTTAAACAGCTGCTAAGTGGTCTGTGCTGCTAGCACCCTGCCTGTATTAAACAGGCATCTTTAGCTGGGCCAAGATAATTGCAGATACCATTAAGTAAAGATACTGTCAGACGACACCTCTGGATGCTGCCTCCCAGCTGTTAGAACAGCCAAAGACAAGGACTGGCTGTGCATGGAGATTGTGTGGTCTTCACTGCTGAAGGGTTTCAAGGTCCAACTCAACAAAGCCCTGCACAGTCACAGCCAAATCTCACAGCCAACACTGCTTTGGGCTGGAGCTTCAACAAGAGACCTCAAGGAGTCCTTCCAACCAGAACTGTTTTGTGATCTTTTGAAATCACTGTGGATTTAAATTGCCATTCAGATGTGTTCTACTGTAAGCAAATTTCTACAAACAGAATTCTAATTAGACAGAAATAATGTTAAGTAGAAAGAACACAGTAGAATGAGGAGACATATGCTCTGTCTAGCAAAAGCAATCCCATCTTACTTAAATATGTGACCAATTTCTGCAGTTCTTTGCTTATAAACAAGCTTGTTTTCTTTTTCTCCCAAAAGAGATTTTCTCTGCTTAAGACAAGCGATGAATTTCTCAGCAATTGATGTTCCAAATATGTCAGTGTAGTCCAACAAAAGTAGTGACCACTCTTATTTTAGTTCAGGAAAGCAAACTAGTTGGAGTAGCTTGAAAGACTGATCTTATACAGCACACAATTCAGACTCATTAGAGCCAAGTGTGATTGAAAACCACAAGTGAAGCGGAGCTAGATTTAGAAATTCTGCTGCTGGTGGTGCATTGTTTTAAATAGCAGGTCCCTGTGGTATAAGGAAATTCTGCGCAGTAGAGCACACCAATCACATGAGGAGCAAAATACTGCTGGGAAAGAGGAAAAAGAGAAACAACTAAAAGAAGAGCACAGAATAATGACAAAAACCTCTCTAAAAAGAGAAGAAATATGAATTGAGTTGTTTTGATTGTAATGTTGAATAGAGCAGGTAACATGAGGGATGATGGTTACAGACTGGGAATATTTCCATAATTCCTATGGTTTGGCAGTGGGAGCAGCACTGAATTACCAAGCTGGACAGCAAAATGGGGGTGTCATTAGGTGAGTTTACTTTTTTGGAAAGCGGAAAGATTGGGAAGTTAACCACGTCCTCAAGGGTCAGTTTTTATATGATGCTCAGGATGTGCTTACTTCAGCCCTCCAGCTGTACTTGACAGTTTTTCATCTGTGAGAGCTGCCAGCAGGGCTCCTCCAACCTGTGTTTACTCAGAAACCCGTTTTACTTCAGAAAAGCCAGCAAGAGCTTGATCCACAGGCATGAAGAATACCATTTTTTCCTTTTGCAAGCCATCATGTTCCAGCTGAGTTTTCTTTTAGATTCCACATGAAATTGTTGTTTCTTTTTTTTTGTCTGCTCAACTGACCTTTGATGTTTTGAAGTAAAGATCATTTAAAATAAAAATTATACAAAATAAACTTGATTTATATTTGTAGCCTTCCTTCATGTTTTCCCATAGGGGAAAAAAAATTCTTTATGGCCTAATATTTAGGCTTTTTGATGTAAAAATATCATAAAATGAGTGAAAGAAAGAAAGAAGGAAAGAAAGAAGGAAAGAAAGAGAAAGAAAGAAAGAAAGAAAGAAAGAAAGAAAGAAAGAAAGAAAGAAAGAAAGAAAGAAAGAAAGAAAGAGAGAAAGAAAGAAAGAAAGAGAGAAAGAGAAGGAAGGAAGGAAGGAAGGAAGGAAGGAAGGAAGGAAGGACTGTACAAATGCAACAGAATCCATAAAACATACAAGGAATTACGGTTCAGCTGATATGGCCATGACAGATAATACCTGGAAAAGTTTTGATAGAGGAAAATACAATGAATGAAATATCCAGAATGATAAATAAAGAAGAAAAGAGGTAATGTTGAAAACGTTAACAACCGGGAAATGTATATATCTTAAAGTGGTTCTTCTTTGATATCACATCAGCATATGGAATATTTTTTTTAACCTCACTGCATCTCAGATGTTGGAAGAGAGGTGTAGATCACACATCCAGAAGTAATTATTTTTCACCACAAGTCCATTATTTTGGAGGAGTGCTTTGGAAATTTAATGTGTCTAAATGATTTGGAAGACTTGCATTTGTTAGAGATTTGTTAGGATTCCATTTTGTTACTGTTGTTATTCAGCCTTATGGCTCACTTCAGTTATAAAATGCTGAGTTCTGAATCCCAGTTCTTAAAGATGACGCTGTGGATCTCTGCTCCTTTCCTAACACTCTGGAGGAAGACTGATGTCACCTGGCTGACATGCTCTGTAGGAGGATATTTCCAAGGAATGGGCACGTACGTGCTAATAGGACATAGGCCTCTGGTAGAAAGCCAGGAACAGGAAAAACATTAGCAAGAAAAACACAGATGGGAACTGGTAACTTTTGACAGCTTATAAAGTAATCAAATACAGACTGATTTTCAGAAGGCCAATAAAAGTTAAACTCTCATTTTAGGACTAACATTATACCACATGCTGAAGTTTTACCCTAAACCATAGAGTGCTGTTCCAAATCTTAACATTTTTAATAAAGGACTTTGTTAAGCCACTGCAATTTCTCCTGTAAGTCATAGAATTGTAGCATCATGTAGGTTGCAAAAGACCTTCAAGATTGAGTCCAGTTGTCAGTTTGACCTACCAAGACCTGTGACTGAACCTCATCCCTTGGGGCCATGATTTACAAGATTATAAAACTTCTGTTAAGCAACAAATGCTGAGGAGAAACATCCTCTTGGAAAGGATATTGCAAAACTCTCCAGTGTGTGGTCTCCTGCATCTTTTCCTGAACTGTAGTGCTGGCCACTGTCAGTGGAAAAACTGGAATAATCTTGTCTAGAAAGTTCAGTCTTCAAATTATTGTATTTTAGCTGATGTGATCCCCTTTTGTTAAGTCTCCAAATCCAAGCTTGTTTAAATGTAGGAAATTTATCCCACAGCATGGGTTGAGAAACAATACCAACCTATCACACTAAAAGCAGAATTGATCCATTTCTGCAACTGAAAAAAAAAAAAAAAAAAAAAAATCTAATCATTTGATTAACTGTCTAAATATTTATAAAAAGACCTACTAGGTTTGGCAGTTGTCTCAAAATCATTTCGTTCTACAACTTATGATATCGATCCTGAACTAGATTACACAAAGCAAATTATTTCTAGAATTATTTATGATTTGTGCTTTCACACACTGAATCTTTATAATCTCAGTTTCTTTTCTTAAGAAACTTTCTTTTTCACCTTCTGTTCTTCGAATACTCCAGTCTATTTTGCTCTCTTTGTCTTCACTACAACTTTTTCCACTGCACTCTCAACTTCTAAAGGATTTTTTCATTCATAATTGATTTTGGTGTTTTAAATCACATCTCTGTTCATCAGAGAGCACTGAATAAAACAATCAATTTGTAAACTTGTGATGCAAATTTTTATTGAAATTTTGCTCAGCTTAGTTAATATGTTAATATGAAATTATTTCCAAGTGTAATAGGTAAAACCATTATTCTTTTGTTAAGACTCTGCCACTATCCTTTCCTTTAGTGAGAACACTTGATTGATTCAAAGCTATTTCATCAATCAGTGTGAGGACAGGAGAAATGAAAGTTGATGTTGCATACTGGGTGGTAAATCTTTGTTATCTATGGCTGAACTAGTGTGGCAATCATTATTGTAATACTTGAGGCAATTGCTACATACAGTTGTAATAGTGGCTTAAACCTGAGTAACATATTATCTTCATTTTCTTTGTAATGAAATTGGGTGGCCGTAAGGACTTTTTATCACAAGAAAGGGGAAGATGATCAGTATGAAGTCTGAGTGTCAGGGTGCTATGGGTGCTGGATTTTCCCTGGGGCCATGGTACCTAGATCCTGGCTGTCAGCCTCCATCCTGCTGCCCCTTTGCTTGGCCAATATTCCAGCAAGCTACTTAGCTCATATTTTAAAATATATTACCTACAAAAAGCTGTGTAACTGAATGGCAAGAATTCAAATATTTCACTTCAGTTGAGTTTTCTGTGTTTGGCTTATCTGTGTTTGAAATGTCCCTCTGGTCTTTCATGTCATGTGCCAAAGTGATCTTTTAATGGTCACGTGTCCAAGTATTCTGTTCAGTCTGTCCAAGACTGTTCAGGAATGGAGGAAATTGCAATGTTCTCCTCTTTCTCCAGTCTGGTCTTGAGGTATATGAGAAGAAACTCTAATCAGCACAATGGGAAACTTTGGCTTTAACTTCTATCTTCATCAAGAAGAAATTGTCTTGCACTTGGGTTTCCAGGTGTGAGGCTAAATCCTCAAGCTGCAGCAAGCTGCTTTATTCCCTTCTGTTACAGGCCTGACTCTGTGTGAAATGCGTGAAGTAGACATAATGCAGAGAATAAGCAGAAACAGAAATCGACTTTACATAGAGATTAAGACCTTCTCATGGCTGAAGGTAAATAAACACAGATCTCCCTTGTCCTCAACGTGTTACTGTAGAGGAAATGCTAAGCCATGGCTTGAGGCAGTGATTGAGTACCTGGTGGGAAGGCAGGGCCAACCCAGGTGAGCTCAGGTGCAAGCAGTGCCCCTGAATGACTGGAAGAGGTGGAGCCAGGATCCACCCCTTCCCAGACCTCATTTAAGGGTTGGCAGTGAAAGCAAAGTTATCTTGCTGCAGATCCTTGCATACCTGAGGTATTCTGAAGGTAAATAGTTTCTTTCCTTTGTGTCTGTTACAATTGAGCAAAAAATTGCTTGCTGCAGCCTGGTGCCTTGCTGCCCTGCTGCCATTGCTGTGCTTTCCATTGCATTATAGTTATGAAGATCACTAGTTAGGGTATAATGCATGGAGGAAAAGGAGATATTGGTTGACACTTGGCTGAATGTGAGCCACCGGTGTGCCCAGATAGCCAAGATGGCTTGTAGCATTCTGTCTTGTATCAGAGATAGTGTAGTGAATAGGAGCAGAGATATAAAAATCCCTTATCTCCCCTCAGCACTGGTGAGGCTACACCTTGAGTACTGTATTCAGTTTTGGGCCCCTCACACAAGAAAGACAGTGTGGCCCTGGATTATGTTCAGAGATGAGCAGTGAATCTGTGAAGGGTCTGGAGCATGAGTGTTTTGAGAAGTGGCTGAGAGAGCTGGTGTTGTTCAGTCTGGTGAAGAGAAGGCTCAGGGGAGACGTTATTGCACTCTGTGGTGAGGTGGGAGTCAGCCTCTTCTCCTGAGTAACAGTGATAGGGTGAGAGGAGATGGCCTCAAGTGGCACCAGCGGAAGTTCAGGATATGTATTAGGAAAAACTTCTCTGAGAGAGTGATTGAGTGCTGGAACAGGATGCTTATAAAGGTGGTGGTGTTACTCTCCCTGGTAGTGTACAAGAAATGTGTGTATGTGGTATTAAGGAACATGGCTTAGTGGGCAATATTGGTGGTATGTGCACAGTTGGGCTGGATGATCTCAGAGGTCTTTTCCAACCTTAATGATTCTATAAAGAATAATGCATCTTCTGGAAGGGATCTTTTTCTTTTGGGGGCAACAGTCTGAAAATGAATTCCAGAAGACAATATACGTACTCAAAAACTCTGCCTTCTGGAAAAACTACTCTGCTAGTTTTGTTCGCAACTCTACTCTGTTGAAAGGGATGAACTTAGATGTTATGAAATTCAGGTAAATACTCACAGCTACAAGATGCTGGAGCCCTTAAAATTTAACCAGACAGCCTAAAAGCTATTTTCTGGGTCAAGTTCTGAACTCTTTCTTCGGCTTAACCATTCTGAAAAATAAATAGATCTGTGGCACTATGTGATTCTAATTAGTAGAAATCTGAACTATAATTTCTGACATGTCTCTCCTAGGACCATTGTGAGTAAATATACATGGATACACATTATTACAGGGATTCTGAGACTTCTGAGAGCTGCAGGTAGTTTGAAACATGCTTTGATACTCCACTGGGAGGTAAGTGACTTAAATTTAACTGTAGATATTAATCTCATTTTTGTAAGCAGGTAAGAGTGTGTAAATTTAAGTGTGAATGTAATTAAAGAACTCAAAAGATTTTTACTGCTATACTCAAATTTGATTTTATAGATTAAGCAGACCCTGTACAGGGCAGAATCTGAAAACTTATGCTTTGTAGTCCTATAACACCTGGGAAAAACATTGAAGACATCTAGATTTTTCACATCCTGCCTCTGATCTATATTAATTCTATTGCAGTGAGAACAGAGAAACAAGATGTTTAATTGTTTTCTCTACTTCTCCCTCTGAAACTTTCAGAAGCAATTAATGTCATTAAGTCTTTTAATATGCCAGTGCAAATAATCCACTGGGAAGTCATGGCTTGGGAGTTTGTAACCGAATTCAGGATTACATTCACTAAGTTCCTTAGCTTCTCATATTAAAAATCGTGTAGACCAGTGGAGCTGCCATTGGTGCAGAATTCTGGGGAAAAAGAGGCTGTACTAAGGTTCCAATTCTTCATCTAGCCAGATTCCTGTTTGTATGGAATATACAACTTTTTCACTGGCTATACATTCCTGGTCTCAGGAGCAGAGACTAGAGGCCAATATGGTTAATGTAGCTGAGCAGCTCCTGGCATGTAAGATGACAAACTGTGAACTTAGTCCACGATGGAGTACAGTGCAGGGGTAGCACCTGTATTGGGGAAAAAGTGGAGGAACAAATAGATTTCAGGTGGAACCAAAGCAGATGAGATCAAGAAAAGGGTACCAGTGAGCCTGGAAATTGTGAAACAGCCCATCCAGACCTTCTGCCTCTAATTTCACAGAAAAGGCCACAACAGAAGAGGAGGATCTGGAAAGCTTTCCATTGTTTTACATGTTGGGTGGGTGGAAGTAGCTGTAACAGAACTTAGGATTTCTTGACCACCTTCAGGGATGGTGACTCCACCACCTCCCTGAGCAGCCTATTTCAATGTATTATTGAGAAGAGATTTTTCTCAGTATCCAACCTGAAGACAAGGACACTTATTTATCCCTAGCAATAACACTGTTTAATTCTGAAACACAGTTGAGCGTTAGAGCTGCATTAGTTATATCAACTTATATGCTCCATGAGGTCATGTTTATAACTTAGTATTTTATTTAAATAAAGTGGTAAAATGTAACAGTCAACAAACCAAAGAAACTACACTTTTTTCAGTGAATTGTAATACATCACATGGCTTTATAGAGTTTTGCTGCTAACTACTACAATGGGTTATCTGTCATTAAGTTGAAATACCTACATTACATGCACTGTGGCATGGCATTAAAAATATGGAAAGAACTTATAAAACATTCATGTTCTCTTGCTTTGGCAAAGGTCAGTGTAGAGACTGTTTCCTGCTTTCTGGCTCATAACATGATGCACTTCTTGGTTTCCTAAGCCTGATTTTTTAACTATGGAAAAAAAAAATCCTAAAAATAATTTTGAATTGGTATGCTGGTTTTATGCTGGTTTTATGGAGAATATTTAAAAGGGAGAACTCTCAATCTGACTCTGCTGTCATCATGTGTTTGCACAGAGATAGCACAGGGTATCAGTATCTGTCTCTGTCTCTCTCCCTCTTTGCTGCTATATTTATCACCCTCCTGGCCATAAAAGGTCTGTCCTGGGGCTCTGACATTCCACTGACTACAGGCATTATTTTTGCTCTGGACATTCAAGTCCAGTCCTTATCCCTGGTCCTGTCTACGTCTGCTTTTGCTGCATTCATCATTGCTATATGTTTCTGTTGTTCATCTGTTTCAGAGCTAATCAGTTTGCTGTTGTTCATTCGGGCCCCGGTAAGTGTTTCTTTATGGTAGAAGGCGTTATGTGTTCAGCTATTTTTAATTTGATTGAATCTGTATCACGAGTTGATAGTAGCTGCCTTTTAATCTCCTCAAATCAACAGTTATTTGAGGAAGTTGTGGATTGGTACTGAAGAAATCTGAAGGCTCAACTGTGGAACAAAGTGAAGTAGCGTAAGGATTCACTTAACAAATTGGCTATCCCAGCATTTTCTTATAGTACCCTCAAAGGAAGCATGGACTACTGAGATATAGCAGGAATCTGTTGTGTTACTTCTGAGATGAGAGAATGTGTAAACTTAAATATTTTCTAGTTGTAGAGGATGTCTTGTGATTTTTTTTTTAAAGGAGATGAAACACCATTGACTGAGCTGAAGGAGGTCTTACATATTTTCTTAAGCTTGTATGTTTCTGTTCCTTTTTTTGTATTTCATTGTTTTTATTTATTGATAAAGCAGATCTTAAAAGAATTACAGATAGCATATTGTGCAACAGGCACTGCCAGTAATTCACTTTCCCTTGATGTGTATTTACAGCCTACAAGCAAGTACTGCCTGTCTGCTCAGATGTCATTCTGAAAATTCAGTTCAACAGCTGTTAACATATAGCTCCAAAATCAGCATATTTATCTAACTATGTCTTCTATATTTTTAGGCCTGGCTTTGCAGTTACAAAATCCTGCACAGATCTTGAGAGGGAGTGCTTCCCTGATAGTATAAAAAAAAAAAAGGGCTGGTTAGTGTAGGTACTGGTAGGATGGGTTTTATAAAACTTAAAGTGATGGGAGTCAAACAGATTACCAGCCAGTGCTGGTAATGGGAGCGAAGTTCTCACAAGGTTCAAAACTTCTTGTCATCCCCACAAATGTAGCTTTACTATATCTTGTCAGACTGATGTCACTAACTGACCTTTACCTGTGAGTAATGTTTGATGTTCCAGGGAAATACAAAACATAACTGGTAGGATGATGAAACACCTATAAAAGGAAATTCTTACATTGCATCAGTAGAAGTTGTCCTTTAGTTCAAGCCAGGAGAGCTGACTTCTTGTTCAGCTTGTCTTACTTGGTTCTTTCTGTTACCGTATACTTCTCTTATTTCCAAGGATAGTGAGGCCCACAGACCTAATGTTTAGAAGAAAAAAACCTGCTTTTATGCATTCTAAATATGCTGACTTAAAGTTGTTAAGCTTGTCTTTTTTTCACTTGGATAAGATATAAATTGAAATGTTTTTTTTAATGTCTCTATTTGACAATACACAAAGTATTTCATACTTTTGAATCACATTCCCTACTTTGCATCCTGGAAAGCTGGGGAAATCCCTGAGCAACAGGACTAAATGGGTGTTAGCATTGTGACTTGTAACCATGAAGAAACTAAACAAAGCTGAAAATAAAACTGGAGATAAAGGGATGCAACTGCAGTGCTCCACAAAAGGGGGACACAAACATGCTCTCATGCTCCTTTCCTTTCAGTATGTGAAACAAGGTTCATCTGCATACCTGAACTTTGTCAAAAAAATAAAAATAAATCACACTGCAAATGTGACAGAGAAAGCAATGAAGAAAAATGAAAAAGTGATCTTATGAAACTGGGGAATTTAAGAGGAATTATGTACCACCAAAGACCAACGAAGTGAAATAAATAGCAATAAAAAATATTGTTTGGAATTAGGAATAAGGATGCTAAACAGAATAATTGTGTTCATTAGAATTGCAAAAAAAAAACACCCCCAAAAAAACCGAAAAACAACAACACAACCAGCCAAGAGGACTAAGCAAGGAACTTGGGTTTTATCATAGGAAGCAATAGGCTAGCACTCTATCTCATTCTTCTCCCTTTCTTAGGTAGAAATGAAGTAAATGGATAAACTAATCTGATTAAAGTAATTGTTCCACTATGATCAAGTTTATCATCAATTTCTTTTACACATTTAAAGACTTCTGAATGACTATTGTTGACTTTCTCCAAATGAATGACTGGATCTGTTATGCAAAGAGCAGTTCCTAGACCTTGAGTGAGATGTGAAATATAAATAAGTTGAAACTGTCTTTTTTTTCATAACTTGCCTTAGTCTGGTGGAGTACCTGAGCCATTGCCAAAGTGGGTAGATTGCAATTTGTTGTCGTGTCTTGCTGTCAAAGTAAATACTGAAGAAAAAGACAGTCTGCAGTACTGAAAGCTTAAAGACCCATGGAAAAACATTGATTTTTGTGGAATTAAGATTACATTTCAGCTCTGTAAGTAAGTGTATTTTATATCAAAACATGAAATAAGTAGTTTCATCAATGTGAATGAAACTAGAAGTAGAACGAATTCCCTATTGTTTTGACTTGTATAAAAAGCAATAGTGATCATTTCTCTCCTTTTTTATTATTTTCAATTTTTTTCCTCAACATTTTCCCACTGTAGCCTACTCCTATTCATAATCACATAATCAGGGATAATCCTAGCTATCTTGTAAGCATAATGACCAATGAGAAAAAGAAAGGTTATCAGGATGTGTTGGTAGAGGCAATTTTTCTTGTCTGAGAAGAAAACATCTGTTTTAATAATAACAGCAAAACAAAAGACTGGACTGCTAGCTGAAAAATAAAACAAAGGGGAAATCCCCACTGTATTCAACCCTCATCCCATTTTTCAGAAGGGAACTACCTTTCACTTGATCAAATTTCCTCCTATGAGAGATGGCAAGGAAGATTATTGGTGATTATGCGAAGTAAAACTTAAATGAGGATACCATGTGTGTCAACTGTAAAGGTGTGATAAGCCCCTTTAAATTAATCTCTGTTATCATATACAAAATAATCAGTAGAATCTTTAGAGTTAAAGGGACATTTAAAGGTCATAATGCTTATCTATGGAAAAAGAGTGATGTCCTCAATCTTACTTTTTTAATTGATTATTAAAATCTTAAATTTTAAATTAAATTGGATTTTAAAATTGTATTACGAAAATGAATGAAACATTTGCATGCTTTTGTCTCAGCTTATGTATTGAATAGTTTTCCTGCAATCTCAGACCATTTTAAATCATTTCTTAAATTAAGAAGAGGAGGTGAATTTAACAAAAAATATTTATGGTACTTCTAAAGAAGTTGAACACAAAATTTCATTAGCGGTAATGACTGGAGAAGTTACACGTAAGACTTCAGTAGTTTGCAGTAAGAACAGGGAGACTATTGCAAGTGAACGGATGCCATAATACAAGGTTTTCTGCTTGCGTTGAATGACATATGACCTTCTTGAGGCTTAAAAATTACTCTTCTTAAGAAGTATCAAAAGTGATAACCTTAAATTTATTATATGTTTAAAGATTTAAGGTCTTGTTAGTTTAAGTTCTTTACTATTTGTATGCTATCTCAGAAGCTTTTTTTGACATTAGTACTTATTTTTGATCTTTTTCAGACAGTCCTGTTAGGTTTACATTCAGAAAAGCACAGGAAAAACAAAACTAGAAGGCACTCATGATGTCTTTACCATTTTATCAAAGACACCATGACCATTATGACCGTGCGTATCGCCATAAAGCACTGCAGTCAACTGTAAGCCAGTACCAAAAGGAAACAAAGAGCAAATCTGCTGTGTATGCTCAAGGATCTGCAGCTTATGCCAGGGGCTCTGCAGCCTATCGCCATGCTTCTGCAGCAGACTTCAGCCTCGAGTCTTCAGCAGCATATAGCCACGGCTCTTCAGCCCACAACCTTGAGTCAGCTGCCTACAGCTATGGATCTACAGCCTATGATCATGCTGCTGCACAAAGTAAGAGATCTGCTGCCTACAGTCTTGACTCTGAAACCCTCAGCAAGAGCTCTGCTGCCTATAGTCACGGATCTGAATCCATCAACAAGCTGGCTGCAGCCTACCACCTGGGGTCAGAGACCTACGGTCTTGGGTAAGGCTAAAAGTAAATCTGTCTTTTGAAACAGTATTTTAAAACAAAAATGTGCTACCGTATCCCATTGGTATCAGTGGCAAAACTCTCAAGCTCTTCAATACAAATAAGCTCTGTGACATGGTTTAAATATATTTTCCAGATTTAGTGTTTTCTTTTTGCTTTGAGGCTGGGAAACACTCTGGTCAGCTAGTTTGCTGGACTCACGTGTGTGATATTTGGCATGAAAACAGCGTTGATATGGCTGACTGATGACAAATATGAGCTACATATGCATTCTCCAAGCTGGGTGGCCATGAGTCCCCAAAATTTTTATGCCCTGTTAAGACTGCTGAAGCTAATATTCAGTGCTGAGAGAACTTATGGGTTGAGACTGGATCTTATTTGGCCGTGATGGAGCAATAAAAGAACTTGAGGCTGTTTGCATGAGTTGAGCTGACTTGTTCATATATCATTAAATGCTTCTATTTTGGTATAGTGTTTTTATTTTTGTGCTGAGTGAGTCAAGAAATTGAAATTTTCACAGTGAAAATAAGTTGAGAGATACTACTTCCAAAGAATACTATAACTGTTTATTTGCATTAGAACAGCTATGCTTAGCTGCTGTTATTTTAGTTTAATTAAGACCATAAATAATGCTCAAGCAATTACTTTAGCATAATATTTTAGATAGCATAGCTTTGTGTTGTATGTATATATGTCAGAAGTTCGGGGAGCATTAGAGGAAGATTAGAGCAGCTGTTAGCAATAAAGAAAACAATCAGTGAATTATAGAGAAAACATCTGCTCTGCATTATATTAATACAAAATTTAGAGCATTATTAGCAGAATCAATTGAGACTTGTTCACCAGAAACTTGAATTTTGAAAACAGAATATTCTCCAAGGATTTTGGATAGATATGAATTCTGACCAAAAGTGCTGAGGGAAAGACTACCTGTACCACAGTAAATAATGCCTCATGATTACAGCCTTCACTTGTCTTTCAGGAAGTTCATGGTCAAGATTCCATTTGCCAGAGTTTGTTCAGGAAATTGAACCTCAGGCAGTTAGAGCCCAAGATGAATGACTTGGCTGTCTTGGGCTGGACAATATCCAGTCTTTCCTGTTGAAACAATTTCACTTGTATAAATAATTAACCACTCTGTGAAGTAGCAAGAAAGACTCATTTCTAATATGCTGATAAAGGGATGCAGACTGGAGATGGTGGGACTGAGGGTATTGTTCCTAGAGAATCAGGTAGGGGAAAGTATCCCAAATTGCTCCTGCCTCGCAGTGATGCAGCTGTGCCTACTTGTTGCTGCTATCCCTAGCCCAAAGCTTTGCTATTTTCATAGAAAACTTTGAATATTCCAATACGTGGAAACATTACCTGAAGTTACAGAAAATGATCGTAAATCACAGAATCACAGAATTATCAAGGTTGGAAAAGACCTAAAAGATCATCCAGTCCAACCATCACCAATACTGCCCAGCTAAATCCTATCCCTCAACACAACATCCAAACGTCTCTTGAACACATCCATGTTCGGTGACTCCACCACCTCCTTGGGCAGTGCATTCCAGTGCCTGACCACCCTTTCCGAGAAGTAATATTTCCTAATGTCCAGCCTGAATCTCCCCTGGCGCAGTTTGAAACCATTGCCTCTAGTTCTATCACTGTCAAAAAAAATAAAATCTGCCAAGTCCCATTGATGAATGCTTCAGTGATTGGGGATTTTAGATACTTATTCTGAAATGATAATCTTGCTAAGAAGAACTCTAATTGTTGTACTGAATGTACTGAAACTATACTAAGAGAACTTGGAATGTTTCTAGGTTTCCTAGGTACTCCATCTGACATAATAGCTTTTGTTTTGAAACAGTATATTTGGTGCTACTTTTGTAAGCTGCTCCGTAGCATAAGAGTTGCCAACAGATCTCACGTACTGTCCTGGCAATCAGAGATGAGACTGTTTCAGCTGTAATGCCTCTCTGTGATACTGTCTTTATACCAGAGGTATGGGAAACTCAGTGCTGCTCTGGGAGACAATAACTTGGGATATTAGACTTGCAAACTTAAATTGCTCTTGCACAAAACTTAATACATGAAAAATATGTTTCTGAGTGGTAATATTTAAGATAATTTTATATATATTTAAGATAATTTTATGGTTAATGGTTAATCCCAGGAGGGGATTAACCTCTTCGAAAGGGCTGATAATAGCAGGACTAGGGGAAATGGTTTTAAGTTAAAAGAGGGAAGGTTTAGGTTGGATGTTAGGGGGAAGTTCTTTACTGGGAGAGTGGTTGGGTCCTGGAATAGGCTGCCCAGGGAGGTTGTGGATGCCCCGTCCTTGGAGGTGTTCAAGACCAGGTTGGACAGGACTCTGGGCAACCTGACCTAGTAAAGGTGTATGTTTGGTGGCCCTGCTAGGCAGGGGGGTTGGAACTACATGATCCTTGAGGTCCCTTCCAACCCGGGTCATTCTGTGATTCTGTAATGTGGCCTCAGTTTTGGTATTTATTTGGTTTCTGAAGGAACTTCTTGGTGGCCATTTTGGTGTAATTTTTAAGATGTACAAGGGGTGCTGATTTCTTCCTAAGTCCATGCTGTCTTTCCCTGAAAGTTCAAAACACTTCAAGGGATAGTGTGGAGACAAGAAGTGTTACTAAAATAATCTGAGCACATCACTTTTTGATTTCATCCTTATAAAAAGAACAGTATAATGGTGGTGGGGTGGGGGGGGGAGGAGCTGGGGAAGAAAAAGTGTTCCAGAAGTCTTCAAACACTTTCAATTTTCAAAAAGTTAGTGCTCTGAATCAAGGTGCTGCATCCAAACTAGAGCCCTTGGTGCTTGCTTGAAGCCTGAATACACACAAATCCAAATCCAGATAAAATTGTTCAAGTAACTGTTGATTATTGGCTGTTGTTTCATTTAACATCTAGATTTATGTATAGTGGTTTTGTCAATGTAGTTTTGTGAATAAACCTTTTTAAGCCCAAGAGGAAAACAGGCTATTCAAATACTGAGCTTAAATTCAAGCTACCTCTTATTTTTATTGAAAGTTGCTTCTGCTAAGTCTTACTATTCCTGCAGAAAGTCTCATCCATTTCTATAACCACTCACAGAAAAGAGTGTCCATAAAAGGGGGGGGCTGATGTGCAGTTGATGCTATGTGGGGAATTTATTATGGGAAAGCAGTGGTGAAGGACGCAGGACTGAGTAACATGCAAGATTTTGACCTGATCCCAGTTCTCTGAGTGGAAAGTATGCCCAGAGCACTGACAGCTTGAAGGAACTACAGCTCCTTCAAAATGAGATAGGCTGTCTGTTCATTGCATTTCAAGCTTTTTTCAAACAGCAACAGCTTGGCGAAGCAAGAGGAGAAAAAATGAAAGCTGGCAAAACTAAGAACAAGTGCAGAGAGATGTTTTTAGCTCTGCTGGTTACCATTTGCCAAAGCTATAAAATGCTGGGCTCGTAAAACAAACTGAGTTTCATCAAGCAAAGGTTGCCATGTCGCACCTCGCCCTCTCCACCAGCTTGGAGCCACCCCTGCCCTGTGCTGCTCCTCTTGCCTCTTCAGGGCTGTGAGGCTCTGATTATTTTTTCTTCTCTGTCACTTCTTTATTTTATTTTTTTGTAAGCTCAATATTTTGCCTTTGCTCAAACTTTCGCTGCTTTTATGTATGTCCTTTTCGTGGCTGGCAGCATCAAGTGAAGACAGTTGTGTCATAGAGTTGCTTTTTGACCCCAAATGGGCTTGCTCGGAGAGAAAATGTAAGTTAATGGTGTGGCTCACGCATTTTGTATTGCTTTGTTGTTCAGGAGAAATAGCAAAGAAGACAGACGCATAATTCAGGTGAGCAAAGCGAGGAGAGGCATCTTACTGACTTGCAATTAATTAGAGTGCCAGATAGTAATGCTGTTCTGAGCAATAACGTAACCAGGAGCAGCAGAGAGCTGAGTAAATATTACACTTTAAGAAACATGAGAAGACTGTGAACTTGACCTCCCTGCTGGCACTGCTCGTCCTTCAGTTTATTATAGGTGAGGGTTAAGGAGAAGGCTTCCAAACACCACAGCCGAGCACGGAAATCATTTTAATGTAACCTGCTACGTGGAAACAATTCCCCTTTAAAACATTTGTTGTGGAATCCGTGTTAGGGAACAGCATGATTATTGCCAGCAGTATTGCTTGGTCCCTTGCGAAACCTGTCAGCGACTTAAAGTGAGTGTAGTCATCACAGTGTGCTTCTCATTTTATCTTTAGAAGTTGGATTGAAAGAGCTTTCTTTGTGAAATGCCTTTATTTATATATATATTTTTTTAATTATTTTTTTCTCCTGGTTTGTCAATCCACCCTCTTCTCTTCACAGTGAATCAGTTCATACATTACATACTAGAAAATAAGTAGCTGCAGGAGATGGGCCTGAGAAATGCCTCTTGGCTAGTGGAGCTCCTCCTCTGCTACAGCTATGGTATGCACCAACAGCATCTCTGCCTGATGGTGGAATAAAGTCAGAGGCATTAGAAAAGCATCCTAAGGACAAGATAATCTTCTAGTGGTGTTGATGAGCTTACAGATGCCTTTCATGCTGTGGTAGAATAACTGCAAAACAGGGTGTTGTGGCCCTCTACTAGGATACATTTATCAGGCCCAGGCTTTCTTTTTGCAGGATGGGAAACCTGTCTCTTCAGGCACAGGGACCAGGGCAGTGCCAACATACTGAAGTCTGTTTATGTCTTGAAGAAGGTATAAATGAGAATATATATGAGGATATGGAATCAGAACACAACATCTTCTGGGGAGTCTCGTAGGCTATGCGCAGTAACATTGCTCTGTTGAGCTATGTGGAATGCTAATAGTGGCTACCAGTTTTTTAATATCTCTACAGGATTTTTAATATCTCTACAGCATTTATAACCATCCAGCTCCTCATTCCATACATTCAGGGACTCTGCTGTGAAACTGAGAAAATGCTGGTGTTGATATTTTAACATGCTGAATCCATCAAGAAAGGAGGACTTGGGTCACCAACCTTGATAAAGTACCACAGATAGCATCTGACCTGGAAAAAGTACATGTGTGCTAGCTGGGTAGATCAAGTAAGGCTGAAAGCTGTTAAAAGGTCATGGTACTGTTCCTCCCTGTGAAATCAGAGAGCTCTGATATCCTGCTGCTCCTCCTCTGGGGAGATTCTGTTCCACATATCAGGTAAAAGGTTGGAACACTTCAAAATAAAGGCCAAGATTTTAGAAACCAGTTCAAGAAAGCAGAGGTCCCCCCCCTTAGGCTACCTAAATAATGGTTGTGGGCAGGGTTTGGTTTTGTATTGCACAGGAAGAAACAGTAATGACAAAAAAGAAAAACATGGGAATACACCTCATTGTATCAGTAGTGACCAATTTGTTTTCACATGCAGAATCCATCCTAATAATTTCTGCTCTCATCCACATAGCTCACTCTGAATAGATGCAAATGATAGGAGGGTTTGGAAAGGAGAAACGTTTCCTTCCACTTCAAATTTATTCATCTCAGCTTTTGATTTGTGCACTCCAATTCTGAAAAAAGTTTTGGAGTTGCTCTGGGTACTCCTGAAAGCACCAGCTGGGTGTTATGGTGTGGATACAAGGCAATTAGAAGATTAAGAACAGCTGTGGGAACAAATGAGAACAAAGTAGGAAGCATGCTCTGTCAGTGTGTTAATCCAAGGTATTCTTGTAGCTGAAATACTGGGTGCAGTTCCTATTATCCTGCACCAAAAAGTACAGTCTGAAACTAGGAAAGGACTGGAGATTGACAGTGGGGGTAGAAGGATACTCTTTGCCTAGAGAAGCTAAGAGATGGGGCTCTTGTCTTGGGAAGGAGTCAAATGTAGGCATGTGAGAGTGTATACTGTAGTGAAAGATATGTAGAGAATGAACAAGGAACTTTTTTTTTTCCCCCTAGTATTCTTCATGTAGAGCAACAATTAAGCACAAAGTACATTATAGTGTCATGAACTTAAAACAGGTTCAAAAGAAAGTGCTGTTTGCCTGATATAAATAAGCTGTTAACCCATTTCTGTAGTGGTGATGCAGCCTCTTACTCAGTATTTTTGCTTGAAATCAGAAAAATTTTTCTAGGGATCTATTTCTCTATATAAACTTGTTAGAAAAATCAGCTTTAGACTATTGCTAGAGTAGGGAATTGGTCTAAGAGCATCCTTGTCGTTAATCAGTATAATGCTTCTCAGAGGGATATTGCTTAGTCCAGGTTGTGTTTTTGAAAGAGCGGATAACTGCAGGAAATTGTTTGCTGTTGTGTCAGAAAGCCTGAGTCCAATAGATGACTGAAGGCCCTACGTGTGTCTGGTCAGTTCACAGATGTCGCCTATGGCTTTGATAGCAAAATGTTCTCAGCCCTAGCATAGTACCAATGGGCAGCCCTTGCTCTTATAAACAGCACAGACTCCCACTGCAGCTGCCTCTTTGAACTGAAGAGGAGTCGGGAAGTTGTCTAGGAAGGTGCTTTCCTGATTCTCAGCACATACATAGTAGGTGCGTTTTCATTGTGACAGCCAAAATAATCAGGTGGCTACAGCAAAAGGTGCCTTGATCCACAAACATAGCTTAGAAAACTGCAGTGAGTGGGAGTCATCTGTGTATGTGTAGTATTTTTATCCTATTCCTCATAGCTCTGCAGAAGACCTAATTTTATCCCCGTTTTTCAGTCTGTGGTGAAGATGACTGACATCAATCTGAAGGGCTTAGGGGATATTTTCATTAATGCCAGCTGTAGAAGGCATAAATTATGAAGGTGAAGTACTCAGATTCAGCCTCTTGCAGTGTTTGATTTAAAAAGAGAAAAGGAACAGTCTAGGGGAATTTTCCCTTTTTGAATAATTTTTGGGAGTAACTAGTGAAAGAAAAGAACGATATGTAAAGAAAATGTCAACAAAGGCCTGGCAGAGGGTGATAGGAACTTGCTATGTATGCCACCCATTCATTTCTCATATAGGTGCAGAATCTGGACCCAAACTGAAAATTAAACTGATGTGATAGCCGAATTCTGTTTTGGGTACGACAAGTAGGTTTGGATTTAACAGTACTCAAAACACAGAGTTGGACTTGATGAGTTGGATTTATAGGTCCCGCCCAACTTAGGATATTCTCTGACATTTTCACCACACTTTGTCTGCTTTTATGAAAATAGAAACATCTTCACTTTTAAATTGAAGACCAAAAGACACCAATCTTATGTGATCTAGAAACAAAGTAAGGAGTTAAGTGGCCTCCTAAAGGGTTCAGCCTACAGCCCCAAGGCAATATGATGGCTGAGTCACAATTCCAGGTTTACCCCATTTTAAATTAGGACAAAACTAAAAGTCAACTGCTAAGTAAAGGACAAATGTTCCTTACAGATCGCAGTTCATTTACAAAAATTAATTAAACATTACCTTTGCTTTTTCTCACCATTTATTTGATAAAGAGTTGTCTCTATGCAATTCTGGTTGGCTGTCAGGTTGTACCGCATCATTGCCAAACCCAGGATGGAGACAACTTTTTATTTATCTTCAGTTTTACATTATGCATGTGTTTTCTTCTCAGTATGTATGAATTTTGGTCATTATCCTTCTGTGAGTATGGTCTGGCTCTGGGCTGAGGAGCCTTGCCGAGAGATGGTATGCTTTAGTTCTGCTCTTGTGTCTGTGTACATCAGTAAGTTTGTGCCATGCAAACAAACCTCCAGTTCAAAAGTTGCATATGATGATGCTGAGATAGAGATGAATAGGCAATTCAGAGATTTACAAAAGGCTGGCAGTTTATGAGGATACTGCAGCTGTAATGCGTAAATCTAAGAGTTAAGGATTCTGTGTTGCATCTGGAGAGGAGGAAGGTATTTGGAATGCAGTTAATACAGTTTTTAACCAAATAGGACTGCCTCAAATATGTTTCTCACTGCTCAGTAATCCTCCCCTGATGGTGGGGAGCAGAAGTCTCTTTTGCTTTGCTTTTCGTTCTTCCCATTCATTCCCCATCTACCTGTGCTATGTGAAATGGCATTACTTCACTTGTGTCTCTGCTTTCAATGGTCTGGGATAGTATGAGAGAGCACCACCGAAGGAAATTCCACTTTCTGAGCCCTATGCTCTGCCCTATAATTCATCTGAGGGGTCCTAAAAGTATAATTACTTGGGATATATTTGTCCACCAACAATATTTTTGTTGGAGACCAGACTCTCAAGAGCTGTGCGTTTTAGGAAAGTAGAAGTCATCAGTTCAGATACAATCTTCAGAATTACATGGTGGTCTTAGCAACTAAAACTGCATATATAAACTCACTAGTCCCAAACCAAGCAATGAAATGTGCATTGCCACCAGGTATGTTGTTTATTCTCTATGTTTATATTTAATATTGAGGGGCATCAGTGTTGTATCTGTAATGATCTGCTTGTAAAAAGTGCATTTTGTTTTCTGCTTAGTAACGTCATTATTAAAGACAATATTTTCTTTCTTTTCAAATGACAACAAAAATGAATTAATTTGGTATTATGTTAGAATGTTTCTTAACAGCTTTTTTCTTGAATTTAACAGTGTCATTTTTATTTCAGACTGAAAGATTCCAATCTAATGATTGAAGATCAGTCCTATAAAATGAGCCCCAAAGCAAAGAGAGCAAAACAGAGTTTGGTATCTGAGGACAAAGAGAACGAAGCCATAGACTACTCAGTACCTATATTCACAGGACGGTATGTGCATTTTTTCATTTTTTTTGACAACTTCTGATATTTTATTAATGAATTCTAAAATAACAAATCCTTTTTTTTTATCTTCCCCCCCCCCCCCTTAGAGCTTGAGGAGGTAGTTTGCACTTCACATGAATGTTAAAAAGATGTTAACTACCTGGCAGAAAGTCAGTCATGGGGCATCCAGAACCAGGATGAATGGATCTAGGTGTCTGGACTTTGTTTCAAACATGTCACCAGGGACACTTTCTATGAAATTACGGTATAATTATAACTCTGCTTACTGGGAACTGGATGAGCATGCTGTCCACATTATTTAGCTTGTTCTGGTGGTTTAAAGGCTTGTAATCCAGTGTCCCCTGTCAATCATATTAACAATGAAACAGCATGCCAATGTTTTATCTTGGCAGAGGAAAAACCTGGGATGAAACCAAATAGTTCCTCAAATCTGTTATAATGATTCATGTAGATCTCACGTGCTGGTAGTATTTATTGCACAGCTACTACTGACGTAATGTTTTACAGCAGCAATATCCTCAGCAAAGCTGAATGTGAACTTTGTGTGGAAGCCAGAACCAACACAAGCAAGGAAGCTCCCTTGTCCTTTTCAGGATATAGCATAATGATTCTGTTAGGAATATGTGACAGATCAAGTCTGGCCATTTGTTCACATTGATCCATACCAGTGTGGGGTGTGGAAAAAAGACTTCTGATTTGAGGCCAGAAGAAAAGTTTCTTGCCCACCTGCAATTGAACAGAAGCCTTCCTCTAACCTGCCTTTCTTCTGCCATGCATGTTTTTCATGGGGTTTTTCCATACCATTTCTGGGAGTTCGTACCATGTGTCTGTTGCTTAGTCAACATTCAGAACACAAGGTCACCCCTGCTCTGTGGCCAGACTTGTGCTTTTGTGTGATTCTGACTTCCACTTTGTCAGTAGGAGATGTTATTCTTTTGCCTTCTGAGCATTCTGCTTTTGTGATGAGGCCAGCAGTTCTGGTTTTTATTCATTCCTTTCAACATCCTGGAATATTTTTTTGCTTTCCCTTTATATGTTTCCATGTCAGATTCACTTCCCACCAACATTCAGAAGTGCCCACTGTTGCATTTTTCCAGTATTTCTCAGAGTTTCAGCTATATATATTCTGTGATAGAAATACATAAATGTGTCTCACATGAAGCTTGCAGCAACATATTTTCAAGGCTTCTCACTACCTATATACTTCACTCAGCTTTCGCCATCTGTGTCCCATGCCCTCAAACATTAATATGCTCCCTTTTTATTTTGTCTGCAGTCTACAAAAGTAAAATTTATAGTGTTGGGCAACTGATGGCTCTGCTCCTGGATGGTGATCTTAGATTGTACATAGGCTCTGATCTTAACAAAGCACGACCTTTCTTTTTTTTAGTTCACTTTTTTTTGTGTACAATGAATATGATAATATCTAATTCAGTATGATGATGTGCAGTTTCATTTGCTTGTGTCTGTGTGATACCTGCAGGTACTAAGTTAAAAGATACTGATAGATTCTTACACTATACTATTTATATTCTTACTACCATGGGAATCAATCTCACTTTTTGTGCTTGGCAACTCCAAGTTATCTGTGATTTTTGTGCCACCAAAGTGACCCAAATAGATTTTCTGCAATTACTTTAAAAACATAAAGGCACGTGATGCCAACTCAACAGGACGTGGAATGTTTGGGATACTTTTTCAGGCTTTTTTTCTGTTGGCATCATGTTCATAAGCACATGCCATGGCTGTGGAAGTTGCATGCCACATTCCTGTTAGATATTTATTTTTGTTTGAAAGATAGCAGCTGAATCATGTGCATGTTATATGTCATTTCCAAATTCCTCTGTGAAATGGATGTGTGGCTTCCCATGGGGAGATAGCTTTGACAAGGGATAGTTATTTATAAAGGTCAGCTCTACGTGCGTTCGTTGGTGCTGATGCCTGGGCTGCTGGATGACCTTCAGCACTGTGTCACCCTTTCTGTGATTTGATTCTATTTCAGACCATCAGATTCTGCTGGAAAATAGAAATATATATCCCTCACTCAGATTATTCAGTTCATACATCTTTTTCTGAAACACATAGCCTTATGCTTGCAAGATAAGATTAGGGAGGGCTAGCTATTATTCCAGGTAATAACACTTGATATAATGCCATAGGTGCTAAAAATACTTGGTATGGGTTGTGGGACTCTTTGCAGCCGCTAACAAGTATAGGCCAAAGAACTGCAGATGGTAGATACTCTTTAAATAATAATTTGTATGTGTCATTTGGAGTTTGATCTTGTTTCCGTTCAAAAATTATGTTCTATTGAAACCCTTGAGACATGGCCACAGAATCAATTCTTAAATGATACTGACTGCTGCTTCTGATGCATTAATCATTGCAGGAAACAAGTTCTTCTTTGATCTGGGAAGATTACAGCAAGAAAAAACTTAGCAAAACTAAACATTTAATACTGTTGATCAAAAGCCTCTAGGGACCGTTACTGCAGACAGCTAGGCTGAGTCCTGTATTAGGCTGAGGATTCATCAGCTCCCAGGAGGTGCTTTATTCCTTGAGGTTCATATTGTGAAGTTGCTGAGATCTTAATTGCTGTTATCAAGGAAGTAATGTCAGTTTGCCTTTGAAACAGAATGCCACTGATTCATTAAAACTGAATATAGATAACGACATTCATATGCATTAAATCAGGCTTTCAAAATTGTCTTTAGAAATTTGTCATATCTCTGCAGCTCAGCTATTTCTGAGAAGAGATGATGTGCTGGTGTAAAGAGAATCATCAACTGATACACTTAAGAATCACTGAAGTAGCCTGAAACACAGAAAGGCAGAGTTTGAATGTGTGTGGGAAGTCAAAGCTCTAAGCTGTTAAGAAAGCTGTTAGCCTTTTGAGGATCTTTTATGAGTAATTATTCTTACAGCATACTCCACTGCTTGACTGTATTGCTTCTCACTGAACTGACATTGTACTCCTAATATAAGGGACTGGACAGTTAGTTATGGGCTTGAATCCAAATTTTCTTTAATGTTGAGTTGTTCTGTCAAATGCATAACATTAGTAATCTTAGAGAAAACAGAAAATCATTTTGATATGTAGCAGAAGCATTTTATGATCAAAAAGTGAGGCTGTGCTTGAGTGTATTCTGGAAATAAACAATGGCTTTTCTCTCTGTAGTCTTTGCAAGACAGCTTGTCCAATACTCAAACAGATCCTCTTCTCATTCTGCCATCTAATATTCATAGAATCTGCATAAAATGTCCTGGGTTGGAAAGGACCTTAAAGATCATCCATTTCCAGTCCTTCTGCTTTGGGGAGCTGGATCAGGCTGCTGAGGGCCCCATCCAGCTGGTCTCGAGCCAGGGATGGGGCATCCACAGCTTCTCTGGGCAGCCTGTGCTCAGTGCTTTTTCTCCTGACATCTAACCTAAATCTCCTCTTTTAGTTTAAAGCTATTTATTTCCTCTTGTTCTGTTGTTTTCACACTGTGTAAAAAGTTGGTCTCCCTTAAAGTACTGGAAGGCCGCAATGAGGTCGTCTCAGAGCCTTTTCTTCTTGGAGCTGAACAGGCCCAACTTCCTCAGCCCGTATTTGTAGGAGAGATGCTCCAGCCTCCTGACCTAAAGTAAATAAACTCAGCAGAAAGGTAGTAATGTTTCTTCTTAGGTCAAGGAACTCTCGTTGTATATGTGTTACTATAGAACCTATGATGTCCTGATGGTGCCAGAACACCATAGTACTTTCATCTGTGCATCTGAAAATAGGATTGGAGCTGTTGGGAATGCAAGTTCTTTGCATCCTAATGTGTAGAAATGCTTCAAGGAAATCTTTATTTATCTCCTTAAATCACTTGAAGGTCAGTCATTCTGCAAACATTAAAGGATTGAATTTTTTATGAACAAAGAGCTTGTGTCATATATTCAGTGTTGTCCTTCTATTAAAAGTAAAATAAATTAAAAAAAAAAGATCAGAAAGGAGAATATTGTTATACTGCTTCAATTATCCTGTCCCTTTGATATTCTTACTACTAATGCTATGCCTGTAAGTAACTGACCCTTGAGCCTAACAGATATGTGGATGTGCTTTAAACTCATCATTGTATCAATGGAGATAGTAATTGTTAAGTGGAAATTTTGCTTGGCGTGTCTGTACAGAGAGGCACTGAAAATGGCCATGACTTAAAACAGGGACTGAGTACTCTGTCATTCTTCACTATACTTCCGTGTTTATGCTTTGAATACCTGTGGACTATTACAGAAGCAATGATCTTCAAGGCAGAAATACGTTATGAAATACCTAATATGAAAGACTTTTAATATCCTCCGTAGTTGGCTAACTTAATAGAAAATATGAGTGTAATATGTTCTCTGCATTTTCCAATATAATTCTGCTTTTTAAACCTTCTTTCAGTGAAGTAAGTATCAGTGGGATCACAGATACAGAAGAAGAAAGAATTAAAGAGAGCGCTGCCTACGTTGCCAGAAGGAACCTCTTTGCGACCGGTGAAGGAGTTAGTGTCAGCAAAGTGGCCAAGTCTGTTTCTGAAGAGGAACATCATGAGAAAAAATCAAGGAAAGTAGCAATACGGGAATCTGCAGAGCGTGTGGCCCTGAAGAAAACGGTAAAACAATAGAAGTGAACATCTAGGCAGTACTCAGTGCAGGTCTTCTTTGGTGTTTGTAAAGAGCCTCTCGCATCACAGCTCTGATTTATACTAAGAACAATAGCAATTATGTTAGTAAATCCCAAGGTATTTTCAATGAAAGTATTTTCAGTGACTTGAACTCTAGTTATCTTGGGATTGGGTTGTAAGAAAACAGGCATCAGAGAAACTGTAGTAATGTTGGGAGAAAGGGAGGCAGAATGGAACAGGGGAATACTCTTTCTGCTGTGCTCACTCCTATGTAAGTGGCACAGCATCCCCCACCTGAACCACAAGGCAGTTTTGGGCAGTACTTGGTGATAAAAAGGTGATGGGATAATTCCTGACATTTTATAGCCTGGGGACAAGCTTGTCCAAAGTGTTTATTACAGTGTTTTAATTACAGTGTGCAAATAAGGGAGGCAGTTGTCAGCATCTGGAACTGAATGTCTAATTTTGGGTAGCTTTGATACTTCTCTGCAAATTGTTAGAAAAAATAATCAGATGGTAGTTATGAATATGTTATGACCAGAGTGGGAGAATATGTTAAATAGAAATACATGTTGTTTAGCTAATTTATTAATGTTCTATGCAAAAGAATTGGCAGTATGATCCTAAAATATCCTCATGGCGTGAGGTTGGAAAGGCTGTAAACATTTGAAGGTTAAAAATGCAAAACCAGCTTGAAAAACTGAGCAGTGAAGGTGAACTGTTATAAAAATAGAAATTACTACACACAGAAGGAAAAGAATAAGCAAGAGGGGAATGCCTGATCAGCTGCAAGTACCAAAGAGTCTAGAAGTTATAATAGGTCACAAATTTAATGTCAGTTAAAATTAGGATTCTATTGCATAAAAACAAATGCCATTCCAGAGCGTATCAACAAAATTATTGTCAATAAAACACAGGAGAAAGTTATTTAATTGTATTGGAAACTGTTGGACCTCTGATAATGCTTTGAAGAAAGCAAGATCTATAGTATATTAGTAATTTTTTTTCTGGGTCTGAGAATAGTCAGGTGAAACGGTTACCCAGGGATAATAAAAAAATCCCATCAGCAGGAAAGATTTGAGAGCATGTCTGTCAGAGATGCTCCAGGCTTACATGACCTTGCTTTAGAGAAGGAGTACAGAAGACATCTGAGTTTCATGATTTCCCCTTTCACCGTGTATGCTGAAACGAAAATTTAAACATGGAGCATTATTTTATTTAGGATCATTTTGAGGGGAAAATATAGTTAAATGAAATCTAGTTATTTTGAAACGATAAACTCTTGAATATAATAACTTTGTGTGTGTTCAAGTGAGATATGTACATTAAATATTCTTATCTGGATTTTAGATTGAAAATTGCTTTTTAAAAATTCAAAAACACTTTTTTATTTTTTAATGTTTTGCACTTGTAAATAATGAAGTTTATAATGAGATGTTTCTTTTCCAGCTAGAAGATACTCAGGCATTTCACAAAAAGTTGAATCAAGATAAACTTTTACATCCTCCCGAGTTTGTTATCAAACCTCGTTCTCACACTATCTGGGAAAAGCAAAATGTCAAATTTCATTGTACAGTGGCTGGCTGGCCAGCACCCCGTGTTACATGGTAAGTTTGTATCTCTGTCATTCAAAGTCACCCCAGTAAATGCAGCATGTTTTTCAGAAAATTACATTATGACTGAAAATACAGGTTTAGAGGCCACCCTAATCCTTTCAAACCACTGTACAAAAACAAAGCAAAATACTAAAAGTATTTGGTAGCAACAATACACAGGTATCATGCGTATTTTTCATATAAACATCCAACATACACTTTCTGTCTTCTGATTAAGGAAAAATAGCAATGCAATTTATCATCAGTACTATCCGTAAAAGAGTGTTTTCTACATACTTGTCTTTAGTCCACCAATACCTTTAAACAAAGCATTAACAAGATCTAGTTGCTTTGCTGCTTGGTTATTGAGCAGATGTAGTACTCAGCCTCCATGAAAATGAAACCTCATTACACCAACTGTTCATAGAGGTCACATCCTGATTATCTGAAGTCAAGTGCTACAGATAGATGTAGGATTAGCCAAATCTTCTGAAATTTTGGAGACTTCTGGAAGCTTTCCATTCACTAGATCTTTGGATTAAATCATTATTGTAAGAAATCCATAATACATTCTTGTCATAGCTGAAGGTGCAGTTTGACTCGAGTTAAAGTTTATCCTGAATGAAATTTAGTTTAACTAAATTAACAGTGATTTGTAAAGCTTTACAGTCTTTCTGTTTATGCTAATTTTTCTAATAACTTTTATGCCACACAGTCAAGTTGCTAAGACAATAGATAATAACTTTTCTTCAAACATAAAATGAGATTGGTACTCGCTCTTTAATTTAAAAGATTCTTCTAGAATGTGTGTATGAACATACGGATGCGTATATAAAATGAACAATGAATAAAGCCCAGAGACATATTTCCAGTTGCTTAAGAGCTGTAAATGCACTATTTTTATGTTCCTCCTAAAGGAGGACAAATGCTTCTGATCTGGTCTCTGTTGAATATGAACATGGTCAGCTACACTTGTGGCTGTAATCCAGCTCTGTAACCCGAACTTAACCAAGAAGTCAAGAGCATGGCCATTTACATTTTGCTTGAGATCCACCTTGTCCTGAAAACTGGCATGCTTAAAAACCAAGCCTTCAGTTATTTGCCTTTGCTCTTGCAGGAAACCACCCTTTCATCTACATGCTAAATATGGACAGTAGAAATTAATGCATTATTTCATAATACATTTGAATTCTAAAGGGACTTTAGTTTGCCATGGGCTACTAATGGGAAAAATGAGTTCAACCTTTTCAGCAGGTGTCTTTGCTCAGAGTTACAGAACAGTACTGACCTGGTTCTGTCAGCTTGCATTCAGAATTTTTAACTAAATGTCAGTTGTATTTTCCAAAGAGTCATTCTTTGTATAAGCAATGAAGACCTTTTCATGCTGTGCATGATAAATTAGAAAGCTTCATGGACTTTCTCTAAAGAAAATCTTACTGTGCATTGCAGCTGTTCTGACTTCCTTAGAAAAAGCTTATGGAAAACCCAGGACATTTGAAACCAGTAGAAGAAAGCATAAGCTATCAGTGCGTAATGACAGTGGGAGGTTGCAGTCCAACATTAGCTAATGACTTGGCTCTTCTGGAATCTGCGTTTCCAGAAATAACAAATAGTCCTTCTAAGATGAGCACTATTCTTCCCATAGACAAATATAAATCAGCAAAAATTAAATCATTTTTAAAAATAATTTGATAATGAACACAAATGAAGTCAAATTTTTCTCCTTGCTAGAGTAACTCAGTTAAATCTGCACAGCACCACTTGCTACCAAACGCCTTCAGTGCCAACAGGATCCAAGGGATCAAGTCCAGTCATGTTCTATAGGATTTCTCATTCACTAGAAAATACTAAGAATTGGTAACATTATTCTATTTTCTAAACTATTTGACACAGGACAGAGAATATAAAGGTGCTCAGGCATTGCCAGTCTTGAGGGTGCTATGGTGCTGAAGAGTAGTGGCAAATGGATTCACTTGTAGTAGAACAGTGCTGTAGATCAGGATAATGAAGTAGGAGATCTGTAATGAAGCCAAGTAGAGAGTCGAAAACAGAGGGTACTGCCCTGCATCAGTTCCCTTTTCTTAGATGTTTTACTGAGAAAATGATCAGGATGACAATCACTGAGTGATTTTCACTCACTTTGGTGCTTGGATAAATCACAATATATTACACTGCTCAAATATTTATAGCCAGGGAAATATTCTTTATTCCACAATGCTGAATGTGCTCAAAGGCAATGCTCAGCTTTAGAGATGAAACAAACTCATAGTATTTTTACTAAAAAATACAATTGCATGTTACTGATTTGTTTGGTGAAGTGGGGCATGCCAATGGCAATGTACTGGTCCTCCTTCCTAGTTGATAATTGTGAAATAAACTGATATTTAAAATCAGAAATGAAGAAGCGAAACTTTGGCTGGCAATCTGTTATGACTTATGAAAAAGGTTTATTTGGGCTATATCAAAGTATGAGATGAAGATATTTATCATGTTTTGTATTTCCACTTCCCTCATCTACACAGTATGGGGAAAGCTATACTAAAGGGTCTCACAATCTCAGAGCACATTCCTTCTTTACGAACTGCAAGGCGAACCTAACACTGAATTGTATTCAGTACTTTTTAGTTTTATTAGACTCCTGTTGCTAGTTTACCCCATGTCACTACTGCTCTCTGAAGACTTGAAATTTTATCTAGTAACTTCATGTACTGTTCAGAATGAGTGACCTTTTAAGCAGTGGTTGGTGATGAAGAGCCTAGTACCAAATTCTCCGTCTGTGAGTCTCATGCAAATGTTCAAATAAATTCTGAAATCAGCAGTCAGCTCGTTACTGATCAGTACTGGTTCATTCCTTCAAATTACTTGCCAGGAATTTTGACCTGTAAATTTTTCCTGGTGTATATACCTGTATATTTCCTGTGTATATACCTCTATATGAGAAAATACTCATAGCATATCTGTGTAAAAGAAGAGTTGGTTTTGGTATTACAGTTTCTGTTAGATGCCTTGCTGCTTTGCACTTTCTCATGAAGACAGTTTTTTTTACCAGTCCAGTTCTTCCTGCTTTGAGGATTACACACACACGCAAATAACCAAAACCGTGAAACAAATAATTTCTTAAATGGCATTTGTGTGAATAGGCAGGCTTTAAAACTAGATCAAATAATCAAATATGCAATCCAAACCAAACATGCATGGTACCTAGTAACCATGGACACTGCAGAATTTGTATTATTTGCAATTCAGAAAGCACTGAAACATTTCTTGTGTGAATTCTCCATTCTTTAACATGTAATAACCTGAAATTCATGATAATATAAGCTTATTTTCATTCTCTTCAAGACTAATTTTTCTTTTAAGAAGAAAATAAAATTCACATGGCGCAGGTGAAAGAGAAAGAGAGAAGTTAAGCTTCTAAAGATATGTCTTCCCAGGATAAACTATAATTTATCTCGGAGAAATATGCAGAAATTGATTCAGTATTTCGAATGCCATCTATGTGACCTTTTATAATAGGTATACTCTTCCACTTTTGATGTACTGTTTCTTTGCTTTTCCATAGGTACAAAAACAATGTTCCCATTGATGTACAGGCTCACCCTGGCAAATATACCATTGAAAATCGATATGGATTGCACTCCCTGGAGATTAGCACGTAAGGGAATGTTAGACCATTTAACAAATAACTTAAACGGAAATGTTGCTATAGATTGAGACTTGCAGAATGTGGACATATCTCTTGGAGATGAGAAGTATCAAGTTTACACAACTGAGATTAATATTGTCTGTTAAGTACAGAAGTAGTTCTGGTTTTCCTTAATAGAGGGTATTGAATTTACCTAATTGAGTAATTTGTCTATATTATTCTGTTTACGGTTGATGCAGAAACATACTTTTTCCATTCGTCCTGCATAAGTACAGTTAAATATGAGAAAAATCTAGTTCAAGGTAAAAATATTAGTTAATGGTTTTCCAGGTATAGAAAGATCCTGGTTCTTACTGAAAAGAGGAACGGTACTGAGTTCTCACTTGTACGTACACACACACACACACACACACACACACAAAAAAAAAAAACCCTTTAATAGTATTCATCTTCCCATTTGGAAATTTTTGCAGTAATATCGTGTCAAAAATCATTGATAATCAGCAACAATCTAGTTTTGACTGTCTAGATAATATTAGGTACCCTTTGAAAACATTGTATTTACTGTTTCTAGAGTTTCTGCATTAGGCATATCTCCACAGAGGAGAGTAAATTAGAGAAATCTTGGAGATAACAGATGAATGTTGTCAGATAATTTTTTTCCTGCTTCTGCCGTAATCTTAATTTCAAATCTGAAAGAATATTTAACTTCTTTTTTTTTTTTTTTTTGAACATTGACAAAACTTAATGTTTAGAACTAATCCAGTGTCCAGAGCATATTCCCGAGGTTTTACTTATTTGTAGATTTTACCCAGATGTCTGAAGGCTTTTTTGGTCTAGAACAAAGGGTTTGCCAAATAGTTACGGCTTGTCCAACCTAACCATTTCTATCATTTTAGATGTGATTTTGATGACATTGCTCAGTACCGGGCATCTGCTATGAATGTTAAAGGAGAAATTTCGGCTTATGCTTCTCTTGTGGTAAAGAGTAAGTTTGCAAAATATTTCTTTTCTTTTTAATGCATATTTCCATTCCTGTGGCTCGGGGAGCCTTTACCCCTCAGTGATAGTGACTGCTCTTTTTCTCTTTGTGCATCTAGGGTACAAAGGAGAAATTGATGCAAGTCATTTGCATGCTGGGACGTTTTCCATGCCTCTGAGCTGTAAGTTGCAATACACATTTGTTTGACACATTCATTTGAGGCAGTGACATCATGACAAATGAATAGGCAGAATATTTGTAGCATTATTTGAAAAAAGAGCAGGTCATCTTTAGGTACTGAGCTCTTCCATTTCAGATGTGTTAATCTAATTTGCTGGGGAAAACAACATTGCCTTCTAGGTCTGTGGCTATTTGTTCACACAAGAAGCATCATTTTAATATTGCATTTGGCTGTGAAATAACATCTGTCAAAAAGAGAGAGAGTTCACCTCTTGCAGTATGTAAAAACATCTCCAGGAAAAAAGGGCAAGGGGGTACATGTGTGTCAGTAGATTGCTGACGTAATAGATCTTCTCTGCTATGTGATTACATGTAGTGCAAATGTGCATAGCCAGGAGCAAATCTGAATATGTTGGCCGTATCAAGTTAAAAAAAAAAAGAATTGTTGTTTTTGTTTTTTTTTGTTTTACCTGAACATGTAGCTTTACAGTTTGAAGTGATTTACAGCGTTGTATGAATACTTCCATAATCAGAAATGCAAAGAAAATGCAACAATTTATGTATGCTGAGCAACATAAGGGCCCTAAGTCCCTATTGCAGCAACACAAGTAGGATGAGGGATGTGCTGCAAAGGTATACGAGAAGTCCTTTATTTACTAAAGCTCTGAAATAACAGAAGAAAGGTCACTCATAATATTACAAAATGCAAGTCTGTGAGTTTCCAATATTAATTGGAATTTATCATTTGGTAATGGAAGCAAAAGATACCAATGTATCTGTGTGCGTTGTTCACAGGAAGACTGTGCTAGTAGCATAGGGCAGTTGTAGAAAAGAAAAAAGTTACCCTAAGTGTTATCAGCAGAGCTGTTTTCAGGAGAATGATGAAAGCACCTATGCCAGACATGGGTATAAGGCACATACGATATTCTGTCTCAAATTCTGTAGATATCCCTGTTCATTGCAGGGGAGTTGGAAGAGACCTTTAAAGGTCATCTAGTCCAACTCAAGCATTTCTGTTGTTCAGGTTATACAGCATCAGGAAAGGTAAATTCAGGAACAAGCATGGGCCACCTGAAAGCCCAAGGGAGTGGAGAGATCATTTTTATTTTAAAAGTTCATAAAAAAGATCTACTTAGGCTAAAAGCATAAAGGCTGAGTGGACACATAACTGTCCATAGATGGAGCAAAGAGTTAAGGAGGAAAATAAAAAAGGAGTATACACTAAAGATTATTTGACCTGAATAAATCAGTAGTCATAAATAGAAGTAAGTTTAAATTACAAGCATACATATTATGATAAAATGATAAAACACCGAATCTGAAATTTTGGAAATTCTGGAATGAAATTCTGAAGGAATCTTTCCCTGAAAAACTGAACTGGAGTTATATGAATAAAGAAAAAGCTGTTTCCCTGTGATATGTAAGTGCCTGGATTACATGACCCTTCAATAAACTCTGAATACGGATAGTGAATATATGCAGTTTCTGTTCATATCTTAAACTTTACCTGAGTTTGTATTTATAATCACTGGGCACTATTGCTTACTACTCTTTTGAAATGAAAGAATAAGTAAGCAGCCAGACTTTTTTCCCCTGTACAGTTGGTGTTACCCCACATGGCTTCGCTTCCAGGTTCGAAATAAAATTTATTGACAAGTTTGAGGTTACGTTTGGGAGAGAAGGTGAGACGATGAGTCTGGGCTGCACAGTTGTCATCAGTCCTGATATCAAGCGCTTCAAACCAGTCATTGAGTGGTACCGCAATGGTGAGAACGTTTGACAAAAAGGAATATGAATTTGTTCAATGTAGATCTTTATAATTTCAGCATGTGTGAATGTCATGATTTAACATATACTTTTTTGGTTTCGTAAACAGGAATATTTTCTCTTTTTTTTTAATTCAAAGCTTTTCCAAATCTAGCATTTTGAAGTGAAACTACTGTCGGAAAATGGAGGAAGTGCTGTGAAAATGTCTTTTAACTTTTTTTTCTTTTGTAAGCTTAAATACTAAAGACATTTTATCAACTCTAACTTCTCTGTGACCCATCAACATAGCCTCTATAGCTTTTCCTTTTTATTACATTTCTCAGTTAATTACACGAGGCTGTTGTGGAGTAGCCAACAAAAAGCTGTTACATTCTAAAGTTAAACTCTGAGAGCAAAGCTGTCTTTCAGCTATGACTGAAAATTGAACAGTAGGGATGATCTCTTGTATATTTCCAATCTATTTCAAGCTATACACAGCATTCAGCTAATTCTCATTACAAAATTCTCTAATTTCTAGGTGTTCTTATTACACCATCCAAATGGGTTCAGATGCACTGGACTGGGGAGAGAGCTTCATTAACACTGACTCATGCAAACAAGGAAGATGAAGGTCTTTACACTCTGCGTGTTGTGATGGGAGAATATTATGAAGAGTACAGTGGTTATGTCTTTGTTCGAGGTAAGATACTGCTTATGAACCACATCACTAGAGAAATGAGGAAAACCTTTTGGCAAAGTAAATCTCAGTCATTTCAGGTGTTTATTTCCAATTTGTATATATTCTTTTACATAATATAATAGCTTTCATAAAATAAATTATATTAATTTATATAAATATTTTATACAATTGATTTTTAGCATTACAGCTTCCAAGCGTTATCTTTGGAAAAACTGAGTTCATTCCTCAAGCTTTGGTGTCACATTTTAGAAAGCTTGTAAAACATATTGGCATTTTGGGGATGAAATTTTTGTCGTTGATGTAACTTCGTCCTGTCTCAGCTTCAGCTTGTGAACAGTACTGAACACAATTCACAGAAGGATAACTCTATAAAGTAACTTTAAAATATATTTTTGTAACCATCTCACACTTGCTGAACTGCAGATCAAAATTTTTCTGCTACAATTGAGAGGTTTTCACTAATGCACAATTCCAAAAAGAAAAAAAAAACAGTAGAAGGGAAATATAGAGATTACCACCTGGATAAGAATAATCACATGCACCATTGCAGACTGGGGACTGACTCTTTAGAAAGCAGCTTTGCAGAAAAGGCTCTTGGGATCATAGTAGGGTGAACATGAACCAGCAACGTGTCCTTGTGGCAAATGCCAATGATATTCAGGGCTGCATTAGGAACAAGGTTACCAGCAGGTGGAGGGAGTTGATCCTTCCCTTCTGCTCAGCGTTGGTAAGACATGTTTGGAGTGCTGGGTCTAGTTCTGGACTCCTTAGTACAAGAGAGACATGGACATACTGGAGAAGGTCCAGTGAAGGGTTGCAAAGTGAAAGGAACGTCTGACACGTGAGGAGAGGCTGATAGATCTGAGTCTGTTCTTTCTGGGGTTGAGAGGAATTAAAGGGTATCTCATCAGTGTGTACAGATGCCTAATAGGAGGAGGAATGAGTATAGAGTGAGACACTTCTGTGGTGCCCAGTGACAGGACAAGAGACAAAGAACAAAAAAAGGAAAAGTCCATTTCAACATGTCAAATTTAAGAAAACACTTTTTTATTATGATGGTTGTTGAATACTGACACAAGTTGCCTGGAGAAGCTGTGGAGAAGATATCCTTGAAGATATTAAAAGCCCAACTAGACACAGTCCTGGACCCCTGCTCTGAGTGTCTCTTCTGGAACAGGAATGGGACCTGATGGACACAGAACCTCACCCTCACCCCCACTCTCACCCTTCTGTGATTCTGTGAGGAAAAGCAGAAAATGTGACTCCTTAATTTAGGTACAGAATTAAAATGTTATTCCTCTGGGTGTTGTTTTGCTTGTACCATGAAAAACTTGCTTGTATTTCTATTAGAGCAAGTATTTCTTTAAGAAGAGCAGTGACTTATCAGGTTACATGCTGACTCTATATCTGTCTCAGCTGCTAAAAGCAGCTGAAGCATGTAATGCTTATTCAAAAGACTCTGGAAATCTTTGGCTCTGAGAATGTGTTCAGAGTGGTACCACGTTCCCAAGTTTAGCAAAGCTGTGTGAGATAACAGCCTGCTTGGAAAATATAACTGAATCAAATGTTTTTGTCGCCCGAGGAAAGAGTTTGCTGGAATGTGTGTGTGGGACTGAGCAACAAGGAGAAGAATTAGGGATTGTTTTCCCTGCCTGGTTTTAAACTGGGCTACAATATAAATAAATGATTACCTTTGTTCCTGCTACATCTTCTAGCACTTAGAGCAATGAAAATGTGAACTGACTGTGAACTAGCTACCCCTTTCACGAAAGTATCTTACTAGCCAACTGGTGTACTTGCCAAATTCTAATTAGATTAATTGTATTCTACTTACATTCTATGCACAGCCTCATTTGGCCAGCATACTTCTCACTGCTCCTCCTAATTTGTAGACAAGTTCAGTACAAACTCTTAGCTAGCTGCTTAAGTGCGAAGAGTTGTCTTTTTGTGTCACATGTAGAAATCCTCCTGCATTGATGGAGGTGAGCAGGGTGCTCATCAGGCTCGTAACACCAGGACTTGGTAGGTTCAGAGCAAATGGATTCCTCTTATCATGGTTGCAAGTCAGCATTCATCAGCAAGCAGCCAGGGATGAAATCTTAGCACCAGTGAGGCTGATGAGCAATGCTGATTGTCCCAGCTATTTCCTAGTCTGTCTTGGAAAGAAACCGTGGTGTCTCGTGTTCTATCAAGCAAGAGATATAGATAATTATAATTCATAGGGAGACGATTGAAGATACCTTGTTATTGCCCTTAATGTTATTATTTTCCTGTGTTGGATGGATTGGTTACTCTATGCATTTTAAAAATTATACCTAGTTAACTGTAGTTAAAAACTGAACTCAAAAACTTTGGTGCAGCTTCAAAAATTTCATGTAATGCAACTATGCCTAAAAGCGAAGATACAGGGAGAAGTTTTTGTTTATTTTTTCTCTGAAGACTACTGTTTTATTTCATCAAGCATGATAAACACTCATATACCACATTTATTTCTGAAAGCCAAAAGCAGAAAAAACTGGAATTGACATAACTTGTAATACAGAATCCTGTAGCACCCTGAAGCATCAAACATTTGTAAAAGTATGGGGTTTAGGTGGAATTCAAGAACAGCATATTCTAGCAAAACATTTTTCTTTAGGTATATACAGCTGTTTTAAGTCAGGTTGTCTTTAGAAGTAGTGAGGCTTGAATAATGTTACTTAATGACTGTAGAAAACTCTCTGTTCTATAGAGAAAAAAATCTCTCTTCTTTAAAAATCTTTCATAAAATCTTCTTGCAAGAGTTATTTTGCCCTACAAGAAAACTGCTACATCTTTCAAGCTGAATTATGACGGTGTAAACAGAATTATCAGTTCCCAGCACTATGCTTGGATTTTTAAGCTTTGGGTAAGATTTATCTGGAAGCCGATGTTAGAGTCTGGGCCCTTTGACACCAAAAATCTCATATTTGTGACAAATGCTTGAAAGGAACAATATGCTCATCCTAAGGAAGGTTATATTCCAAAATCTATGGTGTAATTCAACTTCAAAAGGTTTGGATACCTTTTCAGCTCATATCCACCCCAAACCAAACAATGAAAGATTGTGTGCGAAGGTATTTCATTCATTTGAAAATTAAACCAGTATTCAGATTGGTCTTTTCTTCAGTATATGTCTTTGTTGTGTGTCTGAGTGTCTAGAAATTGTTTAATAATTAACAAGACTGATCATTCCAGAGGATGACCTTGGAAAAAAACAACAACAAAAATGACACAAAGGTTTGAAGAGAAGAGGTTTTGCCTCTGAGCTCTTGCTGTAGGGGCAGATGAGATCTGAAGGGGGGGGTCAGAGCTGTGTTAATATTTCCATGGTCAGTATTTATACGGAAATGTATGGCAGTGAGTGAGATCACAGTGCTGTATATCCTGAGACTAAAACTTTTTGACTGAGCCATTGCATAACTGCAAGACAAAACGTCAGTGTAATCTCCAAGTAATATTGCAGGTAAATAGACAGTCTTCCAAGTTTTCATGCACTTTGGCTGTGTCTCTGGCAGCTACCTCATTAGAATCCATGGTACTAATATGTGTTAAGAATGCCTAGACCAATTATGTTTACAGTAAGCTGTAAGTGCATTTGTAAATGCTGCAAAAGTAAAAACTTGAAAAGACAACAGTAGTATAAAAACAAATAGTTTTTGAAGCTCTTTCTTGGCTCTGCAGGAGTAGAGTTTTGTCCTTAAAAAATAATTATGAAAAAACTTGGTTTCATATCAGAAAATCTGGGTCTCCATCCTCATAGATGCTGATGCTGAGATCCCTGGAGCCCCTGGCGCACCACTGGATGTGCAGTGCCTAGATGCCAACAAGGATTATGTCATTGTGTCCTGGAAGCAGCCAGCTGTTGATGGCGGAAACCCCATCCTCGGATATTTCATTGACAGGTCTGCAAGCATGCTGATGTGGAAAATTTGTATTGCTATCCATTTCAACTCAAAAACCTAAAAGCACATTTGAAAGCATGATATAAAGTGGTCATTTTTATTTTCACTCTTACTGCTGGCTACAAAAAGAATGTTTTTTTAGGCTGGTTGGGCCTGATATAACTTTAATGAGAATAATAAAGGCCTGCTTCATGTAAATACACAGAAATGATTATGTGAGATGCTGCTCAGCCCTCACTGATTCCAGTGAGGCTCGAGAGGCCTCGGGACATTGTGGTGTTAGGGGCTGAAAGGATTGGCTCTACCCATATCAGTGCTCTCCCTCCTGCAGCCAAACTTCTACTATGTACCAGAAAGCAAAATGTGATCTCAGAGGGAGTTGGACTTCTATTGCGGGCTATTGTTTTTTGAACAATTAAGTTCATAAGCTTAATGCAAATTACATTTACATGTTTTTCTCTTCAACACTAAGATTTGGAAATATGTAGTTCTAAAAATATGGCCTCGAGTTTGTGCCAGGGAAGGTTCAGTTGGATATTAGGAAAAATTCTTCTCAGAAAGAGTGGTCAGGCAGTGGCACAGGCTGCCCAGGGAGGTGGTGGGGTCTCCAGCCTTGGAGAACTTCAGTGAGGCACTGAAGGACATGGTCATTGGGCATGGTAGGGGTGGGTTGATGGTTGGTCTTTTTCAACCGGAATGATTCTGTGATTCTATATGAAAATGGAAGCTGTCACACAGTGGTGGGATTCCAGAAATTTGGGATTTAAGAAATTCAATCAGTATTTCAAGACTTACAGTGAAATTTTCAGAGCTGGTAGTATTTGTTTCAATTTTAGTACCAGAATATGTCATTAGTAACATGGAAGTCCTGTGTATTTATTTAGATGCATGTAAATGTATATGTAATATATATGTATAAATGTATTTTATAAATATGCCAATATATTATGCCCTCTATATACAAATTTAATAAATATAAAATGTAGAGATTGGTTTGTGAGAAAATTGTAACATCACAACAATCAAATATTGAACATTGTTTCCATTTGAATATAACTTCTACTGGTTTGACAGTGTATGAGTATGAGCTGTTGCCATAATTGTGCTGCACTAGGAAGCTCTAGCTCTTTGACATTCATTAAATAATTCTAAATAAAAGATAGGACTAGACTCTTAAAAATAATGCTTCATTTTAAAACTAGGCTATTGAGTGTTGTTATAACAAGGTGTAACTGCAAGGCAGAGGGCATTTTGCTGCTTCTCTCGTCTTCACCTCCTTTGTTCTACATTTGTTCCTGAATTCAGAACTTTGTTACTGAGTGTCCAACATCAGTTGTTGTCACAGACATCTGAAAGCTGGGTTGGTCACAGATGATGAACTCTTCTGGCAACTGCAGAGGATCCATGTATTTCACATCCCTTCAAATATGCTGAAGCTGACACACCCCATGAGTCCCCGAGCATGCTTTGAAGGGTTTGAACAGTTTGAAATGAGTTGTGCCCATGTCCCCTCTTCAGTTCAGGAAAGAAGGAGCACAGCTGCGAGGGATTTAGCACATTCCCAGATGGCCCTATAGCCCTGACCCCTCTCCTGCAGCTGCTTCTGTGTCACCAGCAGACAACACTGCTGAAGAAGCTGGTAATGTCCAGCAAATGAACGTGAATGGAGCTCTGAGGGCTGGGTGCCCTGAGCTTGTGTTTTTCCCTTCTCAGCACCACTTATCCTGTTTGTGTTTTGCAGATGTGAGGTTGGCACCACTCACTGGACCCAATGCAATGAGACTCCTGTGAAGTTTGCTCGTTTTCCTGTTACTGGTCTGATTGAGGGCCGCTCCTACATCTTCCGAGTCCGAGCGGTGAACAGAGCTGGTGTTAGCTTACCATCCCGTGTGTCAGAGCCTGTGGCTGCCTTGGATCCTGCAGACAGAGCCAGACTGAGAAGTAAGATAGTAAGATGTCCTTCTTGCAGCTTGTCTGAGAGATTTAAGAAGTCATAACTCAAAAAAAGTCTGACTTGTTTACTCATAAGGCTTTGGAATCCCACTAGAGGGAGCAATCCAAAAACAAAATGTGCTTTGGAGGCACATTTGCCAAGAAGGAATCATCTCAGTGCTCTTTGCGCAGAGTTCCAACAGCTCTAATAGCTTTTGCTGGCAGCAGCACTGCATTCTGAACTTGCAGGAAGAGGGGAGGGGAAAAGGCACAGGAGAGTAAATTGCCTAAGGTTTGTTTTTGTTCAACCAACAAAATAGCCAAGCAGACCCTGTGAATGGCCTCTCTCTGTGCCACAGCCCATGTGATGACTGAAGTCTTGCAGTAACATCAGCAAAATATCAGGGCAACCCAACAGATTATTGAACCCAGCCTCTCTGTATGGCAGTTAACATTTTACAAGCCAAGGATATTTTTCCTGTAGCTGGGTGATATCCCAGATGCAAAGGCTTTGAGGAGGAGTTTGCTTTAAAATCCCTTTCTCTACCCATATGCCAAAATTATATGCCTAAAATTCATTTATTTCTACTCATCTCTGAAGTTTTACTACTTAAAATGGTCCAGTGCGAAAGTGGTATTGTATGCAAAGCTACAGTTTCCAACAGTCCCAACTTGCATGTCTTACTGTGTTCGGCACTGTAAGGCACAGACAGCTATCAGATGATGTGGGTTCCCATTCCAAATAAAACCAGAAGGCTGGAGGAAGCAGGTTTATCACCACAAGGAAATACTGTGCTCAGAAATGCAAAACCCAAGTTACAGTGGCTTTTCCTTTTCACTGGAAAAACTGGAAGCTGTCTCCAAAGAGGGAGTCTGATCTTGGTGGCATATTCCCATTGTATCCTCTCCTCTTCACTGTCATGAACCTCTGCTCAATCTTTGCTCACACTTCCAAAGCAAAAAAGCCAATGAAAGGTGAAAGGTTGAGGTGGAGAACAGTGGGTATGAAGATGATTTCTGAAAATATGTTGTTCTGGTTAATAGCTTGATACATAGCTGTGATAACATGATAATGCTAAGGCACAGAGAAAGCCACTCAAACCATATCACATGGGTATGTTAAGTCAGGCCAAGCACTTCCTGTGACATTCATGTGACAATGGTACTTGTTTTGAAAGCTGAAAATGTGAAGGAAAGTGGATTAAAAGGAGAGAAAGAGCAGCCTCAGGAATTTGGCTCTTCCTTTAATGAGCGGGCTGTTAAACTAAATGAATGGAGCAAGAAAAATAAAGTGGAAGTGAATTCTCTAAAACAGATGAACTGAGTGAGCCAAATACCTTTGCTTGTCATTTAAGTGACTTCAGAGAAACTTCAGGAAGGAGTATATGTCTCAGTGAGCTAAATATTTCTTGATATATTGATTGCAGAACTGCTTTCAATATTCAAGCCTTAAAACTAGCTTTGAGTATCCCTACAGGAGTAATCACCAAGAATTGAGCTCAAATGAAGCTTGCAAAGGACAGTTTTGTTTTTTTTCCTCATTATTTCAAAAGTTCCCGAAGACTCTTTTACATAATCTCTCTTGCATCTGTTTCAGGTCACCCTTCTGCTCCTTGGACAGGACAGATTATTGTCACTGAGGAAGAACCTGCAGGTAAACACAGCCCTTTTGCCTACAAAATCCTGGCTGAGTAACTAGGAAAACTTCCATTGAGTTCAGTGGACTTAGGCACACACTCAAAGTTCTTAGAATTGTTCTAAGAGTCACTCAGCCTTGAACAGCTCCGGCTTTAGGTGAGGTTTCATTATTCAGGATGTAATAAACAACAATGCTTAGCATTAAACTAAGGACATTTAAAACTGGTATTTAGATAACTTAAAACCCTAAATTTTCCAAAAACATTGAGTACTAAAGTGTATTAATGCTTGTTCTATTCTTTAATCATACTACTGTTTCTGATGCAAATGTGAAGAAATTCACACTCATTTCTGTTTCCTACTCTTCTCCACTGTATTTCAGAGGGTGTCATTCCTGGTCCACCTACAGACCTCCAAGTTATTGAAGCTACCAAGAACTATGTTGTGCTGAGCTGGAAACCTCCTGGTCAGCGGGGCCATGAGGGTATCATGTACTTTGTGGAAAAGGTAAAATCAGAGAAAATCAGAATCATGTTGTAGCAATCTTCTTTAACATTATCTTTGAAATTTCATTTCCACTTTCAAGCTAGGGTTAGAACTTCCTTAACACTATTATTAGATTAATATAAACTACTGAGACAGAGATTTATAAAAATTGTTGCAGAATGTGTCACAAACTGTAATATCCTTTCCTGAACTGTGTCGTTGACCTGCCATAGGGCAGACAGGCTGACAAACTCATTAAAGTGAGTAAGCACAGTGCAAAGTCACAGTTGTATGTATATCATTTGTCTGAGGGCTGCTACAAAAGTAATGCCTCCTATTTTATGATGTTGGCCAGTGACATCAGTGGTGGATGTTGGTGGTATGGCAGTAAAGGTTGAACCTTCCCACCAATATTCCATTACATTTTGTTATCACATGACAGATGGCTAGCACAGGGACGGTGATAAATTGGTATCTGACATGGAAGTGTGTATGAAGCGAAGGTGTGTCATTCCTCCCACTGTTGTTTATCAACATTTGCTAAATGTTTCTGGAGACCAACCAGTGGATATGATCACAGTAAGGCAGTAGGTGGTATGCTTCTCCAGCTGCCTTTCTGTATTTATCCTCTACACTGGCTTTCAATTGTACTTCACCACCTCAACTAAGGTGACAAAATTTATTTTCTAGAACCAAGTCACTTTTCATTTCAGTGTCCTTCTTTGCTGAGCTCTTCTTTGCATGGTTACTGGCCCAGAAATATCTTCACCATCTTCACCATTTTACTAGTACCTCATGACTCCCAAAAACTTGTTATCAATGCTTTTTCTTATCACTCTAGAGCTGTCATCATGAGAGACATAAATATCTTCCCATTACATGTTTTTCATCTCTCTAATGTAATCTGGTCTGAATAAAAGAATTTCACTTAGCAACAGACTTACAGAGGGCGAATACATTAATTTTTTTTTTGTTTCCATATAATATAGCCTATTTTGATTTTTTGACAACGTACTGCAATGCAGAATACTGAACGTTAATGTCACATATTTAGGTAAAGTTTCTCTGAGTATTTGAAATCTCACAGAAACCTGGATATTCTTTGAAATTATTTTTAATGCAAGACAACAATCAATTACTAATATTAACAGTATAAGTGACCATGGTAAGTAGAACTTCTAGCCACAGAAACAAAAGCAATTCGCAAATTGAATGTACATCTTCATTAATCCTGGAAGCCACCTCAAAAACATTCTCAGGAGTGACACAACAGCATTTAGAAGCAATGTGTTCATGTGGATGGTGTTGAATGTCTGCAGAACTTTTGTTGAAAATGGTCTGGAGAGTAAGATGCAAAACTGAATGCAGTTAAAAAATGACAATTCCTTGCTGTGGAGAGGTGTTTAGCTTTGGTATTTTGCAAACAGTAAGCTTGAATGTGTGATTTATGGAGTGACTGGACATCTGGCAGATTAATAAGCTTAGAAATACACTTATACAGTGGAATGGGACATGACTCCCTCTTCTCCATGGCAGACATACATTTCATGGTCCAGGTAGGAGGCCTTGTCAGGTTAGACTCTGTGTTCAGAGAGTTTTGTTCAAAATGTTGTTTCTGGGTTTGACTGCAGTGCATTGCTGGCACAGAGGACTGGCAAAGGGTGAACACTGAGATCCCTGTGAAGTCCCCTCGCTTTGCAGTTTTTGATTTGTCTGAAGGCAAATCCTATTGCTTCCGGGTTCGCTGTTGCAATTCAGCTGGAATTGGTGAGCCTTCAGAAGCAACTGAAGCTACTGTGGTGGATGACAAACTTGGTGAGTGATCATAAGTATTAAGTTATCTTCAGGGCATCTTTTCAGTTTGCTATATGGTTGTTTTGTCTGAAGGTAGCTGCTCAGCTTCTAACTTGAAAATGAAGAGTTCTCAGTGATGTATTCCCTTCAGCTAAGATAATTTTGGATTGGGTTGTCAAGCTTTTAATGTGTGGTCAAATGGCAGATACAGACCATGGGAATTAAACTGCAAATAATGATATAAAGAACCACAAAGGCTGCAAACAGTGGAAGAAAATGACAGCTCAATAAAGTACAAAACTGTTCTGCTTTGGAGACCTTATTGAACATAAGCCCAGACATAAGCAGATTTTAACCTTCCTTGTTTGCCAAATCAAACAAACATGAACGATTTAATACTTATATAGATGCAGAAACTATTTCTACTGGAAAAAAGTCCCAGATGTTTCCCACAACAGAGTTAGTAACGTGTCTATTAGTTGTGTAGTAGCTTTGTGTACATTGGTGTTTTCTTCCCAAACACCAGTGCAGATTTGAACCAAATTCCCAGGTTGTCTCATTTCACTTCAGTTTGATTTATATAAACTACATTCCTTAAGAAGAGTAAAACGGTTCTCTTCAAAAAATACTTAAGGTGTGTTTTGCTATTTAATATGGGCATTGCTTTCTAACTTCTGTGCACTGCATTGTGTATTGCCAGTGCTAAAACAATCAAGATTGGAATGTCACTTTTAAATTTTTTTTGTGGGGGTGACTTTTTTTCTGGATGATCATTAATTTATTTCTGTTTATCTTCCTCAGATATTCCCAAACCTCCTGGCCGTATTATGCCAACTAGAAACACAGATACCTCCGTTGTTGTCACTTGGACAGAGCCCCCAGATGCCAAGGAGCTGGTTGGATATTACATTGAGTCAAGTGTGGTTGGATCTGGTCATTGGGAACCATGCAACAACAATCCAGTCAAAGGCACAAGGTAATGTATTTTAAAGCAGAGATTGTGGTCACCAGACGGTTGTTCAGGTTTTTTTTGTTTGTTTTTGTTTTGTTTGTTTTTCATTGATGGCTTTTATGTGCTTTCAGACGTTCATAGTACTAGTAGTAGTAATTGTTCTTTGGTAGCCAGCAGAGGCTGAAATCAGATGTTGTAAAAACATATTTCAGTGTGGTTCTTGTCCAAAAGTAATTTATAATCAACCTTATACTGAAAACAATTAGTTAAGGGGTGTGGTGGAAACATGGATACTGACAGTGAAGAGAAGCAGCTCACTAGCTATTGTATCCAACAGTTTGATGAGAAATGGTGCAATGAGGAATGAGTGAACTTACAAATGTGGAAAACTGAACTATATCACGTTTGACAGCAAAATCCTTCAGTTGGAAGACTGCTGTAAACATTCTGGGCCTGTGTATCTAGCATGTCAGGAGGAAATATAGACTATTTCATGCCAACAATGCTACTTTCTAACAGCTCTGTTGCTTGCAATTATCAAGATGTTAATAGATGTTCATAAGCCACTTGTGCCAGTATTATAACTCTCATATCATAGAATTACAGAATCATAGAATGGTCTGGATCACTGTTATTTTACTATTGTTACATCGAGTGTTGATGAAGCTTCATGCTGTTTTCTTGTTTCAGAATACAAAATGTGATCTTTATTCAGCTTAAAAATAAAAACATTGATTTGAATTATTTATACTGCTACATAAATACTGTGCTTTTGCTCTTATCACTGCATTTTTATTCTGTGCTATATGATGCATGATATAGATAGGCACGGGCTGTATGTTACCTAATGTTATTGTGACTGAGACAATTTCAAAGCATTAGCTGTAGCTCATAGTTTACTGGATGCAGTACATTTTGATGTTTGCTTTCTGTGGATGTCCAAGTGGAAGGTAACGCTTTGGAAAAGTCTGGAGGAATGAGTGATGTATGTTCTGTCCTGAAAATATCAGGTTTTAGCTTTTTTCCCCCCACAGTAAAACTCTTATTTTGAGAATGTTTTATATTTTCGATGCTATTTTTCTGCTTATATTATTGCATGATGTCAGCCTTTGAAGCACAGAATATAACATTGTGAAGTATATAATAAAAAGCACATGAAATAAAACACACTTAAAGTACATATTAAATAATATGTTAAAATATTTTACAAAACACTTTTTTTGTTCGTTTGTTTTCCAAAAGAAACATTTTATGTCTTGAGGAATTGTGTGTTTTTTCAGGGGGAACAACTTAAAAAAACAAACAAACAAAAAAAAACCACCATGACTTTTTAAAATGTAAACATTATATAATACAGCTGAAAAAACTATACTAATAAAATAGCTTGTCTGGCTTAGAACAATGGAAGTACCATAAACGTTTGGACATTTTTTTGGTGTCTTGCTAAGTGTCCTGTAATTTCTGTGTACACTGCAGTTTTTCATTTCTGATTGGATGTGAACAATGAGGACTTGTGCTACAGCTGCCTTCTGCTTATGTCATGAATGAATCCCACAGGCAAATGCAGACCTCATCTCTGCGGATTTTTCCATTGCTTCCATTAGGAAGGATGAATCTTATATGTTAGCAAAAGTAATATAGACCCTTCTGTAACACAAGAACTTGTATAGTCTTAGGTGGGAAAGAGTATTGGTAAACAAGGGTATGTATAAAATACGTGAGTTCAGACATTCTATTTGCAGGAACTAGGTTGTTAGATACTTCATTCTGCTTTCTCTGACCTTCATATAATTACTGGGTTTATATTTTAATTTCAATTTTCAGAAACCAGAATAAATTTTACAGAAGAAACACTTCTTCTACACCCCTTAAGATTTTTATTTTCTTCATAATACTGTAGTAATTAATTTGCTGGTTTGTTTTAGATTCATTTGCCATGGGCTTGTCAACGGTGAGAAGTACATTTTCAGAGTCAGGGCTGTTAATGCAGCTGGACTCAGTGAATTTTCCCAGGATTCAGAGCCTATAGAAGTGCAAGCAGCCATTGGTAAGCTGTTTTCTATTGCTTTGTTCAATGGTAAATATATATATGTATATGTATATTTAAGTAAAGATGTTTTCAACAGCTGTTGGTAACTAATTATTCTGGTTTACAGTGCTGTCCACAAATAATACTTTACCTGTAGATCTTACGTATTGCATCACAGCCACACTTTCACAGTCACTGCACCCTTGTAGACTGTTGACCTTCACAATTCAGACTTCTTCACGTGTTTCTTGTGAATCGCTGTAGGAGGGCACTGCCAATTACACTTCACAGTCATCCAGGAAGAAGGAATGTCATTCTGATCCTCCAATGTGGTATTTATCACCTCTAACACACATCATCCTATATATAGTCAGCTCCTAAAAAATGTGTTTTCACACCTAAACCTAATAATAAATGTACTTCTAGTGTGCTTCTTGCAAACTTTCTATAACCCTGTGTGTTCTTCCTTTGTTGATGAATTATTTCTGTTTGCCACTGCATGAACTAATCCATACAGATTAATGAGATCATTGGACTAGAACAAATTATGTGTCTGCAACATCCTCACTATTGTCTATATCAAAATCACAAAACTCAACCTTAGAGCAGAGAGATGTGCTCCTTGGTAATTTTGTAAGATCCTTTTAAAAGAATCAAAATATGACTTGGAAGATCTAATGCTAAAATAATTATAGAAAATGAAGATTACTGCTAACTTTCCATATTTATTCTGCTTTGAAAATTAGACACTATTAAAAGAAAATAACTCGTGAGGATGTTGAGAGGTATTCTATGCATTTCAAATTTTTGTGAGTCCAAGCGTAGCTTTTTGTCCATAAGAATTGTGATTTATCATGCTTTCTTTGTACTGTTCACTGTCTGCATTTTATGCTCTATTGAGTAAATGACAAAAAAATAATGTATTCTAATTCAAAATGTCTTTACTATTTTCTGGCAATTATAGGGGGAGGATTGCTTCATGGTGTGTGTCCTGAACTGAGTGGTAAAGCTGATGGACTAACAGACTGCACTACCAGCTGGGAAGGCATGCATGAGTCCTCCCAGCCTATCTTTGACACAGATGCTTTGCTAAAATGCAATGCTAAATTTAATAGAGACCCACTACCCAGTAGCTCTGACAAACTGGGGAGTACAGGAGACAATAACTTGAAAGAAATGGTTAAGGACGCTATCACATCTGCACCACAAAAAATCGTTGCTAAGCAGGCAAGTAAGTCTCGACCTGGGGATCCTTTGACAATGGAAAAAGTGAAAAAGAAGAAAGATATAGGTGAGAATTAATAAATAAATAGCTTTGACTGCTTTGGTGCATCCACTTTGGATGGCTGCAACCTGCACTCAGCTACACCACAAGTGAACGTTCTCTCCAGTGATGCATCTTCCAGCAGTCATAGTAACTATGTGTTCAAGTCAAATGGAAGTCATTGTGTATCTAATGTATGTTATCAGAGACCATTACACAAACTTATTGGCTATTGAAAGTGAAAAGTCTACTCCTTCACTAATGTAATAGCTTGTCTGGAGTATATATTAATATATCCCATGCAGTATGCCTACACCACATCAGTAATTTGTTCTCTGTTAGGAGTCTTGTTACGTAGTTTCTGGGTTACGTATGTGTGGAGGAAACAAAATCTGATTACAGCGGTAAGTATGAAGATCTGCGTTGCACAAAGATGTGTGAAGATCCTTTGTGGATTTATGCCTAAGCTACGGCTTATCCTCAGAGATGCAGTGCTAATGAACATTGCATTATATCTCTGACTGATGGTTATATGTAATGAGGGAAACCTATCAAGTTGAAGACACATGGACAAAATCACATTTTATGTTGTCAACACCTAAACACCCATTGCGCCTAAGAAATATGGAGCTTGAATTTCATTTAAGTCTTGGTACTTGGCCAGTGTATGAATTTAGTTCACTTCCCATGCCATGGGAGATTCATGAAGTGAGACTGAAAAAAGCTTGTTCAAAACTCTGAACAGAAAACAAGATACAGGGGCTGTACCTGGGGGTAGCTAATGCTGTGATAGGATACCAAATACAAAAGTATGGGATGTAAGATTTCCATCATATCTGGAAGGTCTCAAGGCTTTTAACCAGTACATGATATACTAAGTGTGGGCAAATATTTCCCCAATATGTATGGAGAGGGCATTATAAAAGAACAGGTTGGGAGAAGTTAATGATTTCTGTGTTGTTATAATTAAAAAAAAAAAAAAAAGGATAATGCTGCAAATTTTGTAAAGTAAGTTCCAGTAACAGACATGTTCCGTTTTCAGTCAGCCTGCAGTGCCTATGATCTTGCTTGCTTCCATTAAGGTAAGATGAAGGGTGCAATGATAAAATCTACACAGTGTGTAAATTTAATAACAATAATAGTAATAAACAGATAACTGGCATTCTGTGAAGGGAAGAATGTGGGCCTCCTAAAAAAAAAAAAAAAAAAGGAACTAAAACAGTTATTATATGTGTGAAAAAGGATTCGCTTTCAGCAAAAGAAAACAGATCATTGCATCTCTAACATTTTACTTTTCTTGTCATCATAATTTTAGTTCCTCATTTTTCACGGTTTTAGACCAGTTCATGATCACTTACATCAGAGCTGCAATTGCAACACATTCTTTCACTGCATATCAGCTTGCTTCTCAAAACCCAATGATCTTGAAAATTAATTCTTATGCCATTTGGACTTTCATGTTTGCGTTATGGAAGCTTTTATCCTTCATTTCTCATTCCAGCAGAATTCCCCTTGGCCGCACAAGTATTTTCCTAACTTGGAAAAGCAGGATGGGGGCCACCTGAATACGGTAACCAGATGCCTGTCTGGCTATTGAGATATTACTTCCTACTTACATGTTATTCATGTTGAAACAGCTGCTCCATCTCCACCATATGACATCACGGTCCTTGAGAGTGTTCGGGACTCCATGGTGTTAGGATGGAAACAACCCAAAGCCACTGGGGGAACTGAAATTACTGGCTACTACGTGAACTATCGTGAAGTAATTGGTGGAGTTCCTGGGAAATGGAGGGAGGCCAACATAAAAGCCATTAGCGAGAGGGCATACAGGGTAAGAGATCAAATTCTGCTTATTTCCAAAAGAGTTCTCAAAGTCAGATTAGGATGGTAATATGATTTAGTGCATGGGTTGATTTTTTTTCAGAGCCTTTTATCCAAGGTGCATATTTCTGCTAACTTCTCATGGAAACATACCAAAATTATACTAAGGATCATAGTAAACATATTTGTCCTTCCTCTAAGGTTTATCTTACTTGAAAGGTGGTACACAAGTTATAGACATTATTTTAGTAGTAGCTGTGACCTCAGAAAACTTTAATATATGGTATTAAAACAGTGGTTTTGTGTCATGGTTGATATGTTGTTGAAACTGCAGCTTCCTGTACTGCAGGAATTCTGTGGTACCATGATATACTTTGTTGTTCTACTAGCTTCCTTGTTAGTGTTTGTCTCAAGGTGATGGAAATTGTCTGTTTGTAGAGGTTTTATGTATGCATTTAGTGCAACATTTACCACACTGTTGCTCTTCTGTTCACCTTATTACATAAATTCTCTCATTTAACAAGTAGCTCACTATAGAGAAGCCTGTGGATAATACAGTTTAGTTAACTTCATTAAATTCTTCTCTCTACAATTATTTGTAAACTTGTCTGTTATTCTGGTACCAACCATCATCTGTGAATTAATTCCTCTGGGCATACACTGGATTTTTGGAAAGTCAGGACCTCAAAACATCTGGGTGTAGTGGACCCCAGTGCTTGCTGGTACTGGAACCAGCTCTGTGCAAGCTGGGTTTTGTGATTAGTTTCTAAAGGCCCATTTAGAAGTGCAGTGCTAGCTACAATCTGTCTGAGCTGCTTTGCAATTGAAAAGGAATGCCAGGACTGAATTTCACCCTGCGGCAAGGACAACTCTTGCCTTAAGTGAACTTGTTGCCTATCATGAGACAGATCAGTATAACTGTTGAGCAATATCCTGCTCTCTCCCTGACTACCAAAGTCTTTCAATAGGAATAGTTTTAAAATCTGAGCATGCTGAGAATGCTCACATATGATATGTCACTGATTAGAGGGAAAGCCAGGACAGTTATTCTCTTATGTGTGATATCAATAAAGCTTTCATCTCTTCAGGAGCTTCAAAGCATATTTATATGTTAGATGACTGTGACTTTCTCCTTAATCCAAAGGCCTTAATCCAAAGTTAATAAGTACTATTTTATTGAATCTGCAGATTGAAAACCTGAAGGAAAACATGGTGTACCAGTTCCAGGTGGCTGCTGCTAACCTGGCTGGGGTTGGGACACCTTCCCTGCCCAGCAAGCCCTTCAAATGTGAAGAATGGACCATTGCTGTACCTGGTAGGATCCTGAGTGCAACACGGGGGTTACTGCCACCCACAGGGTGCTCTGGGACAAATAATCTAAGTTCTCAATGTCTTGTTTCTAGGGCAGTCAATGGGTACTAAAGTATATACCGATGCCTGCGTCTCCATCACATTCTTTTAATGTACTTACATTGATGAATTAAGCAATGCCCATGTAACCAGTAGCATTTTCCAAGGCCAGATCTCTGACCTTTTAACACTCGCTGAAATTAATGAAAACAATCTCCATTAGCTTCAGTGGACTTTAAAACTGTCCTTGAAGCAGCACATTAGCTTAATAGTTAACTTATTTCCCTGACTTGGGAGATTATTTGTAATTTTTGTTTGTTCGTAAATATTTGATCAAGATACCAAATCTCAAAAACTTGGATTGTTTTTTAAGGCCAATCTTTCATTAGGTATGAATCGTATTCATATCTCATCTAGATCTGATACAATGGAACTGCAACTACTATGTCAGCTTTGGGTGTGCATTGTGTTGTTTGATTTTGCGTTTTGTCTTATGCATTAATCCCTTTGGTCTTTATTTTGATAATGCAATTCCAATTTTCACTCTTACCTTTCAGGGCCACCTCATGATGTCACATACACAGAAGTTAGAAAAGACTCTTTGGTATTACTGTGGAAGGAACCAGTATATACTGGCCGTAGTCCTATAGCTGGTTATTACATTGATATGAAGGAAACTGAAGCAAAGGAGGAGCATTGGAGAAGCGTCAATGAGAAGCCACTTCAAAAGAAATTCTTGAAGGTAAAGTAGTTTGAGATTCAATAAAATTTAACAGAATAATTTTAAAGAAGTCAGTCACAGATAATATAATCCTGCGTAGCATTTATTGAAACACTTAGCAAACTATATTGTGCCTAGGACACCCATGCATGAAGTCTGTGTAGTCAGACAAGGCAGTAATTTAGAAGATAATCTGGTATGAGAAAAAAAAGAAATAGTGCCAAAACTGCATATTATTCTTATAACACAGTAGGCATCCCTAGTATTTCCTAGCTCAAAGAGCATTGCTACACAAAAACATTACACAAAAATGGATGCTGTAAATAATGTGGTATGTGGCTCATTCAAACACAAATTACTCTCTCCACGCATTGAATGGCATGTAAAACACAACTATTTCCCCCTATTATGTCACATGAGTTTGTGGAATGACTTCTGAATAAGGAATCAAGTGTATTTCAATTTCAGAGATACATCTGAAGTGGATTTGCTGCTTCTATGCTTTCTAGAGCATTTGGAAGACATTCATTTTAGGGTTTGATCTTTTCATGCATGTTTTAAAGGAGCATTTACAAGTGTTACAGTCTTACTGCAATTGCTTAAGACAGTAGAACAAGATCCATACAGTTAACTACCCTTCTGGTTCTATAGAAGTGGGACTGGTACATTTTACTGATAATTTATCTACAGTGTAAGATTGTGCTGTTCCAGAGGTCAATGGACACGAGTTAAAAACATCCTGTTCAAATAACAATGCTCCTTTTATAAATAAATCAACGGCAGCTGTGGCACTGCCTAAACGTTAGCTATGCATACAAGGAAAGCATAAATGAAACATACCACTCAAGCTTCTCTGGGGCCAAAAAAAAAAAAAAGGGGAAAAAAAAAAGAGGAAGGAATATTTGCCAACTGGAAAAGGAGCAAAACAAAAAATAAAAGAAATATAATTGTCGAGCATCCAGACTGGTACTGTAAACAGTATGAAATTAAAATTGGTGTTTTGTAATAAATCATGCATATGTTTGCTTCCTGCAGATAGCTGGCCTAACAGAAGGGGTGAGCTATGTGTTCCGTGTGCGGGCGACAAACCAGGCTGGTGTTGGGAGGCCATCGGATATCACTGATCCTGTTGTAGCTGAGACGCGACCAGGTTTGCTAGAAATGCTTCCTCTTTTTGTTGTATTTAAAGAGGTGCCTGTCTGTGTGATGTGTTTGCACACAGGCTGCACGTGAACAATCTGACCCCTTTCAAAGTCAAACATTCTTACTATGCAGGAAACAGGTTGAAGAATATATCCTTCTGCCTCGACAGATATGTTTTCTTATTGTAACAACCTGTTCAGAAATATAAAGTTATATGTATATTGCAATAGAGCAGTGCATGAGTGGAGGATTTGTTAAGATCAGCTCAAACAAAAATTCTACAGTTGCAGGCTTTGCCCTTCCTATAGCAAATTATTTGTTTATCTCTCTCTTCTGTTTAATTTATGCAGTGTACCTGAGGACAGGGTAAAAGAAATTACTCTTTGCCCTTAGTATTTAAAATAAAGATTTAAAAAATGTAATCCTAAGAAGCCTTGAACAATCTCCCAGTGAGGCTGTAAATGTGATCGAAAGGATATCTGAAGACAGAGGCAGAAAAGAACTAGAAATATTTGAATGGGAAGACTGTAGTGACTATTAGTGGAATGGGAAAGAGGGACTGGATGGAGTGGATGGTTAAGAAAAGGCAAGACTGTGATATGGAGATAAGAGGATAAGTGTGTAGGCAAGAAGGGGTTGGAATAGGAAAGAAATACATGAGCTGCAGAAGGACTAAAATCATTTAGTTGAGAATAGATTTAGTCTAGAGTAAAAGGAAGATATGGTGGTAATGGAGATATCTGAAAATGGTCATAGTGGGAGGAGTGTGGAGCCAGGAGCACCAAAGACTGGAGACGTGGGAAAGAGAGGCCATGAAGAGTCTGGGAACTTCCTACAGGATGAGATGAAAAGGGGGCACAGTAGGGTAAATCTTACCATGTTGACAGCTGTAATCATAATAACAGGGCAAGCAGAATTACTCATCTGACTACTCTGGCCATCCATACCTCAGCTTCATCTCTCACAGCTACTGCATCTTTTTTTTCTTTTCTTTCAAAAATAAAGTAGCCCTAAGTTCAGACCAACAAACCACTGAAGAAGCATTAGGGTTGCTTGCATCAACTACAAGTAGAACAAGGCAAGACTTAGAAACCAATTCTTGAAAACAGCTTAGATGCTACAATAACAACCACTTCTAAAATGAACATCAAACCAGTATTAGTACTGAACTTTTGCCTTTACTAATCTATTTTCCTTGAGGGTTAACATCCATCCATCAGATTTTTTATAAAAACTTGTTATGATAATAACATTTAAATGTATGAAATGAATGATTGATCATGCAATTAAAATAATATATGAATGTAAACTGTTCTGATGATGATCGTCATAACAACAACAAAAAAAGATTTTTCAGCAGTTTTCATGGTCCAATGGGGCCCAACCTCAATCCAGCATCATGAATGTGAGTAGAATATTTGTTTTGCAATCCTCACAGTTACAGAAGGTGATGAATCTCAGGACTGTGACCCTTTTGCAAGCCAGGCTGCTGTTCAGCATTGTGATGTCTGATGCATCTCAAGAAAGTCAGAGAAGTTGAAAATGATTTACTTACACAAATCTCATTGACCCATATTTTGAGCTAGTTGTATACAGATACACTGTTCACCAAACTAAGCTTCTTAATAGTGCTAAGAAATAACAAAAGGCTTATTAAAAAACGTATTTCAGAAAGCAGTCTCCTGAATAGGCTTTCAGCTTTCTCACACAAACCACACAAATCTCAAGAACAATCATACTATTTTTAAAAATTACCACAAATCTTCTGGTGTTGCCCAATGAATACCGCCTTTATTAACATTGTGGATGGAGACAAAATATTGTAAGATCTCTCTAGACAGTTCCTGCTGGAATGTCACTGGAATGTTGGCAAACACGTAAAATTGCCAGGAGACTGAGCTCTGTAACCGAAGAATGTAAGTAAATAACATCCTGAATGGAAATACTTGTTTTAAAATGAGTGATATCAATTTTCTTTATCCGGTTACATGTATTAATAGAATGGTATGATAGTTTCCATCCTTCCCTTGTTTAAAAACTGTATTCCATTTTTACAGTTATCTCTTAAAACTAAATAAAAAGCCCAGACACATAAAAGAGAGAGAAAAAAGACAAAAACTTCAGCAGTGTGGCTAGCCTTGAGCTGAAACTTTATTTTTGGACAAAATCACTTTGGTGATTTTGCAGATCTCACAGGAGGCAAGAGAAGTCTCGGAGAAACTGCATATCTCTCCTGATCCTTCCCAGGTCTGCTCTTAGTCCTTTTGCACACTGGCATAAACATAAGTTAGATTCAAACCATGCATCAACTGCTTCAGGAGGGCTTGGCACAGGAATTTGGTCTCGCCTGGGGGTCAGACTATGGGATCCAACCTTTAACCTTACCTGAAGTGTCTTGCTGTGGGCTTTTGTAAAGCCTTTTTACAGGAGGCCTTCTACATGTTTGTGTGAATCCTTGGCTGCAAGCTGGTGCACATGAGGGCTGTTTCACTCCGGGCAACCTGTTGGAAGTCCCTACACTCACCTAGCCTCTCACAATGCAATCAGAAGGATACTAAGATAGTATAAAATTGCAATTACCTGATTTTTCTGATTCTGCCCTTGGAGCTTTTGTGACCAAAGCCATAGCAGAACTAAAAATTTAACCCCATGGCAACCACAGATTTACTTTAATCACAAAGCTAATCACAAAGCCAGTCATCACCAAAATCGCTTCAGCAATCATTAGGCAAGTTCAACTTTTATGAAAGTGGTTTTGAGCAGCATGTTTGGGAAGTTTTATGACAAAATCTCAGAAATTAATGAAAATAATCCCAGTCAACTTTTCTGACTAGCTGTAGACAAAATGGTGCCCATAACTCCAGTGTTTGATGCTGCCTGCTTTATCTTAACATTACCTCTTTCCTTTCAATGAAGCCCTTGGATCAGGAAACTTAATCAGTATTTGATAAGGTATCTAAGTATTTTGTTTTTTATCAGGACTTTAAACGTGTCTCTGGATGATTTGTACAAACCACCACATTACCTAGAAAGGGGAAATTAGACTGCCACTATTATGGCAGCTTCTTCGGTTTCACACTGTGAGGTAGGCAGGTCCTCTGCCACAGTAGTTTAAAAATACGTATTATTCTGACTTCCACATATTAGAATTTAAACCATTGCTTCTGGAGATACATGCTATGCATTGTTATCATCACCTCATTGTGGCCTTCCAGTACTTCCAGGGAGCGTATAAACTGGAGGGAGAATGACTGTTTACAAGGGTGAATAGTGATAGGACAAGGGGGAATGGTTTTAAACTGAGACAGGGGAGGTTTAGGTTAGATGTTAGGAGGAAGTTTTTCACTCGGGGTGGTGACACACTGGAACAGGTTGCCCAAGGAGTTGTGGATGCCCCATCCCTGGAGGCATTCAAGGCCAGGCTGGATGTGGCTCTGGGCAGCCTGGTCTGCTGGTTGGCTGCCTTGCCCATGGCATGGGTGTTGAAACTAGATGATCCTTGAGGTCATTTTCAACCCAGACCATTCTATGATTCTAATGTGGATACTCTAAAACAAACGTAAGAGATGCTACTCTTCAAATGTACCTTCTGGCTGTGTTTCTTCACACATCACATCAGCTGTCACCCAAAGATTCAAGTGCTAATGATTGAGTGGAAACTAAACATTAGTGTAATGTCAACTAAACATTAGTGAAATGTCAAGCAACAAATTTGCATATAATAAATTACATCGTAAAAATTTTGAAAAATGTGCAGCTGCCTCACAAAATATTTGTAGACCGTACTACCCGTTAATCATCTCCTGGTTCTTATTGTGCTTCATTCCCGTGAGAGCTGGTAAATAACAGGGCCAAACCAGGGATATTAACCTAATCTTTCATTACACAGTTGTAGCAAATTATAAAGAATAAGAAGGCTGCACGTACATCACTTGTCATTACAGGAGCTACTCACAGTGCTGGAGAGGACGTGTATAGTACTGGAATGATGAAACACAGAAATCTCCTTGCATACTTAAGACTCATTAAGAATTATGCTGAAAACAAAGCCCTTAATTTCAATGTCGGGAATAGGGCTCTTGTCATTAAGACACAAGGCATTGTGAGAAGGCACGCCATTAGCATGCTGGGCAGCCCAGCATTGTCTTAAACTCAGTAATATAACACGAGTACCCTGTTCAGATGTAAGCTGCAGCTCTGAGCTGTTCAGAGGAAGCTGGATGTTCTCCAACACTTCTCAGTGCTTTCAATGGCATTACCAGACAAGCTGCTGAAATGAAAGCTAATGCCACAGGTACAGGATTCCCAGATAAAATTCCCTGTGCTCCATGATGGAGGGAGCATGCAGGAGGTGCGTTCCGTTTCCTGATCTGGGACTCACACAGGGCCTTTTAGGGACTAACTGGGTCACCTTATCCAGCCCAAGGACTGCAGGTACTGGCAGAACAGGGTGGGTGACTTAGTGGCTAATTGCAAATATTCACACCCTTTGTGTGCCTGCATTAATGCTGCAGATGGCAGCAGGGCCAGATGCCAAGCACAGCAATTAAGCCAACCACGCAGAGTGAAGCCAGAGTCACCAAAAATGTGCCTCAGTTGCACAGATTTGTGCAGCTTGAGCAGCTTGGTTGTTTCCTCTTTTGCCTCCTGCACCTTTTCAAACATTCTCTTTTGTACCCAGTATTCCCTCTAGAGCTTTTGCTTGACTAGGGAATGAGAAACTCTTGCTACATAATGAAAACATTTACTACCCCTTAGCGTAGAATATATTGCTATTTAATAATTCAAGCATTTAATGGAATTGGAGGCTTGCATTTTTTCCCCTTCAGGTTTTTTTTTTTTCTAGAGAAAATATCATAGCCTCATGGGTGCTTAGACTTGCTCAGGTAAATCAGTTGATTTATAATGCTTTTTAATCTGTTCCTTAGTTTATTTGTGTTAGGATAAGAAATCTAGGGAGTCAAGGATTGATGTTGTCAATATTTGCAGCACTTCCTGTGCCACCTGCCAAAATAGAAAGGATCTTCTCAATCCACCCTATGAATCAGACTTGTTTGCTATTATCTCTAAGAAAATGAAATTGCCTTGTTCTGATCTTTCAGGAACTAAGGAAGTAGTGGTTAATGTGGATGACGATGGAGTCATTTCCTTGAACTTTGAATGTGATCAGATGTCTCCAAACTCTAAGTTTGTTTGGTCCAAGGACTATGAACCGATTGAGGATGACTCTCGGCTGGACATCGATTCCAAAGGCGGAAAGTAAGAGCACTCAGTGGTAACAATCCTCTCATGTTTGAGAAACCTCAGCAGACCACAGAAATCCATCCTTTCTGGATGGATGACCTCAGTAAGAATTCTATCTGCCGTTGTTACCAAAAGGCTTCGGCATGAGTATGCTGTTTGTCAGTAAGTCTATGTGCAGACCATAAGGAAATTGTAGCTTGCACAGAGTGAGTCAGGCCTTCTGGTTAGGCAGTTTACTTGTAGTTACATTTAGGCACAGAGTGAGAAGATCTGTGCTCTGTCCTCTTACAGCCTGCCAGCCAGGACAGATTATTCCAATTGCTGTTATGTTAAATCTCCAAAGGTTTAAATTATTTGTCTGCTTGCTAAATGCACTGACTGTGTAATATCATTACAATTATCTGAGCAGGACGCTGTTTTGATGATGTCACCATAGCCTGATTTGGTAACGTCTGTAATTCTCTATAAGCCTAGTATGTTTTTTCAGGCATTTTTCAGAGAGGAAGAAACGGCAAATGTACCGGTGCAGCCTATTGAAGTATCTGTGTGCTCTTCCAGTTATAGAAACCATGCAGGAAGAAACACCACTTTTGGTATTGCATATGAAAGCTGAATCAGCCTGCACTTAGAGTATCCTTCCTTGTTCATCAAAGACTTGACAATGTGCTTTTAAGTCCAATACTTCTGGCACTGAGAACTTATACAGTTTCCTGGAGAAGTTACAAATCTTGCACCCAGTTCTCTGCTATTGTCCCAGAACAGGCAACTGGTCAGCTTTCAGTCTCATGGGTGCTTCATGGGCTGGGCTATTTCCACCTGTACCACACATGAATAACCTACCCTGGTTTATTCTGGTAGGACACCTGTATTTGCCTTGCAGTCAGAGCAGAAGCTAATACAAGGGTGCTTTAATCTGGCTTTGCAACAGTGAAAAAGGATCTTGGTTCAGTCTAGTTTTACTTTTTTAATCTTTTTTGTTGTTGTTGTTTGTTTCCCTAAGGTCAAAAGCAGTCTTTAAGGATCTTGGGGAAGATGATTTGGGAATTTATTCCTGTGTTGTTACAGACACTGATGGAGTTTCATCAGGCTACACAATTGATGAAGAAGGTAGACACACAGCATCTTCTAAGCATGCTTGTTTTGCTTTGCCTTCTGTTTCTTCCTTGCTTTTGTCTTTCTTATATCCATAATATCCATGTATTACTTCATATCTTTTGCAGAAATGAAACGCCTGCTTGCTTTGAGCCATGAGCACAAATTCCCAAGTAAGTGAATCAAACGTGTCTGTAAGGGAGAGTTTTGTGTGCACTGGGTTATGTATCACAAAGCTCCTGCCAGCATCAGATAGGGAAGTTGCTAGACTGCTTTTGAATGAGTGTTTTTGAATTGAAAACTTACGATTTCTTTATTTTTCGCTCTTTCACTCAGAGCATTTGTGTGTTGCTGATGTTCTTCCCGCTCTTTTGCGGGTTACTGATCTAAATATACACTAAGTATATGCTCTATATAGGATTGAAAATAAGTATCTTAATGGTTTTATTCCTTCTTCATAGCAGCTTTTTGTCTTTACTTGGAATGCCTAGCTTGATCCGAACAGTTGAATTTGAAAAATTATCTGCCCCTCTAATTTCATCCCAACTGAAATTAAAACAGTTTAAAATTATGGTTAACAGAGCAAGCAATGTAGCTATCTATATATACAGAATTTTTCTGCTGAAATTTGTCATCTTTTCTGTTCCACTTGGACATGTAAACAGCTTTCCTGCTGCTTGGGATGATACTTTTGCCAAGTTCACAGATTTCTTATACCTTCGTGATATCCTGACAGTGGCACAGCTTTGTTATTTTCAGTGGAATGTTACTTGAATAATTGAAGAAAACAATAAGAACAATTAGAAAACAGTGGCACCTCTGCCAGCCCAGTCTGCATTATTCCTCTCAGCCCCACTACAACTTGGCCACACAAATTGCCTGTCTTTCTGTACATGTCATTTCCCTCCAGGTCCTTTCCATATCAGCTCTGCTCTTCTCAATATTTTGACAGCCTAAGCATCCCCTGTTTACTTCTCCCAACCCTATCTTCACTCTGAGTGTGAGTCATCACAGCTCCTTATTGCTGTCACCTGTCCTTACTTGCCCCAACCCTTCTCTGCTCAGCTTTTTACCACATTTTGTATTAATAACAAGCGTCACAAAAATAAGTTCCTCGGGGCACAGAATGTGGGTTTGGGTTTTTTCATGTGTTGTTAGGTGTTAGTACGCTCCCAGCTGTGAATAGAGCCTCCAGGGGAAGCAGGTGAAATCAGAGAAGGGGAAACTGCTCTTTTTGCTTTGGGCTTGCTGGGCCCTGTGAATACTACAAAATTATCAATTACAATTATAGGCTGGAATATATCTTCCTTTATCTATGAGACTGGGAAAATAATAATGAGCTCCTATGGATCAACATGAAACTTCGGTCATCTCTCTGAGTAATCACAGAACTGCAGGGGTTGGAAGGGACCTCAAGAGATCATTGAGTCCAACCCCCTGCTAAAGCAGGTTCCCTCCAATAGGTCACACAGGTAGGCATCCAGATGAGTCTTGAATATCTCCATAGAAGGAGACTTCACAGCCTCTCTGGGCAACCTGTTCCAGTCATCCTTACCATAAGGAAGCTCTTCTGCATATTATTATGGAACTTCCTATGTTCAAGTTTTAGGCCACTGCTTCTTGTCCTATCAGTACACGCTGCTGAAAAGAGCTTGGCCTCATCCATTTGCCTCCTGCATTCTTTTAGATATTTATAAACACTAATCTGATGAATACCCAAATTCCTGACAGAAAAATGAGTCGCTGCCATTTCTGATTCAGCATAAGCTCTTGCACGTTGCTTGGTTTGTATTTCTCAACTGCTCTTAACTCTTAACTTTTACTCAGAAACATCTGCAGCAAGTAACTGTGGGAAAATGAGTTGCTCAGATAATGCAGTCCTGCAGAACTCAACCGCTCTTGAACACAGTAGTGTATTGGTGTTGGGTGCAAATATTCCAGCTCTTCCATTTAGCACTAGCATCTGCCTGAAGATTTTCTGTCAACTGCACATGGTAATTTGTGATGTTATACAAATAGGATGTGAAACCATGAAAGCATAATGGCTTTTCAAAATCCCTGAAGACAGTTTGTGCTTTGTAAAATGGAAATATTTTGAAATAGGATTATTGCTGGTGGAAGACTGTTACACAGACCTGTCTGATTCCTTTGGATAGGGGAGTGAGTGACCTTTTCCCACAAATGATCCTTTTATGTCCTTTCAGCCTCTTGTTGAACAGTTTCTGAGGTATTTTCTTCCTTTTTAGACTAAGATGTTAATTGTTAATTGCATACTGGAACTTTGACGTTCCCACAGAGCTGACAGTGGAACAAAAGCAGAGCAGCCTGATGTCTGTTCTCACCCTCCTCCTGTTACTTCTGCAGGCTCTGTAGCATTTCTGGCAGTTTGTTCTGAGAAATTATGCAAGATGTGACATTCCTTTTGTTTCTCACAAGCAATACAGTAGGGGAGGAAGCTTCACAACGAGTTCCTTTTAATACTCCTGTCTCTCTAGGGCCCATTTTTAAACAGTTTTTTCTTCTGTGTTTTTTTCATCACACTCTTTTTTCTTTTTTAGCTCCTATGTCCAGAAAGCTTTATATTCACCAAATACGTGTTCTGTGCCACCAAAAGCATGAGTGTGGGAGGATGTAGGTTCATGGAAGGGGTGCTCGTGTGAAAGGAAGATGCAGGGAGTCCTTACACATGGCCACCACCTGGTTTGGCAGTGGTGTTCAGCCCCAGAAAGTATCCCATTGTTTAGAAATGTAGAATCATTAACGGTGAAAAGACCTGTAAGATCACCTAGTCCAACCGTCACCCTCTCTCCACCATGCCCACTAACCACATCCCTCAGTGCCACATCCACACATCTTGAACGTGTCCAGAGATGGTGACTCCACCACCTCCCTGGACAGCCTCAGTGCCACTGCCTTGCTGCTCTTTCTGAAAAGAAATTTTTCTTAGTGTCCAAACTGAATTAGCATGGTGAAAAATGAAAGATAAATGATGCCAGGTACTACACCAGACCCAGTCCTCTCCCTGCAGCGAGGCTTCTACGTAAGTGAAGTTTAGGAAAAACCCTGCCCTGGGGTTTGCATGGGAGGAGGTATAGGGTGACACCTATCACCACACACTTAATCAGGTGTTTTGCAATTTGTTTGTGCACTCTTCTCAGTTACACCCTTTCAAGGCAGACTTTACACTGCTGTGAAAGTGGAGTTTGGGACAGAGGTCACATACAGCATGCATGCTCCATGTATATGAGTTTGTTGGAAATTTGAGAGTCTACTAAGACAGGTAAAATGATGGAAAAATAATAAAATGAGCAAATATCCCTGGATATCAGAGTATAAATGCTCCTGTCTAAAGCTACTGATTAAAATAACTTGACAAAAAGTTACAGTGAAAGTATACTGAGTACTTTTACAAACAGGAACAAGGAAAAAATAAGACTGTAGTTTGCAATAGAGTATTCTTTACAAGGATTTTTTTCCTGCTTACACAGCTTATTGAATGTGGGATTTTGGGAGGGGAGATTTAGGTTGGACATCAGGGGGAAATTCTTTACAGAGAAGAGTGGTGAGGTACTGGAACAGGCTGCCCAGAGAGGTTGTGGATGGTGGTGACCCTGGAGGTGTTCAAGGCCAGACTGGATAGGGTCCTGGGCAGCCTGGTCTAGTATTAAATGGGGAGGTTGGTGATTCGTGATCCTTGGGGTCTCTTCCAACCCTGGCCATTCTGTGATTCTGTGATTTCCATTATTCATAAATTAACAAATGCTTATAATTAATGGGTAAATTTGGGGCATTTTGTGATATTCAGAGAACTCTGGAGATAAAGGTCCCACTCAGCAAGAATTACTTACAAAAATCTCCCAACCTGCAGTTCAGCAGCTGACTTTCTGATCTGCCTTTGTGCTTGTTTTTTTTTCTCATTTCCTTAATAAGTCACTTCACTGCCTTGCAACAACATTAAGTGACTCATTAAAGATGTGTTTGCACCAGGCAGGTTCACATTGTGCTGCAGAGATGCTTGCAGTTTACCTTCAGCCCCGTGTTGGAATGGAGGGACCCCAGCACAATTCAAATTGTGAACGTTTCAACTCAGTACAGACCTAGAGATAGAAAGATCAAATAATTCAATCTTGCCTGTTGCTCTGTGTACATGTGGGTGGAGAGGCATTCCATTGGTACAGAGTTACTGTAAGCTAGTTACCTTGCGTACATTAACTGAATGGAAGAAGTGAAGAGAATTGTTGTTCCTATGCAGAAAAGTATATGCTTCATTCTAGTTTTTATTCTTTGTAGCTATTCCACTTGCCTCTGAGCTGGCAGTAGAAATTCTGGAAAAAGGAGAAGTGAGATTCTGGTTGCAAGCTGAAAAATTGTCTGGCAATGCAAAGGCCAACTTTGTATTTAATGATAAGGAAATTTTTAATGGAGAGGTAAGACTTTACATTGCCTTTTTGCATGTTTATAACCAATGAGCATTAATATCTTCAATAGCTTCCAATTAGAATTCAACGCTAGTGCATTTTCATCAGAAGTAATGCATGTCATTGAAAACACCACTTCCTAGAAAGACTTTGTCTATAGTTCTGAGCTCCAGCTAAATTTGACTGAGTTTATAAACATCCTTCCTGCCTTCTTTGGGAGTACCACATGGTCTGTTAACTAATGAGTACTGTAGAAGGTCTTGAAATGTAGGGAAAAAAGTAGTTACAGGTAAACAACTACTGTGGTTTTCAAGTAATCACTGCAGTAGCCCAGATCATCCAGTGTCTTTTATCTGTGGCTATTTGTTCTCTCTTCTCATGTTCTTTTCCTGTTTGGAAGAATGTGTTACACCAAGTGGTTGTTTCCAGCAGCAAAGCTTGTTACACCCAAGGACAACTCGTGGCATGTGTTTGTTGCAATACTGATGGTTAGATAGAGCACTCTACAAGGATAGAGGACTGGAGAACCTCCTCTGTGAAGACAGGTTGAGGGAGCTGGACTTGTTCAGTCTGGAGAAGAGAAGGCTGCAGGGTGACCTGATTGCAGTCTTTTAGTACCTAAAGGGAGCCTACAAACAGGAGGTGTAGATAGTAACAGGACAAAGGGAAATGGTTTTAAGTTGAGGGAGGGAAGATTTAGGTTGAATGGAGAAGTTCTTTACAGAGAGAGTGGTGAAGTGCTGGAACAGGCTGCCCAGAGAGGTTGTGGATGCCCCATCCCTGGAGGTGTTCAAGGCCAGACTGGATGGGGCCCTGGGCAGCCTGGTCTAGTATTAAATGGGGAGGTTGGTGGCTCTGCATGTGGCAGGTGGATTGGAGACTCATGGTCCTTGAGGTCCTTTCCAACCCTGGCCATTCTGTGATTCTTTGATTCTGTGATAGAAAGACAGAGCATTCTATACACAATTTTTTAAAAAATGTTGACTCCTAAGCAATAGTGTTCTAAAGAGATACAAATCCATGCCTTTCTAATGAAAAACATCACAATACTCATAATAGAGCAGGGCTTCACGTGCTTCCGTCATTAAGGGATTTCTTATTTATTTGGTTCTATGTTTAGAGTCGGGGAAAGAGATAGTGGGAATGAGAACAAAGAAAACATAATTTCCCACAGACATATCAATGTTTGCTAAATATACTGTGATTCTGATATTCATTAATTAATTTACTTTCCATTCCTGAAGAAATATAAGATGAAGGTGGACCAGCATACTGGCCTTGTTGAAATGATTATGGATAAACTTGAGGACAAGGATGAAGGGACTTACACTTTCCAGCTGCAGGATGGAAAAGCAACCAATCAGTCCAGCCTGGTCCTCATCGGTGATGGTATGTGAATCTATGCTATGCTGTAGGCTAGGAAAGTTATACCAGGATTGGCAGTCATCACTTTTCTACTGTTTTCCTGATTTCATACTATTAAAAGTTTGTGTCACAGCACTTGTCTGCCTCAAATAGAACAGAGAGCGTATGTGAACTACTTTAAAGGTGCCCAGAGGAAAGGGAATTGTTGCAGAAATGTAAAATATTGAAGGCTGGCAGGGCTTGCTTTTCTACAGATGCAATGATATCTAGCCCTACCCCCCTGCTAAAGCAAGTTCCCTATATTAGATTGTTGAAAGAATGACCCAGTGACAGGATTCTCTTTTACCTCCATGGGGCAGAGTTGCACTGGTAACAATACTGCGCTGATAGATCATATAGTACATATAACCTCATATGCGTTAATGGTTTTCATTTCCAGTATTCAAGAAGCTGCGAGATGAAGCAGAATTCCAGAGAAAAGAGTGGCACAGGAAACAAGGTATGATAAGAATACTCATGATAATCATGTAAGTGTTAGTTTAAGGGTTTGCTTATGTTAATATACTCTAAATTGAACTAGGCATTTTTATAGAATCATAGAATCATTTGAATTGGAAGGGACCCTTAAAAGATGTCTAGTCTATTCTGTTGTGTAGTTGCTTACCTTCTGAAGGAGAAATGGGAAAAACAAAAACACTTTAAAATTTCACAGTGTTCTTATGAAGAAAAACAGATTTGTCTTTGTTTTTGTATCATGAATAGCACTCATGGCTTTTAAAAAAGTGTATCTGTGACTTCAAACAGGTCCTCATTTTGTGGATCAGCTGGGATGGGAAGTTACTGATGAGTGTAACGTGCTGCTGAAATGTAAGGTAAGAGGTAAAGAAAACACTAAGGGATGATGGCAACATCTATTCTGGGGGAATACAGAGTGCCTGCCTCAGGGCCATAACGCTGTCATTCCCTGACAGTTCTCACATCAGTTCAAGGCAGTGAGCAAGGTCTGTCATCCAGTCCTTTGCATGTCCTCCCAGGTACTGCAGCAGAGAAAAACCAGAACACTGTGCTCTTGCTGCTTATTTCAGACAAAACACCTTAGAATATGGCTTAGACATTTTTCTTCAAGTCTGTCATCCATCCATCCAACCATCCACCCACTGTGCAAAAAGGACCTTAATAGGTGTGATGAGTCTTTGTGAATTCAAATACTTTCTGATTATTGCCTGTTTCTGTGTGTCAAAATCCCCTGGGCTGGATTCACAGGATCACTGGACTTCTTGAAGCTGTTGATAACCGTTTTTTCTCTCTTTTCTTCCCTTCTGTTTCCTCCTTGCAACCTTCATTTTAACTGTGAGGCCTCCAGCAGCATCCTTGTAACTCACTACAAGGTTCCAACTCAGGTTGGAAAGCTTTAGCTGTTCTTTCATGCTGACTGAGGGTTCAAACAGGTTAATCCATGTAATGCGAGGTTCATCTGACCAAATGCAGAAAATAACTATGATACATTTTTTGTCCATTTTAGGTGGCTAATATTAAGAAGGAAACACATATTGTATGGTACAAAGATGACAGGGAGATAATGGTAGATGAAGAACACGACTTTAAAGATGGTGTGTGTACCCTGCTGATATCGGAGGTGAGTGTGAGTGACTGTCTGTGCTAGTCCTCATCTGAATTCAGGTGAAAGATATGATCTGGTATTTCAATAGAACAATCAAAAAAGGAAATAGGTTTTAAAAACGGAAAAACTCATAAGGCGTCTACATTTTGTCTAAAACAAATTTCTATCTTTAACTCTTCATTCATGCTTTCAGGAAAAGATGACAGAGGAGATAATAAGTATGACACTTCCTCTGCATATCAGTTCATAACAGAATGTCTGACAACTATTTATGTTGTGACTTGCACTTGGGAAGTGCTGCTCGCTCTGACCCTCATGGGAGCACCCTCTTGAAGTTATCCAAGGGACTTGCTTTAGATTTACAGTCTCAAGGTGTGGAGTCTGACTTGCATTAATAATCACTCAGTCTCTCTGGTTCTTCTAGCTGAGAAAGGGAATTAGTATCAGAGACCTGTGCAGATTGAGTCCCTGCATGAGCCCATCAAGGCACAGCCCAGCTGCCAGGCCCCATCCCGGAGCCCCAGCCAGGAGTAGGGCACTGGGGGCACCAGGGCAGCCCCAGACATCAGGCACCTCCTCGGGGATGGGAACAGGGTGGGGATAAACTAGGACGTAGATCTAGATTTTTGTACAGAAAACATTTTGAATACTGTTTTTACAGTTTTCTAAGAAAGACACTGGAATTTATGAAGTCATACTGAAGGATGACAGAGGGAAGGACGTCAGTGAGCTGAAACTTACGGACACAGGTCAGAGCCCTTTCTGCATGCTGTAAGCCAAGCAGCCTGTATGTGAGGTCAAGGCAATACAGACAGCCGCATGCATCACCTTCCTATAGTTTTTTTCCTCCTGCATAAAAGATCATCTGACTAGAACAGTGCAAATTTTTCAGTATGAATAGTATTTGAATATGCCTTATTCGATATATAATTTTGGGAGAACGTGATGACTGGTGCTAAGCTAGATGATGACTTGTTTTCTCAGGGCTCATCAGTAGCGTAAGTCAACAATCATTGCAAGAAATTACAGAACTAGATATTTTTTATAAGATTTCACTTTTTTATGTTTTTGCATTTATATATTTTGAGACCTTTCCATTCATTGTGACCACTTAATTTTCCAAGCAACTGGGGAAAAATGAAATCTGTTATAATGCACATAAATGGGTTGTCATTCCAACTGAATATGGGTATTCACATGGAAAAAAAAAAGAGAATATAGTTTAGTTCGGCTGCAGCAGTATTCATCAAGGTAAAATAAAGTCTGGAAACTGTGGAATAACAGGCAAACACGGCTTTCTAATACTTTTTGAAGCGTAGATCTGATTTACTTTTGGAGCTGCCTAGGGAAATTATTTCAGAGGCAGTGCTTGTTCTATGATTGACTATGACTGAGCTGCAGACACAGAGTCTTAGTTTATGGATTTTGTCTCCACAGCTTTTGCAGATCTGATGAATGAAGTATGCAGAAGGATTGGTAAGCATTAAAGTCACTTCTCTGGTAAATGACTTGTGACACTCAGTGAATGGCTGCAAATAAAGATGTGTTCTTCTTGCAGCTTTATCTGCAACAGATCTGAAAATCCAGAGCACAGCCGAGGGCATCAGGCTGTACTCCTTTGTCACCTATTATGTGGAAGATCTGAGAGTAGGCTGGGTGCACAAGTAAGTATGCCAAAGCTTTGCAAAAGTTAGTGCAATTTGGTGTTTGTAGACTCAGAAAGAACCTAGATGTATGAGACAGACTAGGCCCAGTTGTCTTTCCATCATCCCTCATGAGTCAGGGCTGCACTGCTTCAGAGAACTTCCACCTCCTGTATGGGAGCTGCTTCTTCCTCTGGAGCGGTTCTGAGGAGTGACGTGTATAATCTATGGCACTGGCAAGCTCTAGAGATCACTTAGAGATCACTGCCTCTGGTTCAAAGATACCAGGCCTGGAGGCCTGCTTGTCTAAAAGCCATAATTCACATGGACCAGGGCAAAAGGGCACATCCTCTTCACGCATGGGTTCATGTTTTGGAGGCAAAGCAAGCTTTAACACGAGCCCAGAGCAGTAAAATCCAGACAGGGCCTCCTGTGAATTCTACAAGCCTAAATGGGACAGACAGGAGAACTGACGCTCTAAAAATAAACTTGAACGCCCAGCTCCCCATAAAATTAATGGAAGTTGTGTAACCAGATCCATGAGACAACTTTGAATTCTCAGTCAGTGTAAAGAATTGTACTGGAAAACTCAGAGAAATAAACAACTCAGTTTACTTTATATCTGTTGTTATTATTCTTTCTGCTTCGCTTCATGTGGACATGGTAACAGTTTGAGGTTTTCCCCTTTCTTGGCACCCATTTGACATGGTAGCTCCAGGAGTCTGAAACGTTTGAAAACTGGAGCAGATATGAATTGTTCTGAATTTTTTTCTCTCTTCATTTTCTCTTTTTTTTTTCTCTATCTTTCTTTCTTGTTGTTGTCTTTTCTCTATTTAATTTTTAGAAATTAATTTAATCTTGAAATTGATAATAATTTAAACATGAAATTGATCTTTGACTCTCTAGCATATTCAAAGCCATCAATGAAAAAGAAAACAAACAGCTTGCTTGAGAAATATAATATCCTTCAACCAAGGCAATTAACTGTCAAGTTAAGAAGCTGAAAAATTGATCTTTTTTGTGGAAGAAGATGTACTCATGTAAAAATGCATTTGATTGTAAAAGCCAACACACAGCAGAATGTGAGGAAACATTGAAACTAGGCAAACGCCATTTGTAACAAAAGTGGGATTTTTTGTAGGTACAGCCTTATATAGTTCTGCTGTGCCCAAGCAGAAATAAACTTATGCTAAGAAGAGAACATGAACATTTGAATATACATAGATTACCAGTCAGATTTTAAAATTCTTATAACATATCTGTGGCTTGGGTAGTAGACTTGGCTGCATCTTCATTCTACAGACTTTGAGGAGAAATGGAAAGTGAGCAGAAAAGTCTGTCATAACAATTCTGCCCCTTTGGTCTACAGTTGACATTTGGCTTCAAAAGCTTCAAAATATGATGGCATGCTATTCTACCTTGGAAGTCATTTAGTAACTGCAGACATTTCTCACAGAAAATCCTGTTTATATTCCGCTAAAATGAAGGGGTAACACTATTTTGTATTTTTCAGCGATACCCAGATTAGGTTTACAGACAGAGTGAAGACTGGTGTCACTGGGGAACAGATCTGGCTGCAGATCAATGAGCCAACTCCACAAGACAAAGGCAAATACACAATGGAACTCTTTGATGGTAAAACTGCACACAAAAAGACAGTGGATCTTTCTGGGCAAGGTAGGCTGCTCACGCTGTTTATACTACCTGAACATAACACTGTGGTGGAGTGGGCACAGCTACAGACCTGGTACCTTTTGGGTTGTAGGGTCTCTGCATGTTGCCTGTGCCTTGGCATTCTGCGGTAGTGTCATTCACTTGCCCCATACTGTACTCTCAAGTTATAAATTATAATTGACTTTTTCCTGTCCAAATACCAGTCTGCATCTTGACTCAGAGTTGCGTGTGGAGATGTCAGCCCAGTTTTTGAGTTTTCCCACAAAACCCCATGCATTGATTGGCAATGTTAAACACAAGTTGTAGTATTGAATGACTTCTCTCTCTCTTTCTTTCAAATAATATTTGGAAGAGGAAGTGAAGGACAAGTTTGTTGTGTTACTTTCCTAATGTATTGCTTTGATGGATGTAACAGGGCTCCTTATTCTTCAGAGATGTCAAGACTAGTCCCTTTCATCAACACAATGAAGGAATGTTTCAGGAACATATAAGATTAATTTGATTGACTGATGGAAGTTCTTACTCTGAGAGAGCTCTCACATCCCAGGGAGAAAATTAACTGCTTCAGAGTGGCTGGCTTTCTGTCTCAAGCATTTCCCATCCCTAAAGCTTTGCTTTGGGCCTGTAAGCTCTCTGGGAGGCCAGTAAACTTTCAGTTATCTCCAGGTTGTTCCTTCTGTATGCTATCCTCAATTTCTGAGAAAAAGAAATTTTTTCTTCCCTTTCAAAGTGGGAGGTTGACCAACCATGTGACATTAGCTAAGCCTGAATTTATGAAGGAGACAAGTTTGCTATTTGATTTGTTCGTGACCATCAATGCAATGCTTTAGAGCAGATGTGAAAAGCACTTGGAAAAAATAAATCTTTTGTATCTATAAGCCAGTGGTCTGTGAAGTGAAATGCACAAGATACTAGGCTGTGGGAAGGAAGCATGAGAACTTCAGTAACACCAGTATATAATTTATAAATAAATGCATATTTATGTACTGGGATGTATGTACTCAAAACTGTTTTTACTAATAGGGGTATGTGATCAAAAAAGCTTGAATAGCATTAGTGTGGTATATTTTGGATTACTTCCTCTGTTTTATGAGTTAATTTCAACCTAATGTTCTTTCCCTATGTCTTTCTGTTAAATTTTTAATTTTAGTAGAGAAAAGTGTTTATGCATGCATATGTGCATAAATAGTTGCTGTATACATGACTGCCTTTATCAGTTAAATCATTTAGTACTGTAGAGTTTATATGGTATCATAGCATGCTTCTATACATTAATGTTTCTTTAATGATGTCTATAGTTGTAATTTAGTTCCACGTTTTAAAATGACATTTGTGATAGCCTATGTTTGAACCTACCTTTAAAATCAACTTTTCTCTTTATCAAGCATTTGATGAAGCCTTTGCCGAGTTCCAGAGATTAAAGTAAGTATTCTGCAATCCAGCAGTGGAACCCATAAAATAATAATGGTATTTGTTTGTTTTGTGCTAGAGCTAAAAATACTGTATGAAACAACTCCTAGTCCCACAAAAACCTGTAGGAGTTTTGCATGTGACTGCATTGCAACAGTTAGGTAATGAAGAAAAAGCAGTATCGCCAAACGATGAGAGGCGTTTTCTTTAACTGATCAAAGATAACTTAAGAGATAAGCTATCTATTTTTCAGTCACTCTATGTAAACATTAAATGAAATTGAATTTTCTCTTTGTTTCTTTTCATTCCAGGCAAGCTGCAATTGCAGAGAAAAGTAAGTGAGGCTTCTTTAACCGTAATTGCAATAAATGGTTTATGAAGGTTCTCTCCCTACACAGGAAGGTTGCTTGTTGGGAGAAAGAGGACATGTATGCATGTGTACATGTATGTGCATGTCCTAATTCTCGCTGGCCTAGCACCAGGGGGAAGCAAGAAGAGATTTAACATTTGCAGATTGCAGCTAATGGCACTGTAAATGTGGGTTGCGTAGATATTTTCAGCCTATGATCTTGTTCTCATTACCAATTGGCTTTATCCAAAAGTCACCTCTGTTGTTGAGATATCTCATGCATATTTTATGCCCGAAAGTCACTCTGTTTTCTGAGATAGAGGAAATCACTCAGCTGGTTTTGAACTATCTGAAATGTTAATGGCTCTGCATTATGGAGGTGAGTAAGAAAGCAGCATAGTCTAAACTCAGGTTCCTGAATCTTATGGCACTTTTGGATACATTTCAATTCCAACTGAACAACAATTAAAATAAAAATATGTAATAACTGTCTAAGGAATAAGTCGTTAGAATTCAACTTGGATTATTAAGATCAGTATTTTTCCTGTTTCCAGAAAAATCTATAGGAAAATGTAACAACACAAAAAGCTATCCCAGTGCAGGTGATTTCCAAACCTGTATAAAAACAGAAGCAGAACTGGATTTTAAGAGAAACAGAGAAAAATGGGTAGAGGGATTGGAGCTAACTCCTCACTGAACATAGACTCCAAAGAGAAAGGGGTTTGGCTGTGCTATGTACAGCAATTCTTGGAGGGCCCAGCTGAGATGGCAGGAAAGGACCAGGAATGGCCCTGCCCTGGGCAATTTCTAACTGCATGATTCATACAGGGATGGCAAATACAGTTTAGTCATGCTCCATCAGGTTGTCATTTACTCCAGAGTGCATATTTTACAGAGTACATTAGATGAGAATATTCTCTATTGTCCTTTCCTTGCTCTGCCAGGCTCCACCAAGATTATAACTAACATAATCCATGTCCCAGAACAAGTGCATCAAAGCCTGCATGTGATCAGCTTATTTGTATTTATGTAAGATTCCTATGGGACTTTGAGCTTAAACCTGTAGGCCAGATACTGATCCTGTTTACATGGAGATCCATGCAAAGCAGAGAAATTTCACTGCTTTCACCAAGACTGCAGCCTTTTTTAGATCAAAACATAAGCTTCAGCACTTTCTTAGCTGCCATTTATTTCTTCTCAAAAGCATCACTTCTCATCTATCCCGCTGTTTACAGCACTGGATCTCAAAGAATCAATATTATTATTTTCTGTGTGCAATCACAAGTAACACTGTATTGATAGTGAAATGTGCAGGATGCACCACATGGACTTTAGGTCTGCCCAGGAGGTGACTGACATCAGCTGTTAACACTTCTTTTGCTGTGAATGGAATGTTTCTAAAGTCCAAATGGTGTGCTGAGAATGCTGAGTAGTTCTTTCCCAACACAGATATCAGAGACAAGTTGTACATAAATAAGATAAGAGAAAAGAACTGGAGGGGGAACAGAATCTGGGACATAGTTGATTTTGAGACACCAAAGTAAATTATGCTTGTTTCTTTTCAGATCGTGCCCGGGTGCTTGGAGGTTTGCCCGATGTTGTCACCATCCAGGAAGGCAAGGTACAGTGAATTCGTTGAAGCTTTACCCAAGAGCCAAACAGCTCAAATGTCTTTCAATGACAGCAAAATATTCTTTTTTTTTTTTTTAATTTTATTTTTAAAGATTCCATCTATGACATCTGTCACATTATTCATTCTCTGTCTTCTGTACATAACTCCGTGGTCTTGCACAGATGGGTTTATTTATTTAGGGCAGCATCTTTTCTTAAGAATTAGATAAAAGTGAGACAACAGTGTGAGCTGTGATTCAAACTCCTTATGTAACCAGCTCTTTAAAAATTCATACACAGGCCTCACAGTTAGATTTTTACTAACAGGGTGCCACTGATATAGGCTACACCAGGGAATGTTTTAATTCACTTTTTCTTATGGGATGGCTACTCATTCTGCACCTGATGGAGTTCACTTTTTCACAACATGGCACTACAGTCAGTAGTCTGCCTTTTAAACAGTGTAAAACTAGTAAACTGTTGTAACTCAGTTCTCTTCCAGACAAAAGGAGAAAGTTTTCTGTATTTCATCAGTGTAAGTGGGAGTGAAGTCAGAAGGCACTGTCATTACACTGGATTATATTAGCAGAGTTTAGCAAAAAGATTATTGAAAGGCACTCTCAGGAACCTGGCTGTGCCACTGCTCAGGCACTGACCAGATGCCCCAGAAGGTCAGTTTGTAATCCCATAAACTTTCCCCAGCACTCTGCTTCTACAAGTTGTAGTACAGTAGGACTGAGACTAAAAGCAACTGCTCTTCACCTCCCTCTGCTCTGCCACCAGGCACTTCCTTTCTTAAGTGTGGGTGAGCACCAAAAGTAGGCATATGAGCACAGCTGAAAACCTGTAACATGACAGCTACAGCAAAACAGCTGCCTGGTATTTCCATGTTCGCGTAGTAGTGGGTCAGCTGGGTTAGAGGTATTTGATAATGAGCTGGGCAGAAATATTAAGACTCTAAAAGCTTGGTCTGAGTCCCTTAACACTGTAATCCATAGCTATCAGATAGTGGGCTACAGCAATTCAGAGAACACTGAGCATCTTGGCATTGTAAAGTGAAACACCATTTGATAAACCTTTTCACTGAATGATTTAGCAGCTCTGGGAATTCTGTAAAAACAAGCAGCATTCATAGAAGTATTTTAACAGTAGGTAGAATTCAGAAAGAAATGAAATGCATTTGTAGACTCTCAGCTAATGCTGCCTGTGCTTTGAAGATGAACTTCTCTTACTGCTTTGGCTTGTTATCAGTGTTAAGCTCTCTGCGAAAGAGAGTCAAAGCTGAGTATAAGCTCACTGAAGCAAATTGTGTACATTTGACAAAAAGGGAGTTTGTAAAAAATGAGTTGCAAAATCTTACCCAGACACACATTGCCCTTGAGAGCAAGGACATTTGTGATGTTTGAATAAGTGAATGGAAAATACCCAGAACTTGAGACAAATATCCCTGACCTCATGATTCTGAACGCAGTAGATGATTGTTTTGAGAAACAGAGTAGGACAGAGAGTGTTTGGGGAATGCACTGCTTGTTTGGGTGATGTTGGCTCATCTGCCTATTGCTTGCACACACTGGAGAAACAGGAAGGCAATTCTCCGCATCTGTTGTGTAATCCTTACAAACTGCACAATCACCACAGCTTTGAAAAAGAGTAAATGCAGTAGCAGAAGACTGGCAACAGCAAGCTCCAATTCTGAATAGAAGTTCAGCCATAAGTAGAGTTCTATGAACAGAATGGTACTGCTACATTGAACTTGAAGCATATGCGTATCTCAGTCATAGACTTAATGTAGTGATTGTGATGGTATTTTGTGGCTTTCTGCAAGTGAGCTGAAGGTATTGCACCTACCAGAGCTGATCCAACAGTGCTCCAGGTGGCCTAAGAGGCTTCTGCTGACATACATAAATGCACTTCAGCATGAGGATATAATTGGAAAAGGCTAAGTGTCAGCTCATGTTAGGGAGAATTTATCTGACAGAAAATACTAGCACAAGTTTTGTGTACAGACAGTCAAATTAACCTAAGTGGCTGTTTTATCAAAACTAAGAGGGGGTTATTTTTACAAGAAGACTTTGGATCCTGACAGATGTGCACTTTCAAACATAAAAGCAGTACATTACATCTCTCTACCCACCAGTTCCTCATTGTCCCCTTGTGCTGGGGGTTGGTGCTTCCACAAGTAGGCTGGAAGAAGGGAGTGAGTTCCCATGACCTTGTTGCTTTAACTCACACGCTGCCCAAACTACCCATGAAAGTATGTGCTAACACGCAGGGAGAATAGCAGTACCTGGAATACAACATAGTTCCCTCTGCTACTGTACTTCCCTACTCATGATAATCTGCAGTGAAAGGCAGAAAAGGCAAGCAGAAACACAAAAGGCCTGGACCTGCAGCACCTAATTGCTCCAGTTGTATAGCCATCTGTGCCCCCGCTACAGATTTAGGTTGTGAACTTCTCTGTGCAACTCTGAAATATTGAGAGGTAAGGTTTGCTCATGCACGGTTTTTCAGATAGATCAGATTTCCTGATAGATGCTATAACATCTAGACATGTTTCATGTCCTAATAAAAATATGAACACAAGCAAAGACAGTCTCCTGCTCAAAGAACAGAAAATCTGAAGCTGATAGGTACAGTCACAGTGGGTAACCACTTCCATCTGGCAGGAAGTGACAGGAGCTAGTGATGTGAGGTTAAGCAAAATGTGACTATTTTGGAGAATGACTTAGCAGTGATGACTATTTCTTTTGTTACTGAACCTCTTTGAATTAAGGAGTACTGACACTACTTCAAACACCTGAGGTTTGCATAATGTCACTAACACAGCAGTCTGGATGAGGACATAAGCTCATTAGCATCTTGCAGTGGCAGCTGGGGCAACTCAGAAATGATCTCATGCTTGCTGGAAAACTAGAACACAGTAAAGAAATACTGAATACTGTAAGGGACGTGTGCAATTCCTGGCTGAGACTAAAGCTGAGGGCATGTTTGTATTGACAGTGTTAAAGGAAAGGGAGAAATGTAAAACCATGTGTTTTCTGCATGTTTTTCAAAAAGATGGAATGATATGGTGATTAAAACCACATTCTCGCCAGTGGGCTGCAAGAGAAGGCGTTCACAGTCCCAATGTTGTCATCAACTATAGGTGCTGCAGGATGTCAGATAGAGGCCATTTCCACCAGGCTTTAACCACCTCGCACTCAGGACGTGTCTTTACATCAATGCTAAGATATATGTGTTGGTGGTGGAGGAAATATTTTGCCTTCCCTTTTGTTTTCATTTTAATCTTTAGGGGATGTGGGATTTATGTTAGTTTGATTTTTGTTCTCAGAGGTACAATATCTATCTATTTATTTATTTAACTAGAGTTCTCAATTTTTACTCTGTCCGTTCATTTCAGTAGCTTTCTGGATGTCTTTATTCTATCCCATCTTCCACTGTCACACTACCAGATAAGGAGCAGGGAAGGGAAACTAGCCTGTTAAATTGATTGCTCACAGTGGCCTTTTACTGTGACAGCAGTAGTGCCCAAATGTGAATCCTTCTCAGTTGCCTCTATTTTGAATGTTTTGGTTTTTTTTTTAATCAAGAGACTTTAAGAAAAATTGAGGAGAAACTTGATTTCAGTCAGGTGGAGCAACAGCCATCATTCCGTATGTATCACTGAACACCTTTTTCTCTGAAGTAAGAGTCCTTCAAATTGCATTAGAGAAAAGGTTAGATTCTGCTTTGACCAACATTTCAAGTTTGGCCCCATGCACTATTTGGTACTTAGCAATAAATTGATTCCTCCCTAAAGAAAGGCCCAGAGAAAGGCATTTGTGCCACTGAGGTTTCACGTGAACGCGTTTCGCATTTGGCTTTCTATGTGATGTTTGCTTCTGCAAACTCTGTGAGAATATTCCCATAGAACTGTGACCAGAGGAGGGGATAACAGCATCCTGTCAGTCCATGTGTACCAGCATCTCTCAAACAATTATTTCTCCATTGACAACAACAAAGAAATGAGATCTGAACACTGTATGCACATTACTCTTGCCAGCCTGCAGAAGCTGCTCAGCTGCTACTGATCTCTCCAACAACTGATTCTTTGATCATAAAGATGATTCCTTCAGTTTGTTGGGCCTTGGAACCTTACTAGCATCAAAGCAAAATATTTACTTTTACACCAAAGAAACAGTAAAGTTTGTTTTGATTTCCATTAAAAAACAGTTTTATAGGAGTGAATAAAGCAATTCAAATCCATTGGAGGAGCTGTCAGAGCATGGTATGTAAAGATCCTAAACTGAACAAAATATTCCAGGGACACTTTGAACTTAGTTATTATTTTGAAAAGGAAGACGCTTTCTTTCTTCTGTGGCAAATATATAGTGAGCTTAACCTGAACAAATCTGCCTGATAGGTCCTCAAGTTCTTATTTTTTGTCTTATACAAAAATGCAGGTAATAGCTGATTTTATATTAAACATGCACGGAGAAGGCCCTGGTAATCAGTATTAGAGAAGAAGGAGCATAAAATATTGAAAAGTTTGTAATGGAGTTTTCAAATTGAGTTCCTTCTTTTCCTTTATAATAGAGGAGACTGACAAAAGCTATTGATTGCTGATAATACACATCCATTTACTAAAAGCAGGGATAGAAATGCAGAGGGAGGGAACGTTTTAAAATTATGCATCAAAAATCACAGCAAATATTTACTGACTTATATGCGATCCTTTTGTACTTTTGCTGTAGGCACTCAATCTGTCTTGCACTGTCTGGGGAGATCCTACCCCAGAAGTCTCATGGCTGAAGAACGAAAAATCGTTTGTGTCAGATGCTAACTGCATCCTGAAATTCGAAGCTGGGAAAAATGTCAGCTTCACCATTTCTGCTGTGTCCACACACGACTCTGGGAAGTACAGCCTTGTGGTGAAGAACAAGTATGGAACGGAGACCAGCGATGTCACTGTAAGTGTGTTCATACCAGAGGAAGAGCAAGAGAACAATAATGAAAATAAGAAAACGAAAGCATGAATTGAAGAGTAGAAGCAAAAGCATAGAGGAGATTTTGGATGACAATGTTGACATAAAATGTGTGTGTAAATGGCTTTCTGTTTTAGCAGGTAGCCTTGGATTTTTCCGTTCACTTCACTTGTGTTTCTAATGTGCTCAATTGTGCCAGGGAAAACAGTGCCTTTCCTAAATACTTCCTTACTGCTAAATTCACAAAATCTAGCTGTGCCATCCTCACCTAGGCCAAATGCATGCTGGCTGTAAACACATTTGCACAATTTTACCTCGTTCTTGGAGTGTTGGACCCTACAACACAGAGTGAAGAAGCATTTGAGTGGAGGCAACTGACAAGATAGATGGAAAGACTGAAAAATGATCAAGGCATTTTTGAGCAGCAGTTTAGGTTTGTTCCAACTTTGGTAATGTAGCATAGATGGAATGTGTTAGCAAATTCAAACAATGGAGAAATTAGTGCTGGTCTTTGTCTACATTAAGGCCCCCCTGCACTGCTGTGTTAATTTAGAGAGGCCTTAATATGGGCCTAGGTTACATCCATAAGGATTGTTTAATCTGCCCAATTGGGGTAAAAGTACTGTAATATAAATGAAAACTAGACTTAGGAGACCAGAAAACTAATTGTGTGCATGTGTCTGCAGAAATGTATAATCTCTATGTTCACAAATAAATGGATTCACTTCTTTCATTCTATCATGAGTTTGTCTTACTGTGTCATGTATTGGAGGTCACGGCTGTCCTGGTTGTTCATATCACCTTTCCGTCTTAACACTCACCATTACTGCTTTTAGCTTTCCTTTAGATCCACATTAATCTTCACTTAAGCTTTCACCAGGAAAACTCTGATGGCATCACTTCACATTTTTCTGTCCAGACCTTCACTGCTTCACAACTCAACAAGGCTTTTTTGCCAATTCAGCCACAGGAGTAGTTTCATGTGGTTCTGATCATGAATTTTGATAGAAGGGTATTAGGTAAGTACATTGTTAGACTGAAACCTCAGACAATTTCATCCACAATTAACGCTGGAGATCAGAAATAACATATTTATTCAAGATCCTTTGAGAATACAAAAATAATTTTCATTGGAAAGTAAAAAAAAAAAAAAAAAAGTTTTTTTCCAGGCAAAATAATTTCAGAACCTTTCATCCAAATCCAAAAATATTTCAGAACCATTCGTCCAGATCCAGAATGCACTTCTATATATTAAAAGCTCCTTGTTAGCCATTTTGTAACAATATCACTGATTATTGACTGAAGAGTAGCAATGGAACATGTATCTATTTCCATTTAATTGGATGTGTATATATCATATGATGCAGAAGACATTTTGTAAGGTTATTTAGCAACAGGACAAGGGAAAGGGTTTTAAACTGGAATAGGGTAGATTTAGCGTAGATACGAGAAAGAAATTCATTACTGTGAGGGTGGTGAGACCCTGGAACAGGTTGCCTGGAGAGATTGCAGATGCCCCATCCCTGGAAGCATTCAAAACCTGGCTGGATGGGGCTGTGAGCAGCCTGGTCTAGTGGGAGGTGTCCCTGCCTATAACAGGGGGTTGGAACCAGATGATCTTAAAGGTCCCTTCCAACCCAAACTATTCTACACGATTCTACGGTAAATGCTCATAAGCTGTTTTCAACCCAATTGCTAACTAGGAGAGTAATGTGCCATATTAATAATCCTTTTTAGAATTAGTCTCAGAATAGCACAGTTCTCCACATCAAAATCTAAAGAACTGCTGTATGTATTTTCAGTGTTCTGTGTAAGGATATATCTGAGTGCACCCTTCACATACTTTCCCTTGTCATTTTTAACTACAGCAACTGCAGAGAGTGCTGTTTCCTAGGCACTCATTTTATTGCAGTACTGGCTTTTCAGGAAGAAAGGACAGGCAACTTAGAGAGAATACAAGGAAGTTGCTAGCAAGGAGAAAATCAGAAAGACTAAAGATCAGAATGAGCTCAACCTGGCCACTGTGGTAAAGTACAACAAAAAGGAGGCCTAAGGAGAATCAGGTCCAGCCAGCATGGGTTCATAAAAGGCAGGTCTTGCCTGACCAAACTCCTCTCCTTCTAAGACTAGCTCACCAGCCTGAGGGATGAAGGAAAGTCTACTGACATAGACTTAATTACTGGAGCCCATTCTGTCCAATATCTTTATTGATGATTTAGATGAGGGGATTGAGGGAACCCTCAGTAAGTTTGCAGAAAACTCCAAGTTGAAAGGAAGTGTCAATCTGCCTTTGAGTAGGAAGATCTTACAGAAGAGTCTAGACAGGTTGGATCGATGAGCTGAGGCCAATGGGATGAAGATATCCTGCATTTTGGTCACAACAACCCCAGGCGGTGCTACAGGCTTGGGGCAGAGTGGCTGGAAAGCTGCGTGGAGGAAAAGAACGTGAGAGTGTAGGTCAATGCTCAACTGAACATGAGCCAGCAGTGTGCCCAGGTAGCCAAGAAGGCCAATGGTATCCTGGCTTGTATCAGAAATGGTGCTGCCAGCAGTAGTAGGCAGGTGATCATCCCTCTGTACTCAGCATTGATGAGGCCACACCTTGAGTACTGTGTTCAGTTTTGGCCCCACACTACAAGAAAGACATCAAGGCCCTGGAGTATGTCCAGAGAAGGGCAACAAAGCTGGTGAGAGGTCTGACTGGCCCCTCTTCAATGGTAATACTGATAGGACAAGAGGGAATGGCCTCAAGATGCACCAGGAGAGATTTAGGTTGGATATTAGGAAAGTCTTTTTCAAAAGAGTGGTGAAGCATTGGAATAAGCTGCCCAGGGAGGTGGCTGAGTCACTGTTCCTGGAGGTGTTTAAGGAAAGGGTAGATATTGGAATTTAGGGACATGGTTTAGTGGATATTTGTGGTAGGTGGAGGGCTGGACTAGATGATTTTAGAGGTCTTTTCCAGTCTTAATGATTCTGTGATTCCATGATTCTGTGAAGATGACACTAATAAGTTCTGCTCAGCTAATGCTTACTTAAATTCTTACCACATGAGGTTTAATGACAGTCATAGCTAATGATAAAGGCCAAGTAGACGTGTGAGGGATTTCTTAATGTCCAGTACCATGAAAAGTACTACATGCTACCTTTATCTGGCATAAATTTATTTTCTTCTAAAATTAATTTCACATCAGAGGCATTTTTAACATTCAATTACATAAAAGTATTGTGTTTTCAGAATCTCACATAAATAGCAAATGTATTCAGTCATTACACAATCTTAACTACTAAAATATTTCAAACTCAAATATTTAATGGGATTCTTGCAATCTTAACTGTGCAATTACGTACATTAATGAATCACAATCTCAGTTAAAAATAGTTCAGACTATTTAGTTACTGTAGCTGTCTTTCAAAGTAAAATGGATTCATTATTAATTTTCAAAATACAATCAAGGGAATATCTGTAATTTGAGATGCAGCAAGATTTCTGAGTTTAAAGAAGAAATGTCAAATTATTTCACAATTTTACTTAGTATGATAGGAAGCCAGCACAAGGATGAAAAGTAGGTCATTCTGTCCTGGTCCCAGAGCATGTAAAAGCAACATTTCATCTCCTGCCCATCTTCCCAAGCCCAAACAAGAATCTGACTTGCCCCTTGCAAGACCTGATGTTTATTACTTAGTATCAGAATAATCTAAAGAAGGATTGCATTTGGGCAGTAGCTTGTTTCTACTACTTCATCATCAAAAACCTGTTCACCTGCCTCTATCCATTCAGCAGAACTGCAAGGTAACACAAGAATTGGGTCACCTCCCAGATAATCTGGATTCTGCATCCCTTTGGTTCAGAAAGTGTACACACCCTGACATTATAGTTGTTTCTATATATATTGCTTCCAGGGACTCAGCTATGATGATTTCAAACAAAATTTGTCACATATTGCCATTTCTCGCTATTGCAATTTTGTTCTTGCTCTGCTACAGGTGATTGTGATTACTGTGTCAGGCCAGACTGACACAGCTAAGCACACTGTTAGCATCTCAGGACAAAGTCAAAATAGTATAACTGTATCTAAAAAGAAAAAAGCAACTACTGTGAGCAAGCCACAACAGGAAAAGGAAAAGAAAGGTAAGAACACTTTCACCTTTACAGATGGCCATTTCAAAGGAAAAAATGTTAAATGTTATGCAATAATAGTCTGTATCAATCATTGCCTTCCAGGTCCTAAACAATCCAATTTACAGCATGCATGCTCTTAACTGACCACAAATGCAAAGCAGGAATTGCCAGATTAAATAAAACCTAGTGATATTTAAATCAACACTTTTAAATTCCTGTCCCACTGAGCTACAGGCTCTCATCTTGGCTTACCTGACTGATAAAAGCTTTTAAAGCATAATAATACAGTCAAATTGCTGATTGCAGAGAAAACGTGTATACACACAGAGATTATTATTATCACCTAGATAAATGGCATTGTCAAAAAAACAGGCCAGGGTAATTGAGGGACCACAGATGCCAAAATAACTTAATTTTCTCAACCAGTTTTTTTTTTTTTTTTTTCTGACCAGATAGCTACCATTTGAGATCAGTGCATTGTTCTTTCTTGGTTTTATGTCCACATTTGATGACAAGGTTGGAATTACAACCATCTTTCCACTCAGAGTAGAGAAAGAGCAGAAAACAAAAAAGTCTCTGGTGATTCAGCATTCTTGTATATTACAGATTGTTACCCTTATTTTAGACTCTTCTATAAATGCTGCTTGGACATTGATTTATTCTTCACAATTACATTTTCCTCATTCAGAGCATCTTATTTCCAAATAAGGCTTAAACATTATCAGACTATCTATTTTACATACTTTGCCCAAATACTTTTTGTTTACATACATTTGCACAAACAAAATATTGCATAAATGTTATATCATTACTGACAGACCATTTTATATCCTTATTTCCTCCCCTTTCTGTTGCTAAAGCATGAAGCAGTAATTAACTGCATTTTTTTTCTCTCTTGGTTGCTGGTACAGGTGACTCGGACATTTCCGAGCAGTTCTGTAAACGTGATTACTTATATGAGAAGCAATTATTTCTGTGTGTACATATTCTGCAGGTCCCATCCATTAATTTATTTAACTAGGGACAGAAATATTTGGTCTTGCTTTGGCTCTCTGAAAAGTACTGACGCTATTTGTGATACTGAATGTCTTTAAATGGGTGTGGGAAAAGGAATGGAACATACCTCCGTGATGATGAGCATAGTAAATATAAAATAAATTTTATTACTTCTCCTAAACCACATGTAGATGAAATTATTGCCACAGAAGAGACATCTGATTCAAAAGAAATCCCCAGAGTGGAAAAAGAAAAGAATACAGAGAACAATCAACAAACAGCAAAGAAGACTCATGGAAAGGCTGCAGCAGCAAGAACAGTTCCTTAACCTATAGAAAGCCTGGGAACAGGGGAAAAAAAAATCACTGGGGAAAAAAGCCTTGAGTTAAATCCTGTGTTCTTGAATGAAGAGTATGAACTTGCTACGATCTTATTATGTACTAATAAGTTCAAGTTGAGATTTCATGGGTGATAGACTAGCCATATTATTTTAACACAAAAGTGTGAGTGTTTTTATATGATTCATAATCCTTCATAACTTTAAATGCATAATAGGTGTGCAGTTACGTGCTAGTATCAGAGAAGCTGTATTACAGTCATTGCTAAGTATCACAACAACGACCCATTACTAACAAGGTAATTTTAATTACTAAAAACATTCATGAGAAGCAGAGGTTATTAGAATGAATCCTGTCCAGAAGTGACTTATCTACTACTCTGTAAAAGAATGTTGAAATTAGTTACATGGATTTGTTAATCAATACTTGTAGACCATCATATTTTGAGGCAAACACCATTTACTTTCTCTGAGTATGTATGATCCTTTTAATGCCTTGTGGGTTACACTCTTCACCATGACCATTGAGGCCACAGGGGGAGATCTCTAGAAGCAGAACCATCTCCTATGGCCACAGGAAAGCCACAAGTGGGTTTTCTTTTGTTGTAGGTTTCTTTAATGCACATCTCTTTCATCAGATGGCCGATGTTTGGCCATTTCTTACCACGTGACTGCTTTTCAGTCCTTTCCACTTCATCAGTTCCTTCCCAGACCTGATGAGGTACTGTGGACATTATAGTACTAATCCAGAAACCATCAGCTGCCCCAAGTGCTCATTCCACCATGCCATTTTTGTATGGCAACCATGTTTCTGCTTCCAGGACCTGACAAATCCAGTGTTCTCCTTCCTCTCAGTAACTTGGTCAACACCAAAATAGTTTATCTCTTTCTTCCCCCTCACCAGCATCAGACCCCTTACTTTCATAAGAAAGTGTATAGCTATACATTAAGCCTACCTATACATAGCCTTCATAAATGACTACATACAAGCTAAGAATCTCTACTTAAGTCATTAATGTGTTCAGAGTGGAAAAAAGAGTGGAAATTTAGATAAGATGCTGGGGAAATCTTTCACTCAAGAGTGGTGAGGTGCTGGCACAGCTGCCCATGTAAGCTGTGGTGCCCCATCCCTGGAGGCGCTCAAGGCCAGGTTGGATGCGGCCCTGGGCAGCTGAGCTGCTGGGGGGCAGCCCTGCCCATAGCTGGGGTGGGACTGTTGGGCTTTGAGTCCTCTCCAATGAGGATGTACGAAAATTCAATTTGTTTGTGGGTATCTTGGAGGAAGCAAAGTTCAAGCTAAAAAAAAACCAAAAACAGATCAATAAAGCAAAGGTCAGAATATCTTTTGTTAATATGCAAGCAAATCCAACTTCTAAGTAATTAGAAATTATTAAGTATGTGAAATAAATATGTTTAATTACTAGGAAGATATGTTTATTGATTTCTACTCTCAAAAACCTCAGTCATATTCTGTTGGCTTTTTCCAGATGGCTTACTGATGAAAGATTACTAAACCCTGTTGATATTTCTAGGGTGTTAGATCTACGACAAAAGTGGATATACTGAAAACACGAAAAGTATCACTCTTCTAATCCACCATGATAGAACTGTTAGCATGAAAAAAAAACAATAAAAAATCTTAAAACGTTTAAATGTTTAACACCTGAGACACTCATAACTGTGAAATCCATTTCTTTTCAATAAAAAATCCAAAAGAGCTCCTTGCAACTCTTTTTGAAATCAATAGAAAGATTTCTGCCTGCATGAAATGCTTTTAGATTGCTTATGTGTAAGCAATTACAGAAATAACTGAAAAGATTAAGTATTCAAACAACTTGGATGACCCACAGAAAAATGTAAGATGTAGCAGAGAAAACAAAAAAAGGCAGAGTAAAATATTGACTGCTACACCAAAATAATAATAATGAGGAGGAGGAGGAGGAGGAGGAAAAACTTGAAATAAGACTGAACTAAATTGTCTAAATCAACTAAATCATCCTACTAGACTTAGCTACTGTTTGGCACAGTGGTAATTCAAAATTACATTGCATCTTGTTTTTGCATCCATGTATCATTGTTTAAATTACTAAAACACTGGAGCAGTGTCATTATCTAAATGTAGGTCCCCTACAGAAACACAGGAAGCAGCATTTCCGTGCTAGGAGAAATGTTAATGAGAACCCTAGTGCATACATGCGGCTGTTAGAGAAAATGATAGATATCTACAGATGTATGATTACGTTGCTCTGCCACTGAAATACAGAGGTTGGCCTTTCAAAATATTACAAAGCTGCGATTTGTTTCACACAACTCTTAGCTGCTCTTTGCCCTGGTAATTATTTCAACCTGACTTACCTCTCTGAAAATCCATCACTTCTTATAGCTCCTTTGGGTTGTGAGTCTGCCTCTCACACGCATCGATGGCAGAATGTTATAAATAGAACCAATTCTACCATCAAGAGCCTGATCCAATTCCTGTAAAATGCCACAGGGCTTTTTTTTTTTCATGTGTTTTAATAGAAAATATGCTGGATTTTAGACGAACACTCTAGAAGAGTCCCAAACCTCAGATTAAAAAAGCCCACTTTGCTCCCTGTGAAACCAGTGGTGGGTTTATTTTTGCAGAATCAGGTCTTGAATTTTTGTTGAAAGAAAACTCAGAATTTTCCTGATATTTCAATTAAATGCAGTGACAATGCTTTAAAAATTAAATTAAAATGGATCAGAGCTTGGTTTAATTTTATTCGTTATTATTATTCTTATTAATCTTGGATAGTTACAAAGCTGGAAACTGAGTCTATTTTGTTCTACTGGAAATTATATGCTAGCCACAAATACAGCATTGCTATGCATAGTAATAAAAAAACACAAACATTTCAAATGTTAAAAAATATTTTAAATTATTTTTTACTTTTTAATCTGTAGCTGTTCACAAATGTACAACAAAATGTTCAACATTAATATTAGCAGAATTGCTGAGTATATTGAGGTTTATTATGCTACCACAGTTGATGTTTTTTTTTTTTTTTTTTTTGGTTGCAATCTTACTGTTAAATTTACATCCAGTTCTCTATAATAATTATGGAAATTGTCTCAATCTCTGCCTCTTACATAACGACAGAATGCAAATTATTTCTGAAGCAATAAAATTTCCTATCAAACACAGAACCATTTGGCTATATTTAAAATCAGACACTGGCCACAGTGTTCAACTGAAGTTTCACTTCTGGATCAAATCTGTCTGTCACCTATATATGCCATTCCAGCAGTCTGGAACATACTGGAATATTCTTTACTTTGTAATTTGTAACCATATAATAAATCCCTATTCTAGTATTTATCAGAGTGGGAAACTGATGTACATGAGCTATATTACCTAATCACCTTCCAAAATTATAAAGAGTTGTATTTCAAAAATTAAAGATGTGAAGAACAGGCTTTGCACAGCACTGCAGTAAAGACACTGTGATTCTGTATGTCTCTGAGTTCTGAGTATTAGTGATGGATTTGTTGCCAGTTACTAAGGAAGATCTTTCAGTTGTCTGAGACTGATTAATCATAATTTGCTAGTGCATGAAGTGATAGTACTTGAAGCAGCAAGCTGCAAAGTGAGATCATCCTTAAAGCAATTAGTCTAGGGTGGGCCTCTGTTCTGTGTCTTTAGAAAGAAAGTGAATGCATGGACAGTATTTCGTTTAAACTGCACTTGAACTGACTGGACACCCAAAACAAATCTTTCCATAAAGCAAGTTGTGTTGCTGAAAGGACAATAAGTTTTAAGAACTGAAGGGAAAAGAGTAATAAAAGCAGTAAAGAGAAAAATGTTAGAGAAACTGATCCGTTCCACAAGTGCTGCTGGAGATGAAGGTGACAGGCAGGGAGGGGAAGAGGCTGAAAGCCAGGACAGGAAGGAAGGCACCAGATTCATCTGCAGGCTTACGCAGGCTTCCCTCCTTATCTAATTTCCCACTTCTTTACATGAGATGTCTTTCCTGTAATCTTCCTCTTCTGCACATTTTCAAGAACATCTTTCCTCTCCTGTTTCTCAGCTCCTGTCTTCTATCATTCATCCTATATGATGGAGTCATTTCCACTTAATGTTTCATCACTCTCACTAACACAGTAGTAACATACAAACTCCTGCTTAATTAGGTTGTGATTTTGACACAGATAAGGATCTCTACTGTATCCAAATCAGAAGATAGTTTGTGAAACATATGACTGACAAAGAATGGAGAAATGTTGCTCAGCTGAGACTTGATCTGAGTGTGCTAACTGAGCCCAACACCCTAAACCAACCCAAGCCATCAAGCACAGTGGAACAATCAGAAGCTCCTATTCCAGATCTGAAATACAAAAGTGTAACTTACCAATTTGTTACCCCTTTTCAAGTAAAGATTTTTTGCAAGATAAGGATCTTTTGGAGTAGGCCTAATTTCATCACAGAGTCTAGCTTAAATTTGGTATTTGAGGATTTCTGATATTTTAGTCTCTCTTATCTCCCCACAAACTGTCCTGTCTGGTACTGGAAAGGAGAACTCCCTCAACTGAAAAAATCACTTGCTGCTATGACTGACAAGGATAAGATCATGGAAACACAAACAAAAATATTGTTAGAGCAACCACTAGTGTGGTTTCCCTCACAAACTGAGGAACTAAGATGCCAAGTAAGGAACTCAGTAGAGAAGGGAAATGACCTATTACAAATGCTTTGCTTTTTTAATTGAAGTACAGACAATGTGCTTGCAACAGATGTTGTGCTGTGTACAGGTTATTATTATAACTCTATAATAAAATGGGAGGCACCTTTAGAAAACTGCTGCAACTGGAATACGATTGCAATGAAGGGTGGAAAATTGCTCCATTAATTTGTGTTGCATCCATGTACCCGGTGTCCTAGAAAGTGTTCCAAGACTGACACTGAATTTACAACGTGACAACATAATCAAAATGGACAGGTGTGAAATCATACCTCTCTATATAATACAGTCACCCTGCCCATGTAATTCTGTGCTTGTGTCTTCTTCCATGGACTGCCTGCTTTGAAAAACAGCCTGCAAGCACTGTGGGGATAGATTTTTTCATTCCATGCTTAAAGGGATTATTTGCAAATAAGCAAAGTGACTATAATCTTTTAGGCAGCTTGTACCAGTCGGTACAGATCAATAAACAGACCTTCTTATCTGTTTGTAGGACTGGCACAAAAGGTTTCCAAGGAGACTTTTTAGAGATATGCAGACTATCAGAGTCAACTTTAGCTATGCAGCCCTTGCAAGGCAGCATGCCATTCTGTCAGCTGAATACTCTCTTATTCAGTCTGCTTTTTTAATGTGACAATTATATAAACATACGTGACAGCCCAAAGTGGCTCTAACATCAGGGGAGGAGCAAAGCCAAAACCAAGTCAGTAGATGAGAAAGTAATTAGTAAATAAAACAAAACAAAAACTAATAGGCAACCATGGAGTGATAAAACACTGAATTCACACAGGGGAGACCTGTATTTCAAGCTATGCTTTTCTTCCCTTTCTTCCCTATATTGCAGATTGTTAAGGGTGAGAATATTGTCCTGTTTCAATACGTGTTATGCCTCACTGTCAACTGGGGCCTCCAGGCAACAGTCTGAGTCAAATCAATAATAACACGTAATTGAGGCAGCAGCCGCACTGGCTGAGGGGGTGAATCACAGAGGAGATGGGCAGGGCAGCTGCTGGCCTGACACACACACCTGGCCTGCTGGACACCTTTGGGTTTTGCTATTCCATCCTGCCATAAACAAACGTGACAGCTCCAGGCCACTCTGGGTACAAGGAAAACTTTCAGCAGAAACACACTAAGAGACGCTTAAAGGGGGTGAATCACAGAATCACAGGATGGCCTGGGTTGAAAAGGACCACAACTATCACATCGTTTTGACCCCCTGCTACGTGCAGAACTGCCAACCACCAGACCAGGCTGCCCTGTGCAGGGAAGTGTTTTAAAAACAAAGCGTTTATTTTTAAATTTCTCTGTCAGGAGGAAACAACAGTAGGACAGGGCTGCCTTTTGCTGCCATGAGGAAACGGCTCAGCCCCAAGGCTGGGCGGCAAGCAGCCGTGACGCTACCACCGACACCCATCGCGCCGCCCGCCCTGCCCCACACCCAACATGGCCGCCACCCTTGCGCAACGGCCGCCCTCCCCGCGCACGCTCACTCCCCCCTACCCCCGGTCACGTGGTGCCGCTGAGGTGGCGCGCGTTCGCTCCGCCGCCCGCTCAACTCGACCTCCGCTCTGGCGGCCGCGCGCCTCGCGCCACCCGCCGCAGGGAGCGCGCGCGTGCGTGCGGGCGTGCACGCGCTGCGCCAACCGCCGCCGCTTGGCGCAGTTCGCACCCGGCGCGGCGCGGCGTTCCCCGGCCGCCTCCCTCCATTCATCCGTCCGCCAGCGGCGCCGGCCTCTCTGGAGGTAAGCGGTGAGGCGGCGGAGGGCTGCGGGGGGCGGGAGCGGCGAGCGTTGAACCCCTGTCACCAGCCGCCGTCCGCTGGCGGCCAGGTGTGGCCGTGGGTACGGGCCGGGCCGTGGAGGCCTCGGGAGCGGAGCTGAGGGGCCGGGAGGGATGAGTGCCGCCATCCCTCGGAGCTCTTCGCCTTAAAAATGGTGCTGGGTGCCGCGCGGCTCCTTCCGTGTGACGGCCGTGCGTTTCTTCAGCTGACGCGTTACTCGCGTACCTGCGGGGGCATTCTTGCTTTATTTTTTCTTTTCTTCTTTTTTTTTCCCCCTTTTTTTTTTCTTTTTTTTTCTTGTTTCTCCTCACTGATGGAGGGAGCGTGGAGCCGTAACCGTTGGCCCGCCGCCTTTGTGTGCGCGCCTGAGTTTTTGCCAAGTGCCCACCTCAGGGTGTTTGTGCGTGTGAGCAACGCTCCCCCTCGCCCGGTGCTTGCCGAGGACCTGTTGGAGGCAATCCGTGGCTGTAACGGGGTGACGCGGCGTGCTGCTTCGAGGCAGTCCAGCGAAGTACTGTGACACGCGTACCTGTCCTCTGTGCCTCTTGTGTTTACACGGTGATTTTTTGGTGAGCGGAATCCCGTTGCTGGTATAAGATGCGTTTTGTTAGCTGTATCCCCTCAGAGTACTTGTTAGGACCTCGTCAGAGAGGAAGAGGGTGATAGACAGCGCTGCAGATCTCTTCCCTTTGCCCACCTCTGTCTAATTTTGGATAGTGAGCTCCTGATGTTAGAAAAATACAAGAAAGTGGGAAAATGAGTGAGGTTATACGCGTTTTAGCAAGGCATTGTGAAAACGAAAGAAACGAAGTCCTGATATGCTGTCACTTAGTGTTATTGAAAGTGTGAGCATGGCACTCTGCATGTGCAGAGCCACAGTCTTTCAGTTGTACATCTTTGATTCCAGCTCCTGCTTGGGGGTTTTTGCATCCCAGAACAGACAGGAATATAAATTATTTTGCTATCCTTTAGAAAGAAAGTCAAGGAAGTTCTCTTCCAGTGGAGTAAGTGAGCGATCAGAGAGATGTCCAATAAAAACATTAAAATCATAGAATCGTAGAATTGCTCAGGTTGGAAATGACCTTAAAGATCATCGAGTCCAACCACGACTTAACCACACTACCCTAACTCTAACAACCTTCTGCTAAATCATGTCCCTGAGCACTACATCCAAATAGTTTTTAAACACATCCAGGGATCACTATTATATTGTAAATATTAAAATTAATTAAAGAAGTTTATCAGTAAACTCAGAATGTTGGAGGAGCTTGAGATACTTCTTTATGTGGCATTATTTGTAATTACAGTGAGAACAGGTAGTGCTGAAAGACTGTAGTAAGCAATTATGGTGTTCCTTGTTTAGCTCATAGCATAGCTTTTCAGTTAGGCATACCAAAATGGTAGGTTTTCTTTAATAGCCTCCAGAAGAGGTGGTGTTTGAACTTGTCTTACTCTTAGTACTTAATTTTGTAACAAGCCAAAATACTAATATTTAGTTGTTTGTTATTCTGTAAAAGGAAAACATGGATGTGAAGTGTTCTAGCACTGCAACACTGAGAACTTCTTGTCCTCCCTCCCTACTTACAGCATTCCTTTCTGCTCATATAAGGTCAGGATCATTTATGGGGAAATATAAATTGCACTTCTTACACTTGACACCTCCTGGTGCATCTGAAGTCCCAGAGGCAGCATGCAGTAGCCGTTCTTCGTCTTCCTCCTGTCTCCCAGGGATTGCAATCTAGCTCAGGTAAAGCTGAAAGGATTTTGTTCCAAGCCACACTGGCAACTTCTATCAAAACTAGAGATGAAATTTGTTGTATTGGGTTGTTTTCATTGTTGACGGTGTGTTGTTTGTGGAGTATTTTTATTTTTTTATCCTGGATGCTCACATAGCTCAGACTCTGGATCAGAATTTTCTTCTATTGTTTATTTACACATTAAGTGCAAGTTTGCAGCATGTAGGAAAACAGTTTTTCAAGGTCTCATTGTGTGATCATAGAATATCTGAGCTGAATTAGTACAATACTGTTTTTCTTTTAATAAAATAGTTTTGGCTTACATATGTAGTAACTTTTAACCACTGTTTATGTATGAATTGCAAGCACTTTATATGTAATTGCCTGAGAGAGATGAAAGAATAGTTTCTGATGTGAGATCTACTGCTCAATGCTGAATGTATGCACAAAACAGAACAACCACCGAAACTTTCAGATTCACACAAAGCAGTGACGGACTGTTGCGTCAGTGTGTGGATTAGATGTATTCCCGCAGTACTGGGTAAATTCTAGTGGAACAAAGTAGCATATTGTATCCCAATGGCTTCTGCATTTTGTGGTGCTGATCAGGAGTGCTTCTACGAACTTCTGACCTCTGTGCTCTGCAGCTCCCCGAGGAGGGGGAGGCACAGGGAGGTGCTGGGCTCTGCTCCTGATAACCAATGGCAAGAGGGAGACAGCACAGAGCTGCCAGGGGAGGATCAGGCTGGGCACAGACAGGGCTCAGGTCAAGTCCTGGAACAGGCTTCCTAGAACGGTGGTTGGTGTTCTGTGCCTGTCAGTGTTCAAGGTGTTTGGTCAGTGCCCTCAGTAAGGTGCTCTTGCTTTTGGTTGGTCTTGAAGTGCTCAGGCAGTTCCTGAGCACGGTCCCTTCCAAACGAACTATTCTATCTAGCGAGTCACTGAACGTGCACTTCTAAAGCTGTAAAGTAACACAAATATAGCGTATTTATACTTTGTAAATGTATCTATGTTATGTAGGTAAGCAGAGATTTTAAAAATTTGCAAATAAAATTATTTACTTCACAGAAAATTGTTGCTGCTGTTGCAAAGATTGTTTCATGTAAAAATGAGCATTTCTTCTGCCTGGCTGTGCTCACTTCTCTGTTACAAACATCGAGGCTTATGTTTCTACTGGTGCAGCCAGGCTGGCTTAATGTGCAGCTGTCATTCCAGAGTGTGCTCATATCTGAAGACAGAACTTACCTATGCTCTTGAGGGATTAGTGTTTGTCCTTTTATAAGAAAAAAATAGAAACGTTACTATTTCTTCTGTTTCTATTTCAAGGGAATTTCCAAGTGAAGGAAGCTAGCTTCCCCTTGTTAAGGATTTTGTTGTTATCAGCGTCTTTCAGCTTTGCATTAATTTGACAACATATCACCAGAAGTTGTCCTGAGTCATTCCCCTCCTTGGAAGCATTCAAGGCCAGGCTGGATGGAGCTTTGAGCCACCTGGTCTAGTGGGAGGTGTCCCTGCCTAGAGCAGGGATTGGAGCCAGGTGATCTTAAAGGCCCCTTCCAACCCAAACCTTTCTATGATTCAGTGCTTTTCCTAAAGCTAAGAGAGATCTGTTTGTTGCTGCACTCTACTGAGTAAACAGAGATGACTTTTAAGTAAGCATATAGTTAATTTCTTTATCATAAAATGTTGAATTTCAGTAGCAGAAATGTAAACATTTAAAGTGATATTAGAAAAGTCTCTAGTGTACCATGTGATGTTTCTGTGTCAGTCTGTGTGGCTGAAGTTTATAAAATGGTTTGGGTTGGAAAGGACTTTTAATGTCAGGTGGTTTCCAACCCCCCTGCTATAGGTAGGGACACCTCCTCCCTTTAGACCAGGTTGCTCACAGCCCCATCCACCTGGCCTTGAGTGCTTCCAGGGATGGGGCATCCACAGCCTCGCTGGTTTAACATAGTTCATGCTAAACCATGTCTTTATGCTTAGTAGTCTTCTTTTGATAGTGTTAAGTGTTTCCTTTGGGAAATGTAGGGATTTTTGTTTGTTTCTTTTGTGTTTTGTTTTTTTTTTTTCCTTTTTGAATTGATGACTATTACAGACCTTTTAAAGGAAAATTGTAAGGAAACCTTTGCAGAGTTCTTACAACGAAGAGCTTTGAGTAATAAATTGTAGCTGATATTCCATTATAGAAGGAAGAAATTGTTTCTCACTTGGATAACAACAGAATTTAATTAGCAGTGTGAACTAAAATGTAGCGATTTTTTAAAAATAAAATTCTTAGTGGTCATTTAAAGCCATTTTTTCCTCAGATGAGAAGTGTGTGTGTTAACAGGAACAAGAAATCTGTCAGGCTGCTTTACAGGTTTACCGTGTCTCGTCTGTGTGGTGCAGATGTGCTGTTATGTGCTGTGGGCGAGGAGAAATATCCTTCAGACAGATATGTGATCTGTGTTCCTTAAAACTTAATAATGCCCATAGATTGTGTTTGATGAATGGGTAAGCATATTCTGCTTTGTTTAGCTAGATTTAATTTTTCCCTTCCAAGTATCTCATGCTGTGCATACCTGTGTGAGTGGGAATTCAGCATTTTTACCTGATTTTCTAATAAAATAGCATTTATTTCTGTGCAATTGAATTTATTTTGGTACATAAGCATCAATTTAAATGATATAGAGTCTGTTAAGTGAAAAAGATTTCTTGTTTATATATAGTATATTTAGAACTTCAGTGTTTCTCAGAATCGGCGTATTTGTTCTGAAGATACGTGCTAGTCTCACTGTCCTTATTCATTGTTAATAGATAGGATGCTTTTCTTGCTTAAACAGATGTGCCTTGCTTTTGAAATGCTGGAGGGTCGGAAGAAAGCGTGAATACACCTGAGGCAGAGCAGTGCATGGGAAGGCTTTTCTTCCCTCCAGTGGGAAGTGTAGACAAATAACGGCTGCTCATAAGGGAAATAATTACAGCTTTCTGAAAACATACAGGAAAAGCTTCGTCAGCTTCTCTTACTTCAAGGAAAAACGAGATGGATGGAATTTCTATTCAGAAAATTTGGTTACTGTGTTATGTATGTAGTAATAAGTTCAACAAAAGATGATGTGGCTGTGGGAGAGTCCGTGCTACCAGAAATAGCTTATCTGTCAAGTGTAGCAAGCTTCTGTGTGGATTATGCCTGTGCAGATTTTGAAAGGGTGCAGTCTTGCATTAGCCAGCTTTGCTTTTTCAGTGCCTTGAAAGAAGTTGATATCTTTATGTAGACAAGAATGTTTTTTGTGTGAATGTTAGAAGTTTTGGGTTGAACTGATAGCTTTATCAATAAAAATTGCTTTATGAGCTCTTGAAGATGGAGAAAGAGCTCAAGTTAAGGAAAGATGCCATAATACTGGAATCAGATAATTGTTAGTAAGTCATTGAGATACAGCTGGTGACATGTAAGAGAAGAGACAGGCCCTGCAGATTGTGGCCTTTCTTTCATGCTCTCTCTTTTATTTTTCTCAGAGATCAAAAAATAACTTAAGCAGCACTGAAAAATATTCTAACTTGAATGCCTATCCAACAGGAGATCCTGCAAAAACTGAACTTACCTTCTTACATTGGAGATGGAAAGCCAGACATTTGATTTTACTCATTTTTAATCACCAGTTCAGGTGTTAGTGCATTCCTTATTGCTGTTATCTCACGGGTATTTTTCTAGCATCTCTTAACTGCTTGGATTTTTGTTCCATGCTGTTGGTACTTGTGATAAGACTCCTCATTCCTTCAGTAGGTTTTTTTTCTTTTTTTTGCTTCTGTGAATGGTCGGGATTGGAAGGGGGGCCTCAAGAATCATGAAGCTCCAACACCCCCCTCCACCACCACCACAGGCAGGGCCACCAACCTCCACATTTAATACTACACCAGGCTGCCCAGGGCCTCATCCAACCTGGCCTGGAACATCTCCAGGGACTCCAGTCTGTGTTTTGTCATCTCTACAGGAGAATCAGGAACTCGTCCACTTTATTTGTACTGTATAGCCAAAGCTTTAGAAATGCATGAAAATGAAGAAAGGGTTTGGAATTTTAAGATTCCGAAGATCTTAAGATCTTAAGATCTTTTCCATGTCAAAATGAAGTGTGATTTGGGATGTTGGGTCAACGTGAAGATGTAGGATGTGGGCAAAGGTTGTTCCAGCTTGCTGTATGTATTATGATTTCTTAATTAAAGAAGGATACACTTGCCTCAATCATTGTCTCAGCAAATTTGCCATGATCTGTGAATGTTTTGTTTTTGTGTTCTTATCGATGCTCCTGTCTGTAGGATTACTGCTTGCTTTCTTCTTTCCGGAACATAGAATAACGTGTACTGGCAAAAGCTGGGAAAAGCTCTGTAGCTGCATTCTGATCAAATCACTTTAAATTTTCACTGTCAGTCAGCCTTTTTTTTTTAATTTTCCTTTGAATCATCACCTGGGGTATGTAAATTCAATTTGCAGGTATACATGTAGCCTATGGAAGAAATGTTTTGAATATATGAAGTGTTTACAGAATCATAAAATCATAGAATCCTTGTAGTTAGAAGGGACCTTTAAAAGGCCATCTGGTCCAACTCCCTTGCAATGAACAGGGACACCTACAGCTACATCAGGTTGCCTAGGCCTTGAAAGTCTCCAGGGTTGAGGCATCTACCACATCTCTGAGTAACCTGTTCCAGTGCCTTACCACCCTCACTATAAAAGACTTTTTTCCTTATATCTAACCTAACTCTCTCCTCTTTAAGCTTGAAGCCATTTCCCCTTGTTCTATCACCACAGACCCTGCTGAAGAATCTGTTCCCTTCTTTCCTGTAGCTCTCCTTTAGATACAGGAAGGCTGCTATCAGGTCATCTCGGAGTCTTTTCTCCAGGCTGAGCAGCCCCGGCTCTCTCAGCCTGTCCTCATAGGAAAGGAGTTCCACTGCTTGGATCATTTTTGTGGCCCTCCACTGGATGTGCTCCAACGGGTTCATGCCTCTCCTGCACTGAGTACTCCATATCTGGATGCAGTACTCCATGTGAGGCCTCACCAGCACAGAGCAGAGGGGCAGGAGCACCTCCCTCGCTCTGCTGGCTGCGCGCTTCTTTTTGATGCAGCCTGGAATTCAGTTGGCTTTCCGGGCTGCAAGGTCACATTGCTGGCTTGTGTCCAGCTTCCCATCCACCAGTATCTTTAGGTCATTTTTGGTAGGGCTGTGCTTAATCCTTTCATGCCCAAGCTTGTATTGGTAGTGGATGTTACCTTGATCAAGGTGCAAGACCTTGCACTTGGATTTGTTGAACATCATGATGTTCACCTAAGAAACTTTGCTTAAATAAATCTTAATCTCTTGGACTTTGTTTTCTGTCATTAGGTGAAAATAATACTGTATTTCTGAGATGCTGTAAAACTAAATTAATACAATCAATTATATCATAAAGCTTACTGTAGAGAAGTATGATTTAAAAATGCAGTCATACTTTTTATCAGGGGTTCTGATAATGAGCAATGGGATAAGCTGTGTAGATTCACAAAGAGCAGAGAAGAAAAATAATATGGGATGCTGACCTTTGTCAGCAATTACTTATAAGTCTCATTCAAACACTTGCATGTGCATTCTGAGGCTAACCCACAGTAAAATGGGTTACCCTCAATGAAGAACTGGATTAAGGCTGCAAGGAAAACATAGGAAAGGACCCAGAGACTGGAGCAATTTATTACAACCTTACTGTGGATGTAGCAATCCCCAACACTCTAAGCAGTAGTGTCATCAGTACTGATTAATTTTGGCCTTGGGTGTAGTTCTTGAATTATTTTAGGAACCCAGAAGCAATTTGGTTGCATCCATAAAGTGATGCATTGTCTCTGCATTAGAGTTTAACATATCAACGTAGAAAACTTAAGTGAAGATAGAGCAAAGCTGATAGTAGAATCCTAGACAGTCTTTTTGCTTGTCATTCAGGTAGTCCTCCAGTTTTCTGTAGCAGACAGAGCAGCAGCACTGGGGGTGTGGAGAGTGAGAGAAGGTGCATGTGTAAGGTAAGGAAGGATGTGTCTACGCTGGGAGAATATCATTTCAGAGAATGTCTCCTATCCCCATGTTGCAGGAGTAAATCATTTCTCTGTACTGCTACACTTCCTCAGTTATTTAACCTACCTACTAGGATGCTTGTACAAATAATATTCAAAAATTCCTCAAACCAAAAAAATTAAATCTTAGTCACAGAGCCAGCTATACAACAGATTTATATGTACTGTCCACACACCTGAATTTTACAGCTTAAAACAATTCTCTTTTCATGATGCAGGAAAATTTCCCCAAGAAACAAAATGTTTATTTTGGTGTGTGCTTTAGTATAGGCTTAATATCAGTTAGCTCTTTCCTGTTACAGTGCTATTTCAAAAAAGGGTGATGAGCTGCCCACAAATAGCAGAGTTGGAACTGCCATCATATTTGTCATTCAAAACTTGAATAGTCAGACAGATGGAATGATCAGCAGAGGGAGCAGGCACCTGGGGAGGCAGCTGATGTTCCTGAATGCTGTGCTGGCTGAGCTAGAACTTTGGACATCCTACAGGTGCTGAAGTTACAGCAGAGGTCAGAAAGTCTGCGAGTGAGCTAATGCCCAAGAATCATTAACCAAATCCCTGCTGCTGTTCGTGGGAGCCTCAGCTACGGCCATGTGACTTAACGTCGTTGGAGATCATTACCTATCAGTACAAACATATGGCAAAGTCTGTCCCTGTTATTACTTATCTCAGAGTGCAAGGGGGCTGTGACATTTCAAGCAAAGCCTATTGGTGTGGGAGTTTCTATGTGAGCTTTCTTAAAGAAACGCTTCCTTTTTAACCTTAGTACTGCGTGGGAAAGTGTAGCGGATGTCTTTCTCTAGAAGAGCAGAAGTTTTGCATAATTCTCCTATCCCTCTATGGATGGGGAAGAAATGCTGATACAGCATTCTGATATGGCTGTGAACTTCACATTTACTTGCACTTTGGAAGGTTAGACCGCTGTTTTGTGAGATGAATTTCTCAGAAAAGTATGATTTTGAAGATAACTTCAGTAAAAGTGTTTCTGCTCATGAGAGGGTTCCTTCTGGAATCTTGGTGAGTTTGACACTTATTGCTAATTATGGGTGCCTATAGCATAGTTAAAATATCTAAAAAAATTAACGGTCTTTATTTATTAATTCAAGGCATACTTTAATCCGGTGTTGAACAGGGTTGCCTGGCCTCTAAGTTAAAACCTATACTTAGGAGCAAAGACAGGTTTGGTTTGGTTTGGTTTACTTTCTTCATAGGCTTGCTAGCTTGTTCTTGTCAAGTAGACTTTGTGCTACAGTGCTTTTGCTTTGTGTGGTCACATTTTTTCCACTGGTGATCAGAGTACAAATTATTAAAACTCTTGAAAAAGACTTTCTCTGGCTAAGCAAAACTGCTTCTTCATGGACATAGGCAAATATAGGTAAGATGGGATGAACTGGGGGGAAGCCAGTGTTGTGTGATTTTTTCTTCTTTTCTACCTAATCCCTGGAAAAATAGGCAACTTCTTTATTGTTTTTATCATGTGAGCAGTTTACATCACACATTAGACTATCTTATAATCCTCTAAATGTATCTCAGAATAGAGAAGATGTAATAATATCAATGTTCTTACAAGCTGAGATCTACATTTAAGTAATTTTTTTGCCATAGTTAAAAGTCATAGAATCATAGAATGGCCTGGGTTGAAAAGGACCTCAAAGATCATGTAGTTTCAACTCCCCTGCTGTGGATAGAGTCGCCAACCACTAGACTGGGCTGACCAGAGCCACATCCAAAGTCATGCCCTCTAAAGCTGTATCTCACTGGAGCAATCTGACAGCTTGCCTCTGTGTAACTTGTGGTCATCTTTTTATGTTGTTGCAGCTGGCATTTGTACTATTCAGTACTGGTACACTGTTAAAGGTGTCACCTTTGTGAAACCCCCAACTTTTACTGGAGCAGTATTCTCAGTGCAGAGGAAACACAGATTTATGGACAATTTTTGCATTATCTAATATTTGCATTCCTGAACAACATAAAATAAATTATTCAAGAAGACTTGTTGGTTTTGTTGCAGCCAAAATGACTTTTTTTTTTTTAATGGTACATGGATGGTAGTTCCTTTTTACAGAGTCTCCCACTCTAGCTCTGCTAATGTATGCATTCCCTGGTTTGTGAATTCTTAAAATTCAGCCAGCCATTGTGTAGACTATTTAAATACTTACCTTGAGATATAGTCCGATAATTTTTGTGAGCCATTCTGTTTCTCATTCCTGTAGCATGAGGAATTCAACCAACATACTCAGGGTGAACTTAACAGCTTTGGCTTTTTTTTTTTTAAGTGGAGGAGACAGATTTTTATTTAGCTCTTGAACTTCCAAAGTAGCTATTTCCTTTTGTATTTACTTCTGTGTCCTCCCTGCCTCCTCCTGCCCGCCCACAGTTTGTTTCTGACTTTTGTTGCACGAAGGCTTTTTGCTGGAAGTTAAACATACAACAGAAAAAACACTTTTTTATAATGTAAAACAGTGTATTTTAGATCCCTTCCTCCTTTCCAACTAGCATTCATTTCAGTTATGGCTGAGGATATTAATACTATTACAAATTCTTTCTTGCCAACTAGGTAGTATTGCTTAATTACTCAAAAATAATCTCTCTGGAGCTCCAAAAGTCAAAATTTCAACCTTTATACGGAGTTCTGGAGTTTGGCTGCATCGAATAATTGTCTGGCTATCAAAACAAATAAAAGCTGAACAGTCTTGTGGAATGTTGCTGTGTTGCTCCTTCTTTACGTGTCTTGTCCATCAAACATGTCTTGAATTGCAGAACTGATGCCTGAAAGTTGTTGTTACTGAAAGGATAGCAAGTGGCTTATAATGGAAGGTGCTTTGTAAGCCTTGTTTTACAGGAATTGTCTCTCTGGGTATCATTTGGATCACTACCATCCCAAAGCTACTGAAGTATCAACACTTCTGAGGCATGCAGAACATCTGTTTTTTTCCAGTGGTTCCCCAGAAAACGAGGAATTAGCTTCTTTTCATTATGGTGACAACAACATCTAAGCTGCTCTTTGTAACAAGAGAAGAAAGAGAAGTGCCATAGAAGATATAGCTACAAGCTGATAAACAAGAATATAAAATAGTACCTAGAATTTTATTTGCTGACTATATAAAGCAATGCTTGTTTGAACACTTCTTTACAAAGAAAGAAGCCTTTTATAAGCCATTGTTTTTAGTACTCAGTGGGTTCAAAAGTTCATAACTTTGTCACACATAAGTGGTAGTTCTGTTTGTGTTTAAAAAAATACGTTGTGCTGTGAGCTATGTAAATATAACTGAGATTCTGAAAGAAGTAACTTTCCTTACCGGAAAGCAAGAATGCATGTACGCTAGGCAAATGATTTTAGTCTTACGGCTCTGGGGGGTGATTCTCTGTTGTTAGGAGAGGTCAGGTACATGTCTGTGAGGGAAAACCAGAGTATCTACCAACTGAACTCAGTTCCTGGCGTTTGGTGTGAAATTCTCATCTTTAAAGTAGTCACTGCTTAAGTGAGAGAGAATTCCTTATTTCTTATTAATTCTTTAGTCTTGTTCCCTGAAATGTAGAATATGAAATGGATGCTGCATTAAAGGTGTCTATTCTTTATTCTTGGCATCTTAAAATCTTTGTTTGTCCTGAAAGTCAGTACCATAGAGACCCCTCATGCTGCTACGGGCCTCACACGTCTGTGGTTTTTGCCATGCAGAGTAGGCTTACTTGCGATTGAAACAAGAAGATGAGAACTGGGTATCTGCTTGCCAGCTGCTTGAGGTAAAAGGGAGCTTATTAAGAGGGGAAAGTGAGGAAGGATTGAAGCAGGGCCTTCCCTCTTTGGTAAGTGAGCTTCCTCCCGTTACTGCCACTGTTGTCTAAGCAATTCATCAGTTACTTCAATTCTGAGCCTTCCAAGCCTTCTTTACTGTAGCACAGGGTGTACTACGTTCATTCAAAAGGGTCTTACATCTGTGGCATCTAACAGTACCAGTGTAACTATAAGCATACAAGAAATATAAAATTAAAGGACAGTGCAACTGTAGAAGAATGTTCCCCATTCTATGCTTCTCAAGCCTACCAGATATCACCTGGTCATATTTAAATTTGAAAAATAAATCCTCTCCACATGACTTGATAAGGAAACCTAGAGCTTGGCAGTTTTAGTTTCAAAATGTTTTGGTGGTCAGAATGAGGAAGGATTGTGCTTAGGTTTCCATTAGAATGCTTTCATGATTTTCCTGCCTCATTCAATTAAAGCTGGGATCTTCTCAGAAGTCTTTGGGCTTCATTTCTTTTTGACCGATGTAGTTCACCTTGTATTCTTAGTCTGAAAGGCGTACAGTCATTCAAAAGATCACATAAATATTTTTAATGGATAATGGTATCCAGTAATGACTTTCCAGTTCAACTGTATCAAGATTGTCTTATGTTCATCTTCCTTTTTTTCTATTCTGTCCTAAACTCCCCACTTTCATTTAGCAAGGCTTTCTTTGCCTAGATTAGAGTTGTTCTTTTCAATCTCATGATGCCAGGAGAATAAGCAACTACAAAATCTGTAAAAGCCATCTTTTCTCTTGGCTGAAACTTCACGAAACCTCTGGGAAGTAGTTACTGTCATAACACTTCACTTTTAAAATAAGTTACTGCATGAGTATGTAAACTTGATTAGGACTTCTTATGGGTGAAAACAGCATTTAACGTCTATTCTTTGGATGTGATTTCTATAGAAGTAATGATTGTTAACTGGTAGGTCAGTGCTTGCTTCTAATGGATGAAAGAAGTGAACAAGGGCATTCTGCTAGGTTCATCGTGTTTTCTCAGAGCAAACTACTTCAGCAGCTGTTTTAAATATGGATACTTCCAAATTTTATTAAGCTTTTTGGAGAAGTATGTGTTGTAGCTATAGGTGATACCTACTGAAATTTTATTTAATCAAAAGCTAATGGATGAGTCTTAGTAATTTTGATTCTCTGGTATCATCTACCATGGGTAGAAGTCTTTCTTGAGTCACTTTCAAATTCTGAAGGTTGATGGCACTGTTGTTCAAAAAAGTTTTTATGTGCCCATAACTTATGTTGAAACAGCTTCTAGTGCTTGTTTCATGACAAAATACATTCACTGTTAAATAAATTCACTATTAAGAATAAGGATTTTATAACTGCAGAGACTGGTCATAATACAAGAATTGGCTCAAAATCCTGTTGGCTTCAAGGTATTTGTGTAAATCTTATTACATTAAGCAGAGTAATTGTTAAGTGATGTAACACATGCCTTTTGATTAAAATTTAAAAAAAGAAATGAAACTTTTCATTTTCTTAATTATTTCTCCCCCCCCTTCTTAGTTTCAGACTATGAACTACGTGGGACAACTTGCAGGACAAGTCCTGGTTACTGTGAAGGAACTGTACAAAGGCATTAATCAGGCCACCCTCTCAGGATGCATTGATGTCATTGTGGTCCGGCAGCAGGATGGTACATACCAGTGTTCTCCTTTTCATGTCCGATTTGGGAAGCTTGGTGTCTTGCGCTCTAAAGAAAAAGTGGTAAGTTCAGAAAGTGGACCAAAACAAAGTTTGGAATACCAATGCATTCCCTTTTTTCCTCTGTTTTTTCTTTTCTCAACCCCCTGCATATCCAATTAGCAGTCTGGTTAAGTACAGAACAGTTTCTCATATATGCTGTACGGACTGTGAGTTTTGGAATGCAAAGCAGAACTTCCTGTGGTAATCTAAGGACTCTGCAGGGAAGAAAAATAACAACAAAAACTTTGACAGTTTTTGAATTATTAAGAAAGATTAATACAAGCATATATATTTCAGTCTTAAAGTATTTATATGACTATTTATTTACCTATGCAAGTTCACAAGGAAATAAACGCTTAATAACTTTTATCTGATCCCTGATATTGAAGGAACTGTTTCTGGAATGTCTGGGAGACAAATAGAGTTCAAGATAAATGCTGATAACCTATCATAAATATTACTCCGTTTGCTACCTCTGTTTAATATTGATATGCAGTAGGAAATGCAGTTAATAATATCCACAAGCAAATAAAAATTGGGAATGAAACTTCATTCATTTGTGGGCTTATTTGGAAGAGAATCTGGTACAATTCCCAACCCAATAGCCTGAGACAGCGGTACTCCCAGAGTGGATCATTCTGCCATTCCCTTTGCATAGACTTTAGTAGTTATGTGCTTAAGGAATTAGTTGGATTTAAATTTGATCTAAAATGAACTGACTGTGGGGGGATTTACATCCCTGGAAGGGATGTACTGCAGAAAGAAGTACTGTGTATGGCAATATTGCCTGTGGGTTATCGAAGGTCGATTGAATTAAACAGATCATAACAGTTCTGCAACAAACCATGTAATGGAGTATATTTTCAGCAATGTACAAGAGTAATTTATCATCACCTGTGATTGGTATTTTTTTGTCTTTTGGTTTTATTCACATAAAAAGCTGAATTTCAATACAAGGATAATTTCTCTCTCTTTTTTTTTTTAGCATTGTAGTGTGTTTTTTTTTTTTAAATTATTCTTGGCTTTCCACGTGCTAGTGTTGGAAGTAGTTTTCCTTCCTATTTGACTGGCCATTTCACGTCACGGTACTGTCACTATGAATGTGTCTATTCATATCATATCATATGGCTTGAGGGGTAATTTTTGCTCTTGCATTGTCAGGAAAGTGGATCTTAAGTAATGTACATACTGAATGTCCCATAGCAATTGCAGTTTTTCACTTGATCTCATTTTGACCAGTGTCTAAACTATATATAACTTAAAATGCCAGTGGTGTTTTCTACCTTAAGGCAAGTCCATCATGTTTTTATCTGACAAATATTAGATTTTGCTTTTTTATCTAGGCTGAATACATGTCGACAGATACCGTTAGTTAAGTAAATTTACTGAAAAACAAGGTAATTTTATCTGAACTTTAAAGATTCTGTTCAGAAAAATTTGGAATGTGTCTTAACTAAAATAGTTAAAGTTAAAATAGTTATATTTGGTGTTTTTTTTTTTAAATACACTGTTTTTTCTATATTTCATGTGCATAGGGAAGAGTAATCTCTGTTCTGTGCAATGAATGTAAGTTCAAGAACCTGTTCATGAGCTTAGAAATATTTTCCCTTTGCAAAAGCAAAAGGCTGTTGCAGAAGGTTGCAGAAGGTTTGTGGTGCCATGTCATATCTCTGTAAACTCATGAGAAGGAAAATCTGAATCAATGTCTGAGTTGCAAAAATAACTGTGGGAAATGTCTATCCTATTGAAATATAGGTTGAGCATTACTTGTGAAAACAAAACCTTTCAGGAGGCTTCTACCTTGTCATCCTTACCTTTTGCTCTTTGAGACTCTGATTTGTATGATGCTCCAATTCATGTTGAACTTTAAGCAGATAAACAGGAATAGTCTCAGTCATTCAGTGTTCAGTGTTCTTCTAGGAAAGAAAGACTAAATCAATGGCTTATAGTTCTACAGCTCTAAATTACGTGAGCAGTGTTTTACCATCAGATCTTTTCCACGTTTCTCTGCTTTTTTCTTGTAGCTTTTAGGATCTCTACTAACGGCCTGGTGTGTTTTGAGTTAACAAGATAAAGATCATTGTAACAAATTTCTTTCAAAAAGTGAAGGAGGGAGAAAGAGTGATGATCATACAATGGAATAAAGTTTATCAGAGATTAGCAAGACGTTAGGTCAGTGCTTTCACCTGTGATAAATTAATCACATTAAATTACCTCTTCACAGATTGATATAGAAATTAATGGCGATGCTGTTGATCTTCATATGAAACTGGGTGACAATGGAGAAGCATTCTTTGTACAAGAAACCGAAGAAGAAAATGTAAGGGATTTGTGCTTTGTGATGGCTACAATGCTGTGTTAAGAGTGCTGTGTTAAAAATGCTTGATATAGTACTGTGATTATTACTACTACTAAAAGCCTCACTTTCTGACTGAATCTTGCATCACTTTCAAATGCTGCTAAGGTGCTTGGTATTTTGTAGAATTATGTTACCAGTGATTTTAAAAGTAATTAATTCTTTATTAATAGACCATTCTTTGAAGGAATGTTTTTACTTTTAGCATATAAATTCTTGGTAACTGGAGTTATACAGATTGCAGTGCCTTATTTTTTGCCATACATTCTCATAGCTTGTGTTAGTGACCTCTGTGCTAATGAAGGTTGACTGTTTTGGCATATATTTTTCTTATGCTTTTTAGCACAGTTTTTCATAATTTATTTATGGAACTGTCACCAATTAATAATAGCTTCTTTGACTTGAAGTTCATGTTGTATTGGAATGTAGTAATTAATGTCCTGAGACCAATGGAAAAATAACAAGTCTTGGGGGAGGGGGGGAGAAGGATAAATTTTAGCCTAGTTTCTGAGGATATAGAACTTGTGTAATTGCAGCATTTTTCAATCATACATATTGGTCCACCTTTGGATGTGTGCATTTTTTTTTTTTCAGCAAAATAAAGGGAAAGGAATTTTAAATATAAAAATGTAAAAGATTTAAAGAAAATAGAGGAAAAGGCCTGTCTTAGTGAAGTGAGAGGTGAAGCTGTGAGTCCACTGTCAGGAATCAGTGTCTTTCAAGGAAGTGAACTTAATCCACTTACTAGTTTATGACACTCCTTGTTTACTGCATGGGAAGGAGAAGCAGCACTCATTTTGAAAAGGGTTAAATATTACTTAAAGTGGAAGGAGTAAATAAGCATTTAGACTAGTGCACTAAATGTTAAGTTAGGGCAGGAAGTCATAGTATTTATGGGAAAGAAGAGTTCTGTCTCAACATATACCATGAGTAAAATCAAAACTGAAAGCAGTTCTTCTAGCTGCTGTTGTCTTAGCTGTTGATGAGAATAGGTCAGTCTTAAGATTCTTTTCAGAAAGCAAGAATGGTAACCACTAACTATGCACTTTCCTTATCTTCCCCCTTTGCCCCACTTCATATTTATTATTTCTCATTGTGTTTCTTTTGGTGTAGGTCTTGATATATTTTACTTTCTTGTTACAATGTAAATAAACACCTGGTGGTTGATTCATAAAGATTTCTCTTCATCTGGATTGTTTCTTTAATGGGCAGTCAGTTTTAACTAACAGTGTTGGTGCTGGTTTTGTTTTGATATGTAGGAGATACATTTTTTTTCTAACCTGAGTAAATCATAGAATGGCCTGGATTGGAAGGTACCTCAAAGATCATCTAATTCTAAATTTTTCTCTACATGATCTCTAGATGTCCCTTCCAACCTACACCTTTCTGTGAATCAGTTTCAAAATAAATAGACAGCAGTGGGCTTAATTAGCCTAGTTTTGTTAACTCATCTACTATGGATAGAACCATGCGCTCCAAAGCAATGAATTTAAATACCATTCCATTGACTGAGAATCTATTTATTTCTTTTTTCTATTTAGGAAAAAGTTCCTGCATATTTGGCCACATCTCCAATCCCTACTGAAGGCCAGTTTTTTAAAGATACTGACAATCATTTGATATCAGGTGAAAGTGAGAGGACATGCACAAACTCAGAAATTCCACATGCTATGGAAACGGAGACTGTATTCACCCCAGGATCAGTGAAAAAGAAAAAAAGAAGAAGAAAGAAATACAAACAAGATATCAGGAAAGAAGATCAAATTTCTTCTACTGGGACAGAAGAGATTTTTGAAATGGAAATAAGCTCAGATGATGAGAAAAGTGTTCAGCCCCTAAGGTAAACTATTATGTATTGGCTAACTGCTGTTACTTTGGGGCTGATACTTTTTTTTTTTCTGCACAAGTAATCCATAACTTTCAATAGGCATTAGGTAGGTTTTTCCTTAAACAAAATACAAAATCATCATCTCCAGTATCCTTACAGAATCATTCAAGTTTGTCAGTTTCATTATAAATATGAGATCCACTTAAGCCCGTTCTTGTAAATCATGTAATCCTAGAATGGCCTGGGTTGAAAAGGACGTCAAAGATCATGTAGTTTCAAACCCCCTGCTATGTGCAGGGTTGCCAACCAGCAGACCAGGCTGCCCAGAGCCACATCCAGCCTGGCCTTGAATGCCTCCAGGGATGGGGCATCCACAGCCTCCTTGGGCAACCTGTTCCAGTGTGTCACCACCCTCTGTGTGAAAAACTTCCTCCTAACATCTAACCTAAACTTCCCCTGTCTCAGTTTAAAACCATTCCTCCTTGTCCTGTCACTTATCCACCCTTGTAAACAGTCATTCTCCCTCCTGTTTATACGCTCCTTTCAAGTACTGGAAGGCCACCATGAGGTGTCCATGGAACCTTCTCTTCTCTAGGCTAAACAAGCCCAGTTCCCTCATCCTTTCTCACAGAGGAGGTGTTCCAGCCCTCTGATCATCTTAATGGCCCTCCTCTGAACCTGTTCCAAGAGCTCTGCATCTTTCTTCTGCTGGGGGCCCTAGGCCTGGATGCAGTGCTCCAGATGAGGCCTCACAAGAGCTGAGTAGAGGGGGACAATCACCCCTATCTCCCTGCTGACCACTGCTGTTTTAATGCAGCCTGGGATATAGTTGGCTTTCCAGGCTGCAAGCATGCACTGCTTGTAGAAAAAGAAACACGTGAAGAAGTGTGGTCCTTGTCTTGCCTGTGGCTAGCAATTTAAAAGTTCCAGTGTAACTCTTCTCAGGTAGATTGGTGCAGTAAGGTGTTTGAGAACATCTACACAGACTGCAGTGCAGAATGTTTGTAATACATCACATCTGAATTGGACTTCTCTTGCAACTTGAAATTTACTTTGATAACCGAAAACTACAAAAATGCATGATCCTTCACTTTAATAAAGAAAACCCTTTATGTGTAGTTAAAGCAAGGAATCGGTCCTGTATTTTCTAGTGGATACTATTAGTAAATAGGAGCTTGTTGTAAATTTGTCATGCATACTAAGAAACCGAAGGAGCTTGCCTGAGAAATAGGAATGATTATAGTAGTAGAAGAAAACTATCAAGCGTTTAAATACATAAACTCCAGGAAAAACCTAATCATCAGTTTTCCATGGAAGTTTCTTATGCCATTGAGTGAAAGAAACAGAATTGATTTTTAGACAAAGCTTAGTAGTTTATTAACGGCTTTAATGCTTAGTATACTGTCTGAGTAAATTCAGTATTTGATCTGGAAAATAGAAGAATGATTTGCTTTAAGAGAATGAACTGAAAAACCTTCCCTTTAGCGTGTGTATGGGGACTGTTAGGACACGGCATAGATCTGTGTTCAGTCTTCAGTGCAAGAACACTGAAACAACAGTATCTGGATCACGTGAGTGGCAAGACTGCCCTTGGCAGGGGGTTTGGAACTGAATAGTCTTAAAGGTCACTTCCAACCATAGGGGTTCTGTGATATGACTGTCATAGTGAAAAAACATCAAAAGTCGAAATAACCATCAAGTACAGGAAGAAAGTGAATACAACCTGTGAATGATTTATTCTTCATTTAATAAACTGTTGCAAGTGAGCAAAGAATTTAGGAATATCATACCAGTAGTGGCCATTTGCAACAAGTGTTTAGAATTCAAATTTATATTCTAGCAATTACTATAATTTTTACTAGAGATCAATAAAAAGTTGTGGGTTTGGCTGAAATGTCCAGCTGATGAGTAACAGCATTTCCAAAAGTTTTCCTGATTTTATTTCTGTCACCTGTGGAATGAAGAATCAAACTGGCTTTTTATTTATTTATTTTTAAATAAACAAAAACACCAGTAAGTTCATTCTCAGAGTAGAGAGTTGTGATGTGAAAGGAAGAAGTTTTTGTTAAAAGAATGCTGTTATGTGAGTGACAGGTATTTGGAGGACTGAACAATTAAATTGTAGCAACGCAAACACAGAGATGCTAAGATAAGTTCATGGCTATGTATTTGTTAGTGGAGTTCACATACAGTCATTCTGATACCAACACAGGAATTGAAATGCATATGCCAGTGGCAAGGCCATTAATTTCCCAGATGAAGATGCAGCCGTGGGGAGAAAAATAAATGTAAAGCTAGCTTCTCACATCCTGAGAGGATGTGAGGTGATATCAGCAGGTTTTAAGTGATGGTTATTATTATTATTACTATTATTATAAAATCCTTGTTTGGGGAAAAAAAAAAGTACAGAAATAGAACCTTAGTTGTTACTAGACATTATGTTGGATTTCAGAGTGAAACCAAGAAAGGAAAAGGGAAGAGTGGTGTTCTGACAGGAAGGTCAAAAATTCAGCCACAGATACTAGCACATCATGTCTTATCTAGTTCTTTTCTTACAGTGTGAAAGACAAGCTGCTTCCTGTTTCTTGGGAAAATTCAAAATCTCTTTCCAAATGTTTATACAGCCTTTTTAAAAATATCCTTTGTCTTTTCTAGCTGTGATGGTATGTGCCACAGATTTAGTTTTGCTACTAGTGCTTGGCTTACCTAAAATAGTACCAGGATGACTAATATTAGTGTGTATGCTCAGAAAGGAATAGGGAGGCATTATTTCTCAGGTGCTAAGGGTATTGTGTTGTCTGTTCTCTCACCCTGCAAAATGGAAAGGATTTTCCATTTCAGTCCACGCAGTTCATCTGTGTCTTCAGAAATGCATTAACTGGACATTAACTTTCTGAAGCATTCTAATCTAATGATGTTAAATGACTTTCGTCGGTTTCTTAATCTAGCTGCACAGTGCATCAGTCTGAAAGAAGTTATCTGCCTCTAAAGCCTTATCTGTTTAGATAATGTATAACATTGAAAACTGAGTGAGAGAAAGTAGGTAGCTGTCTTACTGAATGTTGCAAAACAGGTAGTTCAGAATTATTAGTAAAACCATATGTTATGAATGGGAGTCCAGTGGTCTAATATCAATTCTCCCATTTTCTTTTCAGTAGTCTTTGACTGTTTGGAATTTTATTTGTTTACAACGACCTACTTGTCATCTTGTCCCCCTCCAAAGTTGAAATACTGAAGGATGTGACTATAATTATTTTCTAGTATGCTTTCTTAATTGTTTGGCAACACCTTTTGCCTCTTCCAGTACTCAGTATATAGTATGAAACATTTTTATCCTACTTTTTTTTCATAGTAGTGTCTTAAAATAGTTTATTTTGTGTTTTACTCTCAAATTCCAGGCTCATTTTCCTTGTATTATATGTGCTGTGTAGCCATGATGCCCTTCAACTAACCTCAAGTTAGTCATATCCTAAGAATAGTTAGTTATTCAAGTGAATTCACAAGGCTTTAAAAAGATCTGAAGTAATTATGATGGAAATATTTAAGAGATTTCTGTGTAAAATGCAATGCGTTCCTATTCAGCGGTTCTTGGTGTGCTTTTTGTTACAGATACTGAGTAGTGTTCTGAGTTCCAAAAAACCCTACTGTTCAGTGCAGTACATTTAGTTATTCACTGTAGTGTGTGTTATCTGTAAACCTGTGGCTAAATCATGTAGCCAGTAGCTGCCCTTATTTTCTTAATATTTTAATTTGTGAAATAGGCGATTCTAAAATGCGGTGTCAAAACTGCCTTTTCTATTTAACTTTCAGTGATTCTGTTGTTTATCTAATGAAGGGTTATGGGATTTGGTAGTATTAGCTGTCCCTAGAGAGTAATATCACTTAAGGTCTTGTGACTTCCTAGTTCAATATTAACTCATAAGATGGCAGAGGAGTAGGTTTTTTTTGAGCTGATAATATTTTCAAGTATTAGTTACTATATACTTTTTAAGTTGTATGCAAGTGTGCTGCAATCAATGAATTCTCTAACTTGTACACTTCTTTCTTTTCATCTTGTATTCTTAATAACATATAGGTCACATTGCTAACTGAGTTAATAATGCAAATTTCTTATTATTGACTTACTAAGCGTCTCATGTTTTCCCAACAGAGGGTCCTCAAATTCTTCACCAAAAGGTGAAGAACAAAAAGAATCTTTGATTTATCACTCAAAGGATCATTACCCATTATCTGATGGAGACTGGTCCCCTCTGGATAAGTAAGTCATATTGTAATGTCATTGTGCATATGAAGGTGAATAATTATAATAATGTGCCTTTTACTCATATTTTTTCTTGATTTGTTAAACTCTGCAACATGCCTAACTTTTGTGATGCAGAATGCAGCATGTGCTATATATGTAGAACTTTGAGAATTTACCACATACAGAACCCCTATTTAAGAATGGATAGATTTGGGCTTTTCCCATCCATAAATGTTACAGCAAAAGAAACGCTTGTTTTTTTCTTCCCTAAGACCACAGGAGCAAAACAGTTTTTAAATTACACTTCTCATTTTTTAGAGTTCCTTTGGCTTAAAAGTTATTAGACGTAAATGTCAAAGATTGTATGCTGATACATACATACTAACCACTGTAGGAAAGCTAGGATGGAATTTTAAGAAGTTAGGTAGTCTGAAGGACGTGTTAAAGTAATCTTGCCTCTCTGACAGTAACATGCTAACGTTTTTTTCCCCAGCTGTAGTTGAGATTTGGTGTTACTTTTGCAAGACTTCTGTTACTCAGGTCTTGTCCTAGCGAGTTTAAATACTAAATCGTTACAGAGCCAAGGGTCTAAGAGCTGTTTTCTGCCTTACTTTTAGATTACACTTTTTTCTTCCTGCTGTGCGTTTGTTTGTTCATTTATTTATTTATGGCTTGTGTGTTTTTTAGCTGAAGGTGAGCTTAGGAGAGAGCTATACCTAGACTGCAGATACAGTGGAGAATCTGTTTAGGGTGATTGCTGTGCAAGTCCTTTAATGTGATTTTGGTTTTAACCTAATTTCTGTCTGAAAACCCTGCTGGGCTTCTTGCCACGTTACAGAATAATTGAAGCTCTGTTAAGCTCTAGAAAACTCTACCAACAGTAGCTGTGAACAACAAATGCATTTTAAACACTGTAGCTTTCTTTTTTTTTTTTTTTTTTTTTTTTTCTTCTTTTTGTTCTTTTTGATTTACTAGCCCTTACTCTGAGCCAGTCTGCCCTAAAAGTGATTCAGAACTGGAAGTTAAACCTGCTGAGAGCTTGCTCAGATCTGAATCTCACATGGAATGGACATGGGGAGGATTCCCGGAATCAACCAAGGTATTGTTATTGTCTTGAACTTTGTATACTGAGATTTGGCATATTTAACATCATGTACTAGAAATGAGTTGGAAATCTGCTGTTCTGTAGAATTCTTAGCTGACATAGGAAAGTAGCACCCTCTTGTGGCTGGTTGATAGTCGTCTTTGTTGACCCAAGTAGTTAAAAGGAAAACCTTACAGTGGCAACGTACAAGTTTTTTAAATTTTAGCTAGAAACTGAATAAAGCAACTCTGGAAATCACTGTTTTAGGCTAAATTATAGCTCCTTCTAGAGGAATGGTAGCCTTAATAAATTTTTTAATTATCTGATGGCATTTGTCCTGATACATTGTCATACTCTTTCTTTTTTTCCTCCTTACCACGGTTTGTCATGTCAACACCTCCTCCATGCCACTTTCTTTACTGAACTTGTTCAACAAGCTTGTAAAAAGTTTTTGTTGCAGACAGCTTCACTAATAAGATGAAACCTGTTTTATGTTAGGAAATATTTCTTTGAAAGAGTGGTGAGGCACTGGAATAGGCTGCCTAGGGATGTGGTGGAATCACCATTCCTGCAGTTGTTCAAGAGATATGTAGATGTGACATTTAGGAATGTGGTTTAGTGGGCATGGTGGGGATGGATTGATGGTTGGACTAGATCTTTATGATTCTTTCTTGCTAAAATAAACCTTGAAATTTTTATCATTGTACTTGTGACCAGACTCCCTGTTTACTGGCAAAATTACCTTTGGGTACAAGTTTAATATTAAAAGCAGAGTAAAATCAGTCTGTGAATTGAAAGGATTGAGTGGAGTTTTGTCTTTCAGATAAGCAAGAAAGAGAAACTGGAACATCCCAGGACAGCTACCATTACTCCATCAGAGAAGACTCATTTTAGAGTCATCCTCAGCTCTGATGAAGTTGAAGATGATGATGTTGTGAAAGATTCTGTCTGTACAGTACTGAAACCTGAGCCAAGAACTCATCCTATGCTTAAGCAGATGGACGTTAAAGATTCTCTTGCTTCTGCAATTATAGAACCACAGGATTCCTTACCATTAGATTCTGACCATCATTCCAGGCTGTTGGTGGACTCTTTACCAGAAACAAAGCCAACAGCAAAAGTTGACTCTCCTTCAAAAAAGAAAGGTACGTAATAAAACTGCTGATTTTTTCCTTCAGGTGATATACCAAATTTGAGGCAATAGTGGAAAACGTACAAAATGTTTTTTTACTTTTTCCTATTTAAAGTCTTAATCGTTATTAAAGTTTTAACTGTAATTAAACTTCAACTTATGAATGCTTTAATTCTGAATCGTCCACAGTTGTTTGTATTTAATGTGTCTCAATCGCTTCATCTCAATAACTTGACTGTTAAAATTAACAGGGGTGCACAAGCGAAGTCATCACCAGGGCCCTGATGATATTTACTTGGAGGACCTAAAGGCTTTGGAACCTGAAGTTGCAGCACTCTACTTTCCCAAAAGGTAGCTTTGAATTAAGATTCCATGGACCTGGGCTTATTCTGCAGTTAAACTACATGAATTATTGTGCAGATGATTTAAGCGACTGTGAGCCCTGGTTCTTATTAGAGAGTAGAACTTGGGATTTCTAGGCTGTGGAAAAAACAGTCCTAACCTTATTGTACAACATTCTGGTTAATAGGGAGGAGAATGATAATGCTCTGTGACAATAGAATGTTGAGGAACTCTTCTTCCTTTAAATCCAATTTTGTTGCAGGCGAAAGAGAAATAAATATTTTCCAATTTAGTTAAGATATTCCAGTATAATAGAGGGCTGAAGGTGGTCCTGGTGGTGTCCAATTTGTATATTGGATTTATGTTGTAAAAAGATGTGTGGCATTAGTAATTAGGGAATTAGATGGGTTTTTGTTTTTTTTTTTTGAGTAGTCATAGTGTGTGTGCATTTGTTTATGAGTTATGTATTTATGGAAAATGTGATTCTCTTTTTTGTAGTGATTCTGATCCAGGCTTCAGACAATGGACTGAGTCAGATAACCTTTCTGGTTCCCAGTCACCCCAATCAGTAGGAAGTGCTGCTGCTGATAGTGGCACAGAGTGCATGTCTGATTCTGCTATGGACTTGCCTGATGTCACGCTCTCACTTTGTGGAGGTCTCAATGAAAATGGCGAGATTTCTAAAGGTATGTGAGAAAAGAAAGCATAAGTGGTTGTAAAGTTCAGGCAGCTAAATTAAGTGCCTTGAATGCTCTGATTTTTATGAAGCCTTTGCCTTTAATTAAGCTTACATTAAGAAAAGAAAATGTAGAATTTTAGAAAACTTCATTGGCGTTTGCCAAGCAGAAATTGTGAAATTTAGCCTCAAATTAATCAAGAGCACACAGTATCTTGAGAAACTTTCTTACTCTTTTTTCATACTGCTAATTGCATCTCTGACAACCCTCATTTCTGGCTGAAATTCCTTGCTTAATCCAATGTAAAAGTTCACAAGTTGTATTCTTTCCAATTGCCTGATAACTTCTCTTCAGTGTTTTTTAAGCCTCTGAGAGATGAATACATTGTTGTCTAGTACTATCTTCTCTCCTGCTTTGCTTTTCCCTTAAATGTTTGTTAACATTTACCTTTCTAACTACTTAAATCCTCTCTTAAAATTCTGCTTAACTTTAAAGTTGTATACATTTTTGAGGGAGCTTATAGAAGCATGTAATTTCATGATTTTTAATATTAATTTTTTTTAATATTACCTATTTAACGATCATCCCATCTCAAGGCATCAAGTGAATTTTTACAAGCTTGTTATTAGGGCTCAGAACAAATACACCCTCATTTCTTATTTCTCCTTCCTGTGATTGTTAAAGTAAGTGGAACAAAGCTTTACGTGCTACTGAGAAGACAAGCAGCCACAAGACTCTTGACACATAGACCATATTAGAATAGCTTGATGATTCTGCAAAATCAGCAAAGGTTCTGAAATGACAGAAAACATTTTTCTAGATGCAAACTAATCAGAGCTTTTAGGATTTCGTATTTCTAATTTTAATTTAAATTTGCTTCAATTGCAGAAAAGTTCATGGAGCATATTATTACTTATCATGAATTTGCTGAAAACCCTGGACTCATAGACAATCCTAATTTGGTAATAAGGATTTATAACAGGTAAATTATCTGTGTCATACAGTTAGTTCATGGAAAAAGCTTATTTTAAATCTATCATATAAAGTGAATGCACTTTTCAGCTTCCACTGTGTTTTTGATGGATCTGCTCCTTAGACTTAGATAACTTTGTTTTTGAATTAAACTTTTGGATTAAATTTAACAAAAGTAATATTTCTTTTCAACAGTGATGCTGAATTGTGTACATTAAAGTAATTCTGCTTGTAACCAGCTTTAATATTAGTTGTTGCTTGCAAATGGATGTATTTTCTTTGAGAAGAGAGCAGTTTGCACACTCTTTACTTCTATTCAGGTTTTATAATAACTTCCCAACATGTTTTAAAACAGGTATTATAACTGGGCATTGGCTGCTCCAATGATTTTGAGTTTGCAAGTATTTCAGAAAAGTTTGCCTAAGGTAAATAGAGATGTTTACTTCTTTGAAGATTTTGCAGATAATGCATGTTTATCTTTATTCTGTTTTTCTACACAAGATTAATAACTTGCAAATTTTTTCAGGCTACCGTTGAATCTTGGGTCAAAGAAAAGATGCCAAAGAAGTCTGGAAGGTGGTGGTTTTGGCGTAAGAGAGAAAGCATGACTAAACAGGTAACTGAGACTTGATTTGATTTTTTTTTTTTTATTATTTTCCATTACTATTAAAAGATGAAAAAACTCATTTGTCAGATGTGCCTCAGAACACTACGCATGTAACTGTCACTGATTGTCAGTTGGAAGTTGCTCATTGTAGCTGTAGCTATTTCTGAATATTTAGTCTCAAATACTACCATCATTTTTCACTGTTCCTTAGATTGTTTATTCTATCTAGCTGATGCACAGTATTCTTAAAATCCTTTCTTCTAAGTCATAGGCACTTGTCAAAGCTACTCTTCAGTCACAGCAATATATTTAGGAATGTATTCACAAATAGATAAGTAGACACATAATAGATGTCACTGAGATACCCACATTTTAAACTAAATTACACTTTCTAAACATTGGAAATGTCTTAAAAGATAAATATTTTTTAAAAAGTAAATCTATAAGCTTAGAAGTTCACTGCTCCTTTTATGCTGAATTCATCAAATTAAAGAGTCATTTAATTAAATTCATTCATTCAGTTTAAGATTCTGAGTCATGATATAGCTTATATACTGCATCAACAGCTATTTGCTGATGTATGGAATATGAATTCACTTGGATTGGTTTAAAATGCTTAAAATGTTGATATGTTCTTTATTATCATATTGTCTTAGATACCAGAAGCAAAAGAGGGGAAGTCTGAGACGCAAAGAGCAAATGAACTGCCAGCAACTATAAAAGAGCAAGTTAATAGTAGGTGTGTTCCTGTCTGAAGACTATTTTGTGGACTGAATGATGATTTTTTTTCCTCTTCTCTTGTGTTGGTGGTTTTGTTGTTGTTGGGTTTTTTGTCTTTTTTTGAGTGAAGAATTCATTACTGCTGTGAGAAGAAACATTTTCTTCTAAGCTACTGAAGAGAAGCCAAATATGCTTGGCAAACAACTCAGCAGAATTATATGGCATTAGACATTGTAGGAACTAGAAATACATTACAATTATTTCCTAAATCCTATTGTTTTTACTTCTCAAATCCTGATGTAACTGACAGAATAACAAAGACATATATGGTAACCTTTCGCAATGGGCCACTGCTCTGCAACTTTTATAGTATAGTAGGATTGTTTCTGAGATATTTTTTGTTATTCTTTTTTGTATAATCCTAGTGTTGTTTGAATAACTTAAAACATCTGCAGTTTTTTGTAACGTGAAATACTTGAAACAATAAAATAGCATTAATTACAGTACACAAATTGCCCAAGATTGCAGTTGAAAACAAGCGCTACTTAGCATAAAACTGTGTCAGACTAAATAACCCACTGTGTATACTCATATTTGCCTTTGATTTTAAGGTATTTGTAAATGTTGTTGATGACTTAAAAATTTAAGAAACTGAATATGCTGTAAGATTCAGAGAGATTAAATGCTGCTTTTAATCTTGAAATCTCTAATTAGCAGAAAAATAAATCTATGACTTACTTTAAAAGGTGAGCTACTCCACTAATTTATTACATGCAGTTTAAAATATGTAGTAAGTGTGGCAGCTTTTCTTGAAAACAAAGCCATTACTCACTCGATATCCCTTTCCATCTGCAGTCTACCTTTAGTGACCACTTGACATTGTCTCTACTAAACTCTTGTGGAGCCAGCTAGACTATGCACAGTAATATTTAGAGCTCCACCAATAGTAGCATGCATTACAAGTCTTATTTGCTAATTGGCATATACTGACTTCATCTGGGCATGGGCTAGTCTTTCAACTTTGTTAATCTTTGCTATCAGGCTAGTAGTAAATCTTTACATAAGCAGAAATTAATCTTGGATAAGAACCTTATACCATTAAAGAAGGACTTTCTGCAGCTTAAATTTCTTCTTCTTGGTGTCATATTAGACCCCCAGAAGATGATTCATCTAGTGATGAAGCATCACAAGAATTGAAGGAATCCTTGAAAATAGATTCTGCTCCAGTAGAGCATCCAACTCATGGGAACGTTCCATCTTACAAGAAGTCACTTCGGTTGTCTTCCGACCAAATAGTAAGTAGCGTGCCTTCCTTGCGCAGTTAATGCATCATAGTTCTCTTGTACTCTTTGTTCTGATTCTAAAAGTTGGGCTTTCTCTGCTTTTTAGAAGCTAAGCGTAGAAACATTTTACAGAATCAGGAGTGATACAGGGATTACTTTTCTAGCAGTAGGAAAAAAAAGGAATTGGGATACTTGATATGTAACAGTAACAGTTGAATTTTAAAAGAAACAAAATATTTTCCATTGCTAGTCTGGGCGGCTGCTGCTGCTTCTTTTTTTTTTTTTTTAAAATTAATAATCATGATTCTGAGTTTTAATTTTAAAAATAATAATTTCTTATATAGTTCCATAAGCAAACATTTGTATTAAGATGTTTCCAAAGAAATGGTGTTATTGTTTTCTGCAGTTTGGGTATTCTGGAATCTGAACTGCCAAATAATGTACATCAAAGATGGTGGGCAGTTTACTCATTTCAAATTAATTTACAAATTAATTCTACTATTATCTAAATATATGGCCCTCATCAAGTAAGCATTTTGAGAAAAGCACCCACTAGGTAGAAAATAGTGTTGCGTGATCAGTTGTGTACAAACATAGTAAGCAGATAATTTATTTATGTGCTAGTTTATTATCAAATATATTTAGTTGTTAATACTGTAAGTATACTGTAATAGCAAGAATTAAATAACATCTTTCAATATTACTATAGTCAGTGCTTCTGTAAGCAAATGTAGGACCTGTGGCCAGATGTGTACCCAGTAAAAAAGCAGACTTAACCAGCAGAGCAATGCCAGTATTAACCTAAACCATGGTTCACTTTTTGATGAGTTGATCAAAACTGATGAGGAAGAACCTACAAGCTTTTTTCTGTTAGCTTATTTACGATTCTAAAAATTCTGTAGTGACACTAATTTATATTTTCAATTGTCTTGATTTATTCTAAAGGCAAAGTTGAAGCTCAGAGATGGCCCTAACGATGTTGTGTTTAGTATTACAACCCAGTATCAGGGGACTTGCCGTTGTGCAGGAACAATATATCTCTGGAACTGGGATGACAAAATCATCATATCAGACATTGATGGAACAATAACCAAGTAAACATTGTTTTTCCTTTCTTTTCTTTGTATTTGATACATTATTTTGCTTTATTGATGCTGTCTTACTTTTCAAAGTAAGACAGAGAAGCTTGATATAAGATGACTGCTGAAGAACATTTATTAACAGTTATGAGAAATGCTTGTTGCTCTGGTTTAAATCTACACTTGTGTAAATTTACACAGCAAACTAGAAAATGTCTTTGACATTCTTGCATTGTTCTTTGAAACGTTCATGTGACTACTGCCCTTGTCTAGATTTAGCAAGACTGACTTGTCTAGATTTAGCAAGCATATGGTAGCTTAGGAACTGACTTGTGCTGTATGGCTGCCACTAATGCTCAGTGTGGAATAGGTACTAGCTCTCTTTCAAAATGGCTAAGACCTTCTGCAGAGGTGTTTTTGTAAATACTCTTTGCAAACTGTCTATTCATTAATAGTTGTCTTTGACAAAACTCATATGCTTAGTTTCAACTATCTCCAATTTTGCTTTTAGGTCTGATGCTTTGGGACAGATACTCCCTCAGCTTGGCAAGGACTGGACTCATCAGGGCATTGCAAAACTCTATCATTCCATAAATGAGTGAGTATGTAGTCTATGAAGCACGTAGGCCCTTTCTGGTATTCAGGAATTAATGGACAGGTAGTTGAATTGATGTTAATAGTTTTGCATGTTGGCCTAAATGATGGAAAGTAATCACTTCTGTCAAACACAAGCAAAGCTAGGTTTTTCTCTCAGATGTACACTTTCACAGGAATGGAAGCCACCAGTCCTGCTAGTTCTCTTCTCAAATTTCTGATTCTGCATTTGAGTTTTTTTAAATCTATGTAACGTTTTTGTGACTGCAAGAGTGTACTAATAGTAATAGCTTCTCGAACAGTCACATGTATGTTTGTTTCCAGTAACTCAGGTTAATCACAAAGCCTTTACAAACCCAGTGTGAATTCAGACCTAAACAGTGTCATCCTAATATCTAGATACTTTTTGTTATAACGTGTTTACTACCAATCTCAAGTGAACTTTCCTTAGGATTTGATTTCATGTTCTGAAACAGTCCTAATTAAAAACTTAGATGGACACAAAGGTTGGTGGCCTGGATCAAGTTTTGCGTTACTCACTTTGTTGCGCTTCTGACATCAACTGACACAACACAGCAAAACAGCAATTTCCCCATCTGCTGTCTGGATTAGTCAACTGTGCACACTCATCTTGTAATCTGCAGGACCTGCAGAAGCAGCTTATGTGACTAGAACAGGGGAGGAGGGAGAAGGCAGATAGCTTTCTTGTTGCAGCACTTATGAGATGTATGCTTAGTTTAGAAGCATGGTAAGCTGCACCCTTGTAAATGTACCGCTCTTTTAAGAGGTGTGTAGCCTTGTAATATTTATGTCCAATAACTTTGTGCAAAATAAACCTACTTTGTTCCTTCTCATTTAGATTAGGTCCTTTGTTTAACAATTTAAATAAATAGAGACGCCAGAAATAATACTTGCTATTGAGGATCACAGAGTCAGCTGTTAAACCATTTCATAGTCCCCTTCAAATAATCAAATTTTATCTTTGTTTCTTAGTTCAAAGTTTAGTTTAAAGTTGAGTACTTGATGAGTACTACTTGTGCTTCCTTCACTCTGAGCTGCAAATTCTGGTAACGATCTGAAAAATATCAACCAACAAGACAGGAGATCTGGTATCCAGTATTATGCAGTGCAGATAAATAATTGTTAACATCTATATCTGGGCTGCAAGAAAGTGGAGATATCAATGTGGTGTTTATCTAAGTGCAGTCTAGTCTATCTAGATACATAATCTTACTATTTTTGTTCTTTTTTGCACTTCTTAATTTTGATAGAGCCATGTTTTTAAATTATAACATACTTTTCAGATACCATAACACTGGAACAGTCTTTTCGTGGGAATTGGTGCAGCTTACCACAAGTCTGTACCTAACCTAGTGCCTCTGGATGTTGTTGCAATAGGATATTTGTGTTTACAGAGAATGTCTTCAACAATAGACTGAACTAAGTTGGTATTTCTTTTCTAGAAATGGCTACAAGTTTCTGTACTGTTCTGCTCGTGCCATTGGAATGGCGGATATGACTAGAGGATACCTACACTGGGTGAACGACAAAGGAACAATTCTTCCCAGGGGACCTCTCATGTTGTCCCCCAGCAGTTTATTTTCTGCCTTTCATAGGTAAGCATGTGGGATTTCATACATCTATTTGCTCCCCACCTCAGAGAAGGAAGCAGATTTAAAAGATTTCTGATGCTAATCATTATAGTTGTAACCACATATTTTACTCTGTGCTTGATTTGCTACTGAGACTTGGGTGTCCCTCCAGCAATAAGCTATTTATCTGAATTTCACTTTTGTACATCTGGGCGTGTTAGATGTGGCTGCAGAGCACAAAACATCAGTTACATAGCATCTTATTTTTTACTTTCTTCATTCTTCAGGTCTGTGACTGATTACTGTTAGGTTCTGCTCTTAACAGTCCAATTTTCTGATCCTGCAATATTAGGAGTGTTCTATATACGACTGCCTGCAGAAGAATATTTAACTATGACTTGACTCAACCCATCTTTTAACTGCAGTCTGCCTGTTCTTGATGAGAAGTGCTTGTAATGTAAAAATCTTTTTGTTAGTTCTTTTTTTAAAAAATTAAAACCGAACCATTAAGTTATGGCTAACAATGACAGCCACATCCACTGTAGTCACTTGGCAGGCCTCCTTCAGTTTTTGGTCCAGATGATCAGTTCCCAATCTGCATTCATAAGCTGTGAATTTAATTGCATTTACCTAGTCTAGGTACAGTTTATTCACCTATTTCTACTGTAGATGTTGGAAAACAATATTTTATTCTTTTATTATCTCTTGCATCATCCCTGGAAAAATATTTACCAATGTCTATGTAACCAGCCACAACAGAAACAGGAATCAATGAGAACACAGTCATCAGATAAATGAGCGCAGGACATCCATTATTTGCTCACGATTTAAAGATTGACTATTCAAATTTTATTCTAGGGAAGTAATAGAAAAGAAGCCTGAAAAGTTCAAAATCGAATGTTTGAATGATATCAAGAATTTGTTTGCTCCCAGTAAACAACCTTTCTACGCTGCTTTTGGAAACAGGCCCAATGTAAGTCTGAACTTTTCTAATTGAAGGGTTACAACTCATGGAATATTTGGGAAGGAAAGAAAACAGGCTTTTATTGTTGTGTGTCTATTTCAGTTTGAATATGACAATAGAACGCTTGTCTTTCTCTGAGTTTGGTCATGAAAGTCCAAATGCAGATACCTTAAATAAAGGCTGCCAGGTCTACTTTTAGGAAAACTTCTACACAGATGTATCAGTATTCTCAGGGTATAACACCTTTCCAAATTCTTTTTCAGCATTTTTGCATTGTAACGAAGGATATTTTATTTTCCTCAGTCTTGAATCTTTTTTCCTATCAATACAATTCCTGTACCTTCTCTACAGTTATTGTAACTGAGCAAGGAAGAGGGGTATTCCAAAGAGGAACAGTGTCATGAGAAGCAGTATTGTGTGATATAGATTTTGTGGTGCATATTTGTGGTCTGAGGCTTGAGAACAAGGTTTATGGGTTTGAGAGAGGAGAACTGTTTTGTTATGGTCTACTTTTGGAGGGTTTGCTTTTTTGTTTGTTTCTTTTCAGAGACAGTTACTGTATGCTTTTCAGTGTATCACAGAAAGGAATAACAAAGTATGTGCATTTGTTCATGCTTCTTGCAGGACGTATATGCCTACATGCAAGTAGGAGTTCCAGACTGCAGAATATTTACTGTGAATCCAAAGGGTGAACTGATCCAAGAAAGGACTAAGGGAAACAAATCTTCGTAAGACCATTTTTATTATTTCAGTTAGAAAAGGTACTTGGGAATGAGATTACTAAATAATTGCAGTTGTGGCCATGATGATTCCTTATGATCTCCTGTTACATACAAGACAAATTTTTATTTGCCAGAGAATTTACAGCTTTGGTTACTTAACTCCTCGAAAAGGGAAGTAAACTGGCAAAATAAAATTGAAAATTGCTCCTGAAGTAGCAGTACTTAGTCAGTACTTAGTTTTCTGGTCTAGACTTCTAAAGCTCTTTTGGCTACAGTTGAGCAGTGACTAGACTGTTAAATAATGGTTTTTCTTTTTTCTTTTCTTTCTTTCTTTCTTTTTTTTTTTTTTTAATATAGGTATTACAGACTAAGTGAGCTTGTGGAACACGTGTTCCCATTGCTTAATAAAGAACAGAGTTCTGCATTTCCATGCCCAGAATTTAGTTCCTTTTGCTATTGGAGAGATCCTCTTCCTGACCTTAATATGGAAGACCTGGCCTGAAAAAACTTCTCACCTAGAAATGGAATTTCATTTTCAGCTACTTGACTTCAGTTTAAATGTGAAGAACTTTCTTAATGAAGATTCTAATTTATATACTGGTACCATAAGTCTTACTAAAGAGATCACTTTAACTCCGTTGGTGTAAGACGAAGAAAATGCAAAGCTGCTGTCCAATTTTTTGTGGGCTTTTGATTTTTTTTGTCTGTTTCTTTATTGCCTGTCTTTGTGTACCTGTTATAAGGCACTTGAGATTGGTCTGTTATTGATGGCCATGGTACCCAAGAGCTTCATGGCAACTGAATGCTGAGTGACTTTGCATTTTCATCAGTCAGACCTTATTGTAAGCATAGATTTTTTTTGTATTAGTCTTAATAGTATATTTTCTAAAACAAAGCCAAAAAGTATACGGAAACTGCCAAATAGAATGTCAGACCTATTAATAAAAATCATGGTCTAATGTTCAGATGGGCAATTAGACCTTCTTTGCAGAGGATTCAGAACTGAAGACAGTGTGCTCTTTCTCCACTAAAATACAGAAAACTTGTGGCCATTACTAGGCTGACAGTGTGAAGACACAAAATTCATCTTCAAGTGTAAATATGCCTTCTGTCACATGTGTAACACTGTTCTTGTACAGTTTGTGCTCAAACTAACTCTGCTGCTTTTTTTTTTTTTAATATGCAATGCTTAAACTATTTCATAAGCTTGTTAAAATGAAAGTTGTTAGATATTAGTATGGCTTTTGTTGCTTTCAGGCTGCACTATTTCACGTTAAATTTCCATCAAGAGAAATCTTGAATGTTTCAGAGTTGGGAAGCTGGCATTTTGATTTCACTTTTCATCATGGAGGTGTGCGTGTGTGTGTGTGTGTGTATGCTATGTAGGCCAGTAAGAAGTATGTTCAGATTATATTCAGGGAATTGTTATACTAAAAAAAAATATATTTAATTTTTTTAATTACCTACTGCAGGTCTTTCCAGAATTCTGTATTGCAGATTTTCACTAGCTGGAAGGAACTGTGACTCAATAGTGAGATTCCAGGTATAAGAATGGTTAAATGCTGCAGAGCAGAATAAAACCTTTTTTTTTTTCTTTTTTCTTTTTTTTTTTTTTTTCCTTTTGTTTTATTCATAAAGTACTGTGCTGGTCATTCCTCAGGTTCAGATCAGAGCCTGAGAACAAACTGCATTCCAAGTCTTGTGTTTATCAGCTGTGAAAGCCGCTAATTAATTTCTCTTTCCAAAAATACTTGAAAATAAGAGAAAAGTAGTTTTGCTTTTTATGTTGAGCTAGTACATTTAACCTCCTTAGGACAAGTCTGTGGTGAGAATTACATGCTTCTAGCCCTTAGGACTTAATGCCTTCAGCCATTTAAACTTCAGTCCCCAATTTTATGTGGGTGCAGTCTTTTCCGACACTTTTTAAGAAGTTCCTGAAGCTGTGTACCAAGGATCCTGCCAGGCTCTGGAGCTGAACTCCCACCTTTACACAACTCTCACTGGCAAAGTAAGTGATCTTTAGAAGGTACTTATATGGCTACTGCTGCAGTGCATATCTAGGGCTGCTTCTGACAGAAACGTGGCTTGACCAGGCCCTTCTGCTCCAACTTACTTGGCCTGGGTGTAGACGATCACTGTTATGCTAAATGCAGAAGAGTGCATTTAGGGAATTTTACCCCATCCACAGGAAAGTTTCCTTTATCAAGCTGAGCAGTCTTAACCTAGCATTGTCATGTAACACCAGCCTAATGCTAGACAACTGGTGGATTGCACGGGGGCAGTAATTTTCAGATTGCTATATAAATTAAATTACCTTTTATTTTCTTATAAAATTCCAGAATATTCCTGTGACTATAAAGCATTAGAAAAGAAAGGGGGATGGGGGTCAGGGTAAATGTGGAAGCTCTTATTCAGAATGGGAATATGAGGAAAGGAAAATACACCTGTCTGTCATTGTGTGTCATACATGTTAACTGACTTGACGGGCATCCTTAAACAATGAGAACAATACATTCAGTGACTGTTTCAGCAAATTTTTGTTTCTGTTATTAATCTACTGAGTGTTTAAGTGGATTTCACAGGATTCAACTGAAAGCATATTTTGCTCTACTGCATTATTTAATTTGCACTATATCAGAAGCTTGCAAATGTCATTCCATGTATCTTTTCCTTTCTTTTTTAAACTTTTACTCCCTAGATTTCTGTAGAAACTTACATTTTCGTGATCACTAAGTGCTTTGAAAATCAACAGGATTTGAGCTTTTAAGCCACTTAAATACCTTAAGATATGTAAGAATCCACATACTGTTTTAATTACAAGTTGTAATAGTCTGTGTGAAGATTCTATTTTTCATGAAGGTGATGAAACTGCTTCTGCTAAAGCAGTCCTTTGTGGAAGTCAAAATCTTACGTACCATCCTTGACTTATTCTTGGCGGCCTTGATGTTACATAGGTTTGGGGAAGGAGGAACACTTTGAGAAAAATACGCTTTGTCTGAGTGGGATTCCAAACTGTGCAGATTGTTACCAAGGCTTGGCTGTGTCTTTGTTCATTCTTTCTTTCTTTGTTTTTTTTTTAATCTTAAACTCTATTCATCTCTCTGGGTTGGTAAGAAGAGAAACTGGATTTTCCGGTGGGGATTTGGATCAGCAGTGAGAATTCATGAATCAAGAGTGTTTCCAAATGCATATGATTCCAGATGATATGAATATGGATGTGGCTGCAGTGAGCTCCTCATTCTGCTGACCTGTTGTTTTTCAGTATAGGGATATTCAAAAAGTTGCTTACTTAAAAATTTTGCTTTTCAATCTCTGTAACAGTTGCTGTATTTGGTTTTTGGTGATATGTAAAAGTGTTCTTGAGTATTTCTGGTACATGTAAGGTTGATTGGTTTGCTTTTTGTTTTGTTTTTAATTTGACTCATATGCAAAGCTTCGTTCAGCTTTTTCTAACCCTCCTTAAGTACAGAATATGGGTTACTGTACCTGTCATTACATACTACATAGTTTGGAGTACTGGACACTTTATTGACAAGGAAAGATATCTTGTTGCTACCAAACTTAGGCTTCTATTGCAATATTAATATGAAGGGGGGCATATATAGAGTCTGCATTAGCCTGTCCTTTGTTACCTTAGTTGAGAGAAGTGGCCTGAAATCATGTTTGAAAACAAGTTGTGCTGTACTTAAAACAAGCACAAGTAACATATTCTTTCTATGAAAGAGGAACTTTCTAAGTGTGTGTGTGTGTGTGTGTGTGTGAGCAAATACACCTTCCCTGTTAAGACTGTGTGGTTGAAGATGCAGATCCACTTAGCTTTGGAACCATCTCAAAAGCTGAGTCAGTGATACCTATCCAGGAACATTTAAAGGAGCACTGCGATTCAGAACTTGTTAGTGACTTGGACATTACCCATTTCTGTGATGATTTAAGGATCAGTAACTTTTAAGTGGTTCACATTTCTGGATTAATTTATTTTTTACTGTTCAAAGCATGCTGGTGGTTCAAGTTTGGATTTAACACCTGACAGTATCCAACTGCATGTGCAATATGGCTTGTGTATCTTCAGCTCCCTGTCCTTTTTTATTTTATATTTCAACTGGAAAGGTTTTAATGCTCATGTCATCTTATGGAACTTCTGAAACAAACACTGAATCTGCTTACAGTAAAGACAAAAATAAATGAGATTTCGTGTTAATATTCCATACAAGTCTTCCAGAAAATACTGTCATATAAATAAGAGTTGTTTAAATGGCTTTAATACGAATTCATAATGAAATGTCAAAAATATATGATGGATTTGAGAAGCCTTTAAACTATCACTTTTGCCTAAAGTAGTTTTAGTTTCCAGAGTTGAATCCTGTTGAATAGAATGGAATTGTTTGGGATTTTTTTTTTTTTACAGTGTTAATTATTTCCAGATAAAAGTTACATTTGGGTTTGTTTTGAGGATAGGAAAACTCTCTTTAATGGTTTGTTTCATTTTTACAGTGAAGATGTGGAATATCTGACTATTCAGGCAACCCAATCACTAATAAGGTAGTGTGTTTAAAGCTGTCAAATCTGTGACCGTACCAGTAGTGGTTTTTTGTTAAGACTGGACTATCTTGGGTGCAGTAACCCACACTTCAGTGCAATGCATATTGATGTTGAGAACAATGTTATCACAATAAACAAACTTAAACTCACTTTTTTCTTCAGTTTGTACTTAGGAATTCTATTTTTGTATTGCTAATTTAGTGAATGCTGGCTTATTTAAATTGCATTTATATTTACATTTAGAGTTGCTCTATTAAGGACAACAATACATTTGCTTTCTTTCGCGCTTGGTTTACTTTTAGAGCTTTTCTACAGCTGACAAATAATTGCTGTAATCAGACTTGCATTGACTGCCAATACCAATATTTGCTTGTAACTATAATGAAAGTAAACATGCGTTATTAATGTCAGGTAACAGATGCACTGCAATCATAGATACATCTTGGGAACACACAAGCTGCCTTGAAGAAAATCCAGCAACATTGTAGCGTAAGCACTTGTAAATCTGCCCTAATTTGGAGTTTTATCTTAATTCTGTCTAAGCTAACTTTTTCCTTTCAAGGCAAAGTATTGTCTTCCAAGACAGCTGTTTAATTTGCTTGAGGTAATTATTGTGAGATCATCTTGGAAAAGAGATCTCAAGCTTTTGGTAGAAACTTACCCTTCCTGGCCTCTTACTGTTATGGATAAATGCAACTGACTAGCAGTCTAACAGATCATCCAACCATTTTGATCACAATTAAATATATGACAAATTTACATCAAAGTGTAAATCGCATTGTGCGTTTTGATCCTTCTGCAGTTCAAGTCTTATCTCTCGCATTGCTGTCACCAGTGCACACTAGCCTTCCTCTGCCCAGACACAGCTTAGTACTAGTTTTATCTCCTGCTCCAGTGGCAGGATTTCCACTGGTATTTGGGGTGCCCTGTGATTCTGCTCATTCACAGAAACCTCTTTGCGTCCGGGTGCTTCACAACACCGCCCATCTTTCACACGTAGGTTTCAGTGCTCATGCACTGTGTACAGTGAGCAACAATGCCACTGCAAGCAGTGCAAAGGTATGCATGTCCTGTGTATGCCGAATGTTCAGATTTGTTGCAGAAGTATCGTCTGGTCTTGTGTTGTTTTTCTGTAGCTGACAGTAAGCAAGCCTGTTCTCAGTGGGTGGGTTGATCTGTCTGTGAGAACGGTCTTAGACACGTAAGAATTAGAGGCCTCTGCTGTAAACTCCTGTAGAGTGCTGGGCAACTGGTCACTGTGCTCTGAGGGCCTTAGGGGCTGGCAAGGAGCCTCACCAATGGCTCACCAGAGTCCCAAAGGAAGATGGTTGCATGGCCTGTGAGGTGGCAGGCCTGGCCTCCCTGTGAGAGGGAGAGGTGAGGGGGGGAGGCCACGGCACAGTTGTGTCTGGAATTCCATGACTGTTCCTGTGTATTCCAGTGCCTGCATCCAGCATGTGAGGACCCCGTGTTACATACAGTCTGGTCCTTTCTTCCTTCCCAGCTGGGCTCCTGCATGTCAGTTAACCTCCGCTTTTCCCACAGTCACACAATGAAGGGGTGGGCAGGCATGCTGGAGGGAGCCGTGCGGCCCTAACCGTGTTCTGATGGGTGTGACTGTGGTTTCCAAGAACGGAATTCTTGTGTGTGCGAGGGCATGCTTTGTCATGCCGTCATTTGTTTTGTACATCAACAGAGCTGGGGGAGGCCGTGTGTGCACCTGGGCACCATTTGGGCCAGATACAATGAACCGTGTGTGGGGATAACTGCAAGCACCACTGAGCCACCTCTTCCTGAGTGCTACAGAATCTTCAGCTGTCAGGAAGTATGCCCGGAAGAGTTCTGACTGAAACATCGCTTTATGATGTTGAAGCCCACTTTCAGCAGCTGTCATCTGCAGGTAATGCTTAACCAGCACAGAGATCTGAGGCTCTTCACGGTGTCTTCCTAATTACTTATTCCACCCACCCTTCTCCTTACTACTTTACCTTCTTCCTACCTGTCCATATTTTTGTCCTGACTTCTTATAAAACTTATTCTCCCCAGTCCAATTTTGGAGATTAACTGAAATAGCCAGAAACCAGGGCAGCTAAGAACTATGCTGGCATAACTTCTGCACTACCAGAAAACCTGTACCAGTGCCTGACACTGAAATAAATATACAGATGAAAACTTGACTAAGAAACCAGAACCTGAAGTTCTGAAGGTGGTGGAAGAGAGCAAAAATTTCAGCTTATGATAGTACTGCATTCACTGGAAAGCACAGAAGCACCAAGATCACAAAACAGGCAGGTTTTATTTGGACATGGCAGTAGTTGGTTTCCACTGAACAATTTTCTTCCTGTTCCTGGGTATCAGTTTCTGTACATCTGTTTTTGTATGTATACATATGCACACAAAGCATACACTCAAATGAGCTGCTCTTTGCTGAAAAAAAATCAATACATTTCTAATACAATCAAGATAGCAAAATGCATAAATGCCAAAACCTGCTTAAGTATGAACATGTTCTAAGGTGTTCTTTGGAGTCTCCCTTGTACAAAAGATCGGCAGAGCTGTTATTTCGCACCTTGTCTGAAGTCTGCAGGGTACATTGCAGGAGGGCTGGCTTGACTGCATCTCTGCCTTGTGCTGACGATCAGCCCCAGCTGATCCTTGGTGCTGGACAGTCTGCACTCCATGCCATTATCTCAGAGCAACTTGGAACTAAAGCCTAGCTGCTGGTCAAGGCTCAAGAAAGCAGATGTTCGTTCCATCCCCAAGCTGACAGTGTGACAGAGTTTGTGGTTTTGGTGGAACATATCCATATCCACTACTGCACTGTGCCATAAGGACTTACTTAGCAAATACAATGCTCCTGAATCATAGAATAGCCGGAGTTGGAAGGGACCCATTAGGATCATTGAGTTCAACTCCTCAGGAAGAAATTTGCTCCTGATGCAAATCTCCTGCTTGTAGCTGAGGAGCCCTTTGTGTGCTCCCTGTGCCTTTGGGCCTTTTCAAGCACTAGTGAGGACTTGAATGCTCTTTGTTTGAAGTTGCCTTCATGCCTTCTACTTACAGCTGTTCTTTGGCTATTTGTAGTGGTTCTGGAATGGCTGGTTATCCTCAACAAGCTGATCAGATGCTCTGTCAATAGAACTGTGCAAAACTGCTGCAAGTAACCCAGGGTACACTGAATGGCTGTAGGGTGGAATGCTGTAGAAAATCCTCATTGCTTTGAATGGTCAGTATAGTAATCTCTCCTAAGTCTTAACAGCAAATTAAATTAATGAGGTAGCTTCATATGTTTTGTGGTGAAAATTTGCCTTCTTGCTTTGCTCCAAACGTACCTATGATTTCTTGCAATTATTGATTTGTTTGGCTCTCTGCTGCCTTTCCCATCAGCTCTAGGATGTAATGTGTTTGGCCAGAGCAGAAGCACGTTCCCTAGCTGTCAGCTTGCTGGTCTGTCCTGCTCTGATAGGAAACAGGAACACAGGGGACAAGATAATTTTGCTTGATTTGCCAAAGAATCTTGCTTTAATGTTTTAATGAAGTTCTAACTGAAGGAGCAACTGGATCTCAGATCCTCCTTTCCCATACTACAGCATCTCAATCGTCCCAGCTGAGCAGCTATTATGCCCTGAAAGTTCTGAGAAGATCTAAGCCACTTGCCCTGATTACAGCAATTACTGAGACAGTGGTAATTAAGGTTCATTTTTCTCAAGCAAAGCAGGAGTGTAACGCAGAGGTTCCTCATCAACGTTCTTAGTTCATGGCTTTAGCTATCACTAGAGATAGTGAATGGAAAACTATCCCTAAAAGCGCTATAAGGTGTTCTTAAAATATACCCCTGAGAACCACTCCTGCTATGATATAGTTTAGAAAATGCTTTATAACTGCATATGAATACTGGTTGTCCCAGGTGCGAGGAGGAGGTTCCTGGCAAAAGTGTTGTATGATGAGGGCACTGTGCGAGGGAGAACGTGTGTGTGCTGGAGGTAGAAGCCTGGAGGAGCAGTTAGGTGAGAATCAGGTGATGAAACCTACACAACTCCAGTGCTAAACCTGCACCACGGATTCTTAAAAATATGCCTCACTTAGAGGGAAAAAAAAAATAAAAATGAAGAGGTGGTGTTTGCCAGCTGGGACTCCCCAGGCACTCAGCTTGCTTTGTTTGTTTCCATGAGTCATTTTTAGAACAGGCACCAAAGTGCAACAATACTGAGTCACACAGAGACAGCAGCCAGCTTCTTAGAGCACACAGCTTTCTTGAGGAGAGTAGAAAATATCCTAAAAGGAAAAATGGCTCTAGCCTACAGCTTTGATACATAATGAGAAATTGATTCAGAATATATATATATATAAAATATATATATATATACACACACACACAGTTGATGTAATTGGCTTTCAGAAAGACTAAAAAGAAGTCTTTCCAGGCTGTCCCTTCAATTCTGAGACCTAGAAGAAGTGAGAGAGCAGTGGGCTGTTGATTTAGGACTGAAGAAAGGACACTTTTGAATGGGCACACGGTTGCTAACTGCATGCTAATAGCTGCTCCTGCAACCACAGCCTTCCTGCTACAGAATACATCCAGGGCTACCTCCTGATTGGCATCAAAACCCCAGCTGCTGAAAATCAGGTGCTGGGAGACCTTCTTCATTCAGATGCTTTAAAAACCTGCTGGCCATTTCCTTCCTCTGCTCCTTCCTCTATCTGCAAAGGCACTGACGCAGAGCTCCTGGGGGAATAGAGCTTTTTCTGTCTGCTTTTCTCAAAGGCAGCTCAACTTCCAGGATGTGATCATTTGTTGTGGGACGGTCCCATCTCATCGCCTGGAAACAGAGTTATTGGGGAGTATCTATTCCAAAACTATGCAACAAAGGCAAGTGTTCATCTGACCTCAGATGGGAAAGGCTTCAGCTGAAGGCTTACAGCACAAGGAGTTCTTCCTTCACGTAAAGGAATTATCTGGTCTGTGCTATGAAAAGCCATTCTGGATTCATAAGAAGTATATACTAAAACCACACAAACCACTGTGATAATAAATACAGCTCTATGCAGGATGAATAGATGAATAGAAAAGATGATCCACTTGTATAACATAGATGGCAGTGAATAGTTCTGCCCCCATCCAAGCATGGTTAAGTTTTTTTTTCCAGCCACAGAGGAGCTCAAAATGTTAACTCAAAGAGGCAAAAAAACTTTCTTCTCACCTTCACTGAGAAATGGCTGACAGGAGAAACAAAATATTGTTGCACTGAATGGGTTTAAGCTAAGAGGGAAGTTGCTCCATCCATAGCAACTGATGCTGAATGGTGAAACAAGTAAAACAAAGCTCACTTGAAGCAGGAGGCTGTTAAAACAAAGTCACAGTGCCTCTGGTACACTGTACAGTGGACAGTACTGGTTAAAAAGTCTGTTTTCCCATATTATCTGTTCTTCCTCTGGCCTATCTTTTACAATGCAACAAGGAAAAATACCTTCTTGATACAAATACTGTAAGAGTTCCAGAGAACAGCACTGTCAAAAGTCTTAAAGTTCTCACCCACCCAGTGAAAAGCTGGGGCAAGGGATGTTTCTCCTCGCACAGTGCTGGAGTCACTCACCCCCTCTCTGAGCACTTGGTCCTTAAAGGCAAGAAAAAAAAACCTGATGCAAACATCATTTTCTGCTTTGCACCACCATGGTTAGCAATTGCTTTTTGGTTTGTGAGAATGTACTGACAACATATTATTAAAGAACACAAGGAGTAGGAAGTCATCAATGGTGCCCTGTACAATCTCACTTTCTTGTCCCTGCTTTACTGAAAGCGCAAAAATAGCTGACTGCAGCTGTAAACTTCAGCTAAGATGTAAACTCTGATACACTTGGGATGCTGGCAGAGATAAACTGGGGATAAAACTGAAAAGGATATTTAATAGGGGATAAGAGCACAGTGGAGAAGTATCTACTCAGAATGCAACTGTTGCTTAACAGCTGTTCTGTCTGTACAGGTAAACAAGGACTTGGGGAAAGAGCTAGTTTGGCTACAGGTCTGCTGTAGCTATCTCTGGTAACTGAGGACAAGGAAAAGGTTTCATTACAGACAAACTCATCACTGAAATCAAATATATAAACTGAATATATTAAAGCTTTGAATTTTATTACACTTAATTTCTTCAGAATATCTTACCCTTCTCTCCTGTTTAATGGTGGACCTAAACATGGGAAATAGAAGGATAAAGGAGAACCCCACTAAACGTGGAATACATTTCGTCAGAGTCTGTGTAGGCCAGTTTGCCTCCTGTTACGACGACATTTACTTCATCTCCTGCTTTGAGGTGAAGAACAAGGTGGAATGTTCCAGGACCACCACAGGTCTGTTTCCCCGAGTAGGGTTTGTGGTACTCCAGCAGTTCCCTTCTGTACCCAGCCGTGTGCAGCTGAGCAACACTTGCATTGGAGACAGACAGCACTGCTTCAACATACTCATCCCTCTCCGGAGCCAGCACAGCTGTGATCAGGTAGCGCCCTTCATATGGTGATGTAAATATGCCTGCGGGAGAGAGACAGGCTGAGCTTGTCTGAGTTGGTCAACACGGACAGGCCCAAGCATCCTATGCACAATGACAAACACAAAGCAACATGGGTTATCCACTGCTCACATAGATAATTGCAATAGGATCAGCTCAGGCAGCTGAAGCAGTTACAAAGGCGAAGGAGAGTGCTGAGCTACAGGACTCTTCCATTACCATTCATTTTAGAACTTCCAGGCTCAGCTGGTAGAAAGTACCACCACCACAAGGATGTACACTTAAGCCATGGCAGCTTTTAATAATTCTGCACAGCCCTCAGCTTTACAGAGCAGCTCATGGAAGTTCAAGAGGTGTTTCAGGGGCGGTCAGAGATGATTTACACTGATGCCTTAGAAGCAAGGAACCAGGTATAAGCATGCCTAATGGTGCACGCTGCAAGGTGCACTGCCTGGGCTGCAGCCAATCTCCTGTTTCTGAGATACATATATAATCCTTCTGCTTCTTTTGTGTGAGAGCCCACCAGTCCTTAAGGACTTTTAACTAACATGTCTTGTCCACGCTCAGAAGCCACCTGTCCTAAGGAAAGCTGCCACAACTCATAGCTGTGTGAGGAAGCAAAAGGCAGCCACGTGCTGTGCAAGTGTCCAGTAGGCTGAGGCACGCCTAACATCCTCAAATGACACTTGAGAAGGAGGTGGCCATGGTAACCATCACTGGGGAGGTAAAATACATTACCTCATTCCTTTCTCTGCTCAGGCCACAGTGAGATGGATTAGCAAGTGCTTCTCAGCTCTAATTGGATGCAGCTGCTTGAGGTGGGGTGGGAACACAGACCTGCAGTGCTGGTGATGAGCTGTGCCTCAGCATGATTGGGATGGTGTGGAAGACTAAATATTATAAGTGTGTGCCTGCTAAATCCATGGGAAGCTCCTACCATGGTGGATCTAGTTTGGGTGGACTCATGTATTTTGTTTTGTTCAATGCACCACAAGGCCAGGGATGGCATCATACCCTGGTAACGTGCTACTGCCATCTGGCACCTCCACGGGTCTATTCTTTGGCTGTTACCTGTATTGGGGTTGTAATAATCCCCATCATTCACGAGCACTTTGTTAAAGTGAACCACGCCAACGTCACTGGAGAAAGGCTTCTGTGTGAGTCCAGCTGAAAAGGACACCAGAGAAGCCGCAGCAGCAGCAGGTCCTAAAATGGGTAAGAACATGACTTAGGGTCACTTCAGGACAACACAGCCCTTCCCTGTAATGGTTTATAACCCAGGTACACCACTCAGCCTAGCCCTTGAGGGATGCCAGAATTAGCAGACTACATACCATTGGCCCAAGCCCCAGGTGTCTCACCATAAAAAAAGACATTAACTGAGTACTGTAACACTTCCCCTTGGCCACAGCCTCCCAGCTGTCAGTCAGAAAACAGGCACTGCCTACAAGTTGTTTTTCCTTCTAAGGAAGAGGAATGTGACTCATAAATGCTGCAAGTGGAAATCATGCCGCACCTGAATTTAGCAAACCTCTGCCATAAAATTTCCACGGGATTCAGGTTGCCCCTGGACATCTCTGCTCTATATCACCATCACAGTGGCAACAGAAGCGCTGAAGGTCTATAGTTCATGCCAGCTTTTCTAGTTAAGCTGAGAAGCTGCATACTGCTCTGATCTCCTCTGCTAAAGAGGCGTGAAAACATCTACAAAAGCAACAGGTATTCCAACAGAGAACCATCTCTGGGGCTCTTCTTTTCTTTTGGGGAATTTTTCACTCTATATCTTTACTTTTTTCCCAAGCCAATTAGACAGGCACGTGTATTTCACAATAGCTATCATCTGTTTACCAGCTAAACAGTGCAGGTAGACTGGTGATTGATGAAATGTCCTTTGGACAATTATGATAAAATTTTGCTTTTAAGCAGACAGACTTAAAGACAAGACTTAAGTGATCACCCACCTGTTACACCTGTTTTAGTTCCCTTCCCTCTACACATTCCTCCTAAGCAGAGAACACTGCCAGCAGTGGTCAGCTCTTGTTGCTGTGCTCAATTAGTGGTAAGTAATGAATACACTTATAGATCCCCTTGGCTGCTCTTACTCTTCTTCCCTATTCAGATTAGGATCCATCTCATCTCTGTGCTGTGCCAGTCCTTGCTCTGCCTTCCTTAAAATGAGTATGTTTCCTCTTTCTCTCAATTTGACAGTAACAATCAGAAACCAATGATACAACCATTCAATTCACATCAATATGGAAGAAGTGACAAATCTTTATCTACAGTGAGAATGTACCAATGCTGCGCTAAACTTTTTTTTTCCCCCTTGAGTAACTTGGCACGGACACAGGAACTTAAGGGAAGGAGATGCAAATAACCACCAACAGTTCCCTTCGGGGTTATTAACCAGAAGTCTCATGTATCTTTGGAAATCTCATTCAGTACTTAGCCTGCTTTGTGAGCATGAGACAGAAGCCCTTTTAGCTGCCAGTGCACGTGCAGGAGCTCCTTTGAACTGAGATGAAGTTGTTCAAAAGGACCCAAATGAATTGCAGGAAGTCTACTTAAGGAGCTGCTGCAAAGTTCCAGCACTTTAACACCACTTTCTACTCTCAGCTTACTCCGAGACTGAAACCAACTGTTAATGCACATCAACTAGCTTCTCGCTGGTTGACTCAGACAGGTTCCTCTCACCTATAGCCACACAGTACAGATGGCACAAACTGCAGCTTGCCCATAATCGCTGTCCTGGAACTCACAGCAGCTACATACCATCCGGATGGGGAAGTGACTCCTGTCCTGGCTCACCACAGCTTCCCTTAGGTTTTCCTGCACTGACAATAATTGTTTGAATAGACTTTAGATTTTGCTGCTGAAGTTGCTTCAGATCAGCAGCCTTGTTCTTTTGAGCCATCAGCTCAGTTTTATGAGTACTGGTCTAAAGAAGAAATCTTAAATGCCTCTAAGTATCCTGTAGATTAGTTTAAAAGAGGTTGTGGATGCTCCATCCCTGCAGGCATTCAAGGCCAGGCTGGCTGTTTCTCTGGGCAGCCAGGTCCAGTGTTTGGTGAGCCTGAATATAGCAGGGAGGTTGAAACTACATTACCATTGTGGTCCTTTTCAACCCAGGCCATTCTACAACTCTATGATTTCTAGCTGCAGCTGTGCCTGTTTGAAGCTTTCAGAAGCCCTACCAATACCTCTCAGCAATGCTTTTGCAGAACCTTACAGACAAGTGAACCAACCTCCCACACATATCCCTACCTGCAAATCCTTTTCCTCACACAGAGATCAGTTTCTCCAGGCAAGGCCTGGGCTTGGAACCTCTCACTTAAGCTAGTGATGTGGAATTACATAAAAATCAGGAAGAAAAGCTTCACAGCATTTAAAAGCTAGGAATCATATACACCATCCTCATGAAGATACGGCTTGACAGGGAAAAAGCTTCACAAAAGATTCACAGGGCCTGTGAGCTCTGCTGTTTCTGCAGGCCTGTTTCTGAAATGGATCATAACTCACAATAGGAAAAATTTCTTCTCAGAAAGAGCAGTGATGCAGTGGCACAGCCTGCCCAGGCAGGTGGTGCAGCCACCGTCCCTGGAGGTGTTCAAGAAACCATGTGGATGTGGCACTGAGTGGTCAGTGGGCACGGTGGGGATGGGCTGATGATTGGACATGATGATCTTAGTTGGTCTTTTCCAATCTTAATGATTCTATTCAGTGTGCTATGAAGACGCAGCTACTTTGCCTCAGAGTCTGTCCATAGCAGCTCTTTCTGCTCTTACTGCTCCTACTTTACAGATCTCAGAATGGAAAGGTTTGCCCTGTGGCTGACCTATTGTTCCTTGCACAAATATCTGTCCTCTACCCAGGACTTCAAATCTGCTTCTGTGACTTACACTTTTTCAAACAGTGGCAAAACACAACCACTGGTGCAATGCCTTCACTGCACTGAATCATTAAAGCGTAATAACCAGAATATCGTTCCTGGTCAAACAATCAAAAGGAAGGGCTAAATAAGCAAGAGAATCCATTACAAGCACAGCAGGAGAATTTATGTATTCAATAAGCTTTTTCTTCAAATCAAGGAGCACCTGCAGCAACACAAATCTTACAATAAACCTCATGGTTTTATATTTGAAACATGTTCCATAGCTTTACTGTCATAAGTCACATAGAGATGGCTCAATATCAGACAAGTGAGAAGCGCTAAAAAGTCCAGACCAATGTTCATCTGTATATATTCAGCAGTGTTCATACAGCAGTAGGGTCCGTTGGCTCAGCAATCTTTGGTACTACCCAGTACAATAACCAGAGAATAATCAAGGCTGGAAAAGATCTCTAAGATCACGTAGTCCAACTATCTACCTAACACCAATACTGCCCAACTATGTCCCTCACTGCCACATCCACACAGCTCCTGAACACCTCCGGGATGGTGACCCCACCACCTTCCTAGGCAGCCTGTGCCACTGCCTCACCACTCCTTCTGAGATGAAACTTTTCTTAATATCCAACCTGAACCTCCTGTAAAGCTTCTCTGACAGAAGCAATCAACCTTCATCAGAGCTGCAGGGTTGAGGGCACTACCAACAATGCAAACCAGAGAGCGGGGAAGGCAATTTGTGCTTTCAGTGAATTTTTTTCACTGTGATCTTCTTTATGCTGATTAGAGTGTCAAATTCTCTTGGCTCTGTCTTTGCCCAGCTGTGTGACTGGAGATCTTCAAGCACTTTTTTACTGGCTCCCAGACCAGTTCATCAGCCAATCTATGACCTCTGCCTCTGCAACTGTCAGTAAAGAAAAGTTCTAATGGCTCTAGAATTGTCATGCTTCAATATCTGCTCATGATGCTTTTTTTCAATAACAGTTGTTTAAACACTTTTTGTAGTAAAAGATATTAAGTGGATGAACTTTAGTCCTGGTACTTAGCTCACCTTTATCATAAACTCCTTGCTCAGAAACAGAAATGAAAGGGAATCAGAAACAAAAGGGAGTATTTAGAAGGCCAATTTAATACATGCTTTCTGCTTTAGGAATGATAGGACTTTGCTCAGGAACGTGATTTAGCGGAGGGTTGTTAGAGTTAGGGTAGTTTGGTTAGGTTGCAGTTGGACTCAATGATCTTGAAGGTCTTTTCCAACCTGAGCAATTCCATGATTCTATAGTAGAAGGCTTGATCTTTCAAATTACAATTTCAGTACCATAAAACGTAGAAGACTGACAAAGACATCATTAACTAGAATTACGTATGAAAGATTCCTCAACATCTTACCTAAGTTCTTCCTCCAATACACCCCAAATCTTCCCTTTCTCAGCTGTTAATTTCTATAACTTTTTCAGCTGCTGTGTTCTGCCCTAAAGAGCTCTCTGTCACTGCTATTTATTAACAGTCAGCACTCGTATGATTAGGGTCAGTGGGTGTAAATGCCCCAGTTCCAATAAGTAAAATAGCTATTTGTGCCACATCACATTTGTACCACACCATACTAACTGCTTTCTACAACCTTACGTGACCTCAGGGTCTGCAGGGCATTTTGGGTGAAGTGTGACAGATCAGCAGGTCTGTCTTATATTGAGATAGTCTTCAGAGGCACAGATAGGAAAAATAACTCCTTGGTTGAGACTGTCTCTCTGTAGATCTCAGGGTGATACCCTTTGTTGCAACACGTTCCACCAAGCAGCAACCATGCGCATCAGCTACCCCACCCTGCCCTTCTAATATTTTTAACATGCAAGTTTGTACATTTTTAGCATAAACCTATTAAAATACTGCTGCCTATAACTGCAGAAGTTTGCAAAGAGAAGAATAAACCCCCAGGATATCCATTTATCACAGAAATCTAGGTATTTATATTGACTTTGCTGGCATCGAGACAAATGAGCTTTTCTTTACTTCACATCCTTTTCCAGAAGCCTTATCTACTGCTGCTTATTCTTGCCACTGCAATCCTCAAGACTGCTTCAAGGCTCTGACAGATTTTTAATTAGAAAGTATAGACATCAGAATTATGACATCGACTCTTCACAGCTCTTCTTATCAGTCCCCAGAACACCTGTGATTTTGTTAAGGCTACTAAACTAAAACCCGAGGTCGGATTTTGTATCTACTTATGATACTTCCTTAAACAAACTTAGATGAAATCATTCTTTGTGAAGAAAGGGTGGGAATATTCACAGGATATCATTCATAACATTTTGATAATATCCAGGGTGTGAGATTGTAGGGCAGGCAGCACCCTATTAACATAGTTATTGAGGCCAACTAGTGTCTCCCACACAAAGGTAATATACCTATTTATCATACAAATCCATGAGAGAATTACGATATGAACAATTATAGCAAAGCCACGCCTAACGTAGAAAACTGCATTTTACATCCTTCTAAATGGTTGTGGACATTGGGAGCACTCCTACTTTCACTGTAGTCAGGAACATGTCATCATCTTTTCAACAAAGGCAGAAACTCCCCCGTGAGAGGAACCAACTTGCGCGCTATCCCAGTTACTAACAGTGCTTCCAGACTTTAGAATCAGCCTTATTAATATCTTACTAAACAAATATTAAATTTATTGGAAATAATTATATATTTTTTTTACTTAAAAGGAAAAAAGGGCAGTCCTGACATTTGCTAGGAAACCAAAACTCTTCATAATAAAAAATAAATAACCAACCCCACAAAATAAGCAACGATAGTCCCAAATGAATTATTTTTTAAGATCAAATTTTCAAAGGATGCAGATTTAATGCTTGGGTAGAGTAAAAATGTGTCAGATTTTCCTCAACATAACTTAGTTCTCCCAGCCAGAACTCTCCAGAGTCTGAAATTAAGCACATGTGTAAAGATTTTCTAAGAAAATATGGTCTTACCTTGTGAGTCTATGGTTGGAGGTGATAACTTCGGATATCCTGAAAAGGAAAAGTAATACGTGTTGCATGGTATGTAATTGAGTACATTACGACAAAGTATCATTGCATTCTTCTAGAAAAGTATCCTCTGCTAGCATAAAATAGCCTACTGAAATAGTTAACCACCAGCATCTCCTACAAAGTGCTCAGATTATTGTTAAGCTGTGTTGGTTGTGGTAGAGAAAACTAAATTCTTATTCTAATATACTATTAAGCACTACAGGAAGAAAAAGTTTGGTTTCCCTAGTGGCAAATGCTGCTGTACTCACCAAGAATTTTAAGTCAGCCCCACTGACATCATGCTCTGCACAGCCCTGGCAAAGGTAACAAAACTGGCACTGAACACTTTTCCCCTACTTCCATCGCCAGCTGGAGGCTGCCAAGCTCCATTACAAATCACCTCTGCCATAAGCCTGCTCCAAACAGCTGTAACGGGTGAAAAAAAAAGGGCCCCCTAGAAGAGACATGGCATGTCCGTGGGTCTTACTGAAGAATTCACTATTGGTTCGACTCACCTGGAGCTCCAGCGTACCCCTCCGCAATGGGCATGGTGCTCTGACCAGCCTGACCATCGACGCTTCTCAGCCGGCCTCTCCCTGACATCAGCACTGTGCCAGGAGGTCCGGCCTCCCCGGTTTCCAGGATGATCCCGGTCGTGCCAGGCAGGAATGGAGTCAGGGCTGAGCCAGGCAGTGCTGGACGTGCAGGCCTGGGCTGCGGCGGCTGCAACGGGGGCCGCTGCCGTGGGGGCTGGATCCTGGGCCTGGAGGGCAGCAGGGGTGCGCCAGGCTGGGGCTGCAGCGGAGGTCTCGGTGGCACTGCCTGCCGCGGTGCTTCCGGTCGCCCTTTGGAACATTTGAAGAAGAAAATAACCGAGAATTATTCGCCTAAAACAGAATTGCTGTACGCACATTGAGGAAAATATTTCAAAATTAAACGGGACTCAGTTCAAGACCACCTTACCACTCAGACACTGAGCCACGTGGACAAAACTCCACAATGCACTTGGAATACTACAGACTGCCCACTTCCTCAGCCTGTGCCACAGGGATGGGAAGAGCAACAGTCAAAGCAACCTGTGAACACTCCCTAATTAGTCCAGCCTGGGCTTTCTGCACCAAGCTGGCCTGTATTTTACAGCTGCCTCCCACCACTTTCATGTCCACCTCATGCTCTCCCTCCTTCCTTCACATCAATCCCTCCTGCTGACATCTCTTCCTTTTACTCTGCCTTCAACACCCAGTACAGAGCAGACTTGTTCATATCCAAGCATTACCACGAGGAAAAAAAGAAAATCCACAGAAGAAAAAGAGTAAATGGACACTGGCTTAGGGATTTTTTCTTCCTCTCCTTTGAAAAGCAATGAATTGATAATTCTAAGTGCTCCCATTACTAATATTTTCTAGCAACAAAGGCAGAACCCCAGGATATAATTTACCCAAAGTGCCTTTATTGTTTAAAAAGAAGAGATACCATTAAGAGAGTTTTCCAGCAGGGCAGCCAATGCATATGACATCAGGGCTGACACAGTTACATTTGAGATCTGTCCCAGTTCTAAATCCCTTATAGGAATTATGATGCATTCATATAAATGAAGTCCTAGATTAAATTTAAGGATACAATATCCTCTGAAGCGTGAAGCTGAATTATGTCTACATCAAGAATGGCATTAACAAAAAAAAGTACCTGCCTAAATGTACATTTCAGCATAGTAAAAAATTTCTAACTATATTGATATTGTACATTAGCACTGGATATATTTGTTGAAATTTAAGACTGCAACATGACTTCAGGCAAAGGGATGGGAGTGAGAAATGGATAAACATCCTCTTGCAAACAACCCACTTCAACTCGCCATGCCAGACACTCCACCAGAGTCTGCAGCAGGTCCCAGGTCCTCCATATGTCTCATAAGAATTTCACATAAGCTTTCCAGATGACTACAAGGCTATCAAAAGTCACAGTCTCGTAACACCTGCATTCGTTTGCGATATATGCCCTCTGAAAAAGTATTTCTGAGCTTTGCTGGCTGATTTTACATTGGTCCTAAAAGACAAGCAAAGGAGAGTGTGCCCTCTGGGAAATGAGAAGAGAGAACTGGCTTCTTCAGACATGGAGAAAGCTGCGGTACTTAATGAGTTCTTTGCCCTGGATTTAAACTAAAAGGGGAGATTTAGGTTAGATGTTAGGAAAAAATGCTTTACTAAGAGGCCAGTGAGGTGCTGGCACAGCTGCCCACGTAAGCTGTGGTGCCCCATCCCTGCAGGCCAGGTTGGATGGGGCCCTGGGCAGCTGAGCTGCTGGGGGTCAGCCCTGCCCATGGCACGGGGTGGGACTGGGTGGGCTTTGAGGTTCCCTCCAACCCAAACCTTTCTGTGATTCTATGATCCTAATTTGTGATACAATGCTAACAGTTAATGTTATCTCTCACTGACGTAATGCAGAGTGTACAGTCTGTTTCTTAGATTGTAAGTTCAGCAGATGATATTTAGCTGTTATTTTTCAAACTCTTCTACAGAGACAATCACCAGAGGAATTGCAGCTCAGGTCAAATAACGGTAACCAAAGCAAACTACAAGCAGCTGGCTATAAGACTATACTTCCATCCACCAAAAAGTTTCATGAATCCGTATGAAAAGCCAGCAGCAAAAAAGAAACCTCTGACTTTAACACCACTTAGTTTCACAACATTTGAAGAGCAATTGTGTCTGCAGAGAGGAACAGACAACAACAAGAAGCTCTTCTGCCAGGACTTACAGTATAAAAAGAGGAGCTGGGGGCAGCGATCATTTCATTTTGGACAAAACATGGCTGGATTGCATTACCTTGGCAAATACATCATGTGCAGTCATTTATGTGCTTGGAGCAGACCACCACCTGCCATCACCTTGTTTAATGCTAACGGAACAAAGTTATGCAATCTTCACCAGAAATCCAAACTAATACCATATGCTTCTGGCCTCTGGGTCTCTATGTGCTGTCACGTGCAGCCATTCTCTAATGCAGTGTCTTAGTTTGGGCTCTGAATTCAAAACAGCTGAATAAAAGAATCTGAAGGAAATATAGCAACACTTAAATTCAGTGATAAGAGTTGAAGTTGCATTCCTTCTGAAGTATCCTGGCCTTACGTCCCTCAACAACCATATTAGTAACGAGTTGTTCCAGTTCTGGTCCTTCTGAAGTCGAATGATATCACTTGAATGCTACGATACACTGGCAAATAGCACAGAAGAAATTTAGCACTGATCTACAGCCAGAACTGAAAACCTTTCCAATCAGTATAGGTATCAGAGAGGATCCTGCAGTCACACTGACCGTGAAAGTAAAAACTGTTAGAGCAGTGCCCAGCTCCCGTTACAGGGCTCCCAAACTGCTTTCCAAAAAGGCTCTTTAGTCAAAATCTTTCTGGACCTTTAATTATCAAAATTTACCGAGACTGCTGTGCTAGACAGTATTATTTTAACTGGAAACATTCGAGGATCAACGCATGAACTCTTGAGGAGCTAGAAGTGAGTAACCGCCCAAGTTACTCGCACTTCCCAGCTCTAACAGCTGGGCTTCTCCCTGGGTGCCTTAAAACCCAGTGGTGGATGCAGAGAACAGCTCTGCTATGAAACTGAATTATGCTATGGCAGCCCAGGTAAGCTTAGGCTTTCTAATGCCTTACAACACTGTAATAAAATGAGGTTGAGAGAAGATTTTACTAGAATATCCAAGAATTATGGACCTCTTCTATTCCTCCTCACTTCTGCCTTCAATGGAAGAGAATTGGAAAAAAATAAAATAAAAAATTAGTACTTAATACAAGAGCTTCTCACCTCAGAAGGATTTTGTGTTAAGTATGCAATACATTTGGCCTTAATCAAACATTCAAAACAAACACATCTAGCACAAGCTTTCAAGTCTTTGCCTGGGGGTGGGAGAAGCATTCTTCCCAACAGAAATTACTTTGGATCTTTCCTGATGAAACTTTTTCATGCACACAAGCACACTCTCAGTTATGCATCAGATCTTTCCCATCTACCACCAGCTCCAACAAACCTACGAGATTTTCTTTCAGCACCTTTTCTTCAGATTTAGGGCCAGACACAGAATTGGTTTCTTTCCTATTGTTCTCTCACCACCTGAATGCATTCTGCCCTCTGAAGACACCAACTTCATCCAGGAATTAATACTCCAGCAGGACTGGACAGCCCCAAACATGGCACCTCTATCTCAATTTTGATACAGTAATTTGCCTTCTGTCAAATTTACCTCAGATATACACAGAATTAAAACGAGAAGCATCTCCTGCACTACGCAACCAACTGGAAAGTGAAATTTCAGAATAGTCTGAACTTCCTTTTTGTTTTTTTTTTTTTTTTCTTTTTTTCTCATGGAAACAGAAACAGGAAACCAAGTTGCTTCAGTAAACTTTGACTCTTTCAAAAAACATCGCTGAAATTTTAGGCAAGAACTGCAGAGGAGAGTGACTGACATTTGGCAAGGTCTCTAAACCATCATGGCCAGGTTCACTGACATGCAGAAGTCACCATTTCATGGTATTATGAGCCAGAGAGGATGTGCCTCTGCTTCTCAACCACTCTAACACAAACATGAAACTCACAGGGAAAGTACATTAAGTTAACAAGTTGGACGATGAACAGAATTGGCCGAGGTGTGAAAGTAATGCCAGTGCTGACATAAGCATATTGTCAACTTGCCAACCATGCTGTGGGAATGCAAACTTCTGGCAGGGCTATGAAGTGTTAAATTGACACATCAAAATATGCCAGAGCTTGTTTGTGAAAGCTGCACATGAAAGAGTTGGTGCTGAGTTATAATTATTAACACATGATGTGGAAAAAACTCACAGGGAATCTTTCTATCACAAATTCAAACTCCTTTGTCTTCAGTTTTCTCAGCGTACCCTTAAATTCCCCTTGAGGAATCAGCTGGGGGATGATTCTCACATATAATCTCATATATACGCACATACAAAAAATAAAGCCGAATAAAATTAACTGGAATAACACCCAAAGATAATTATTAACTATAACTCATTTAAACACACTATCAAAAAACATTACTTTTTTTTCTCCCCTTATTCAGGCTTAAAGTAAGCATGAAAGCACATGGTACTTTTTTTTTTTTTTTTTTTTAACAATGCCTTTGAAAAGCAGTCAAAGTTCTCTATGGTGTTCTAAAGCAAAGAGTCAAAACTGCAGTTGTTGTAAAAACAAAGCAGTAATGGTGTAAAATTAATTTTTTCCTCCTTTGTTTAGTTACTCTATATACGATTCAGAAAAGAAGGCATGTTACAAGCAAATAAAACGGCATTAAAAAGGCAGGAAAACTTACTTGTGTCAGACTGTGATTTCAGCATGCCTTCCATGTCTGTGGTGATTTTAGAGACCTGACTATAAAACCGCTGGACAGAATTTTTGAGGCCAGAAATATCTTTGGAATGAGATGATATAGTTCCATTCATTTCATGTATGCAGTTCCATAAGCTGCTCACGTGCTTATCTAGACCTTCTTTTATCTTCTGCAAGCTACCCGAAACAGAGTCCAGCTTGCCACAAACCTTTTCAACACGTGAGACTCTGCTCTCAACATCTGAAACACCATCCTGCATACCATGGGTCTTTTCTTTACACTTACTATGATCATTCAGGATTTGGTCATTTAATTGTTCTAGTCTCTCTCTCACTTCACCACAGCAATTATCGCTAGGATGAATGGTTTGATTTGCAAATGTCTTTTGCATTTGATCAATTTTTCGGTAGACACCTCTTTGTGTCTTTCTACAGGTAGAGTTGACTCCCAGAAGTTGTTCCTTGCAACTATTCAAGCCATCTTGAATATTCTTTACATCTTTATCCATGACATTTAGACTATACCGGAGTACACGTAAATCTCTCTGTATTTTCTGGTTGTCACGCTGGTTACCCTTAATTTTCTCATTAAGAGAGCTATTTAAAAATTGCAGAAGAGCAGAGTTGTTCTCTGTTTTCATAAGCAAGTGACTGTAATTGTTATTACAGTTTTCTAGCTCTTTCTGAAGGTCCTCCATACCTTGTGGTGCAGACTGACATTTTTGCCCACAGAGGCGTTCAAGTGACAGCAGTTTGTTCTTCATGAGATTCATCTCTGCTGTAAATTGCTCATTTGCAAACCCAGTCTCACTGGGCATGATAGGCACAGGATTCATGTACATTCCATCTGGGTCTGTGGTATTAGCCATCTCTAAAATAGTGCCACCTAGCCTATCTTCTAGTGCCCGTAGCTTTTGGTCAAACAAGTCTCTCAGTTCATCTGCCTCAACAGCTATAGTGTTTCGGAGAGTTTCCTCAACATAAAAGCAGTGCTCTTCAGCATTTCGTTCAGTGATGTTCATCCTTGCATCTAGCTCCTCCAGCCTCTCACCAAACATGTCTTCCAAATCTGGAGTTGACAATCGACTGATTTCATTATCTATTCTCACGTTCAGGATCCTGTGTGCTTCCACAACTCTGTCAAGCTTCTTATCTAAATCTTTTATCCGCTGGTCCAAGTCATTTCTCTCACTCTCCCTGCAGCAACTGGAATGGTTTGATGGAATCTGAGTACGGAGAGAATTTATCTCTTTCTTCAAGTCATTTTCTTTGCCTTTTATGACATCTATTATACCTAAACAGTTATTTTCATTGTCATCACACTGCTGCTGGATGTCCTGTAGTTTGTATTCACAAGAGTTCTTCAGATCTGCCATTTTCTTTTCAAATCCTTCCAGTAATTCCTGTCTGAGGGACTCAAATTTTGAGTCTATATATTCCCGATATATATTGTCACTAGGCATTGTTATTGTAGGTCCTTGTGCTGCCTCCTGCAATTGTTTTAACTGTCCTTCATAGCCTTTTACTTTACCATTCAGTTCCTCCAGCTTATCATTCCTGTTCTTCAAGGCCTCTTTGACCTCAGCTAGCTCAGACTTCAGATCTTCCACTTCAAAATCAAGAAAAGGGTCTTTCTGATCTTTATTGCTGAGAAGTCCAGGCAGATGAATACTGTCTGTTTCACCACTAACTGCACTATCAGGCTCCGGGCGATCATAAAGGTTGTTCAGCCAAGTGACCAACATCTTACTGGCATCTTCTTGAACAGTCAGCTTCAGGTTTTCGTTTACACGTGCCAAGGAGGACTGAAGTTCTATCACTGATCGTGTAAGTCTGAACAATTCTTCCTCAAAAAACTGCATTTTCTTCTCATGTGGTGGAGGTTCTGGCACTTCTGTTGGTTCAGCATCTGTTTCAAAGAAGTAACAGACAAAGTCTTTATGTTAGTATTCCTAGCTGCATCTGTTTCAGTCAACTGAAAATGATCGTACTTTTGCTGAAATCCAAATAATGTTCTAGAATGCACTATGCTTGTTCCTTTTCCTATCTGTTCTTTCAGTAGTTTTTTATTAAAATTTTACCAAATAATTTCAAACTAGAGGTTTTAGAACACTGACCAATTCCTGCCACAATACTATTTGCTAAATAAATTAGCAAGCAAAAAATCACTAATAAAACACTAATTACAGATTTATATATGTCAATGCACAATTCTCTTAGAACAATGGTATCCTTTGCAACAATAACTTAGCATGTGTTGCTCTTAAATTTCCATTGAAGATTTGAGTAGCAACAACTTATGTGCATGAAGGATGCCAATGAAGGAAGCAACAACTTATGTGCTCCAGGATTTTGCTGAGTTTGAGTTCAAATGCATATACTGGATAGAGTTCTTCACTCTTGTTATCACACTCACTTCAAAATTATGGAACCCTGACCCTAACTTCATACATATTTAAATAGTAAACAGTGCGTATAGAAACAATCTTTGCATATCCAAAATTAAAGTAACACTAGCACTATGGTCTTTCAATGAAAAAAGTACAAATAGACTATTTAATTTACACACCCCTTTGCCATTATGCACAAAGGAGCAAACTCCATAACAACATCATGCATAGTCCCAATTCTGATTTTGTACGCTATCTTTCATATAATTCAAAATTCAAAGACCTTTGCACAGAGAAGGCATACTATTACAGGAACAAGTACAAGTAAAATGAAGTTAAGAAGCAGAAGTGGAGGAGAAAATACACTTTATCATGGAAAACAGATACACGAATTCTTAGCATCAGAAGAGTTCTTTCAGATGACAAGTAAACAGCTAAGAATAAGAAAAGCTCCCTGTCAAATTGTGTCTATATTGTGCTCAAGAACTGTTAACAGTTAAATTTTCAAATCAAAGAATCCTAGCACTGGTTCCAATGTAAGACAATATTAAGATAGGTTCTGAAAGCCACAAAATTGGAATTATTCTTAGTTTTAAACTGGACTTCAGCTTAAAGACAGCAAAAGGATATTCAAGACTGGCATGGTGGCCAATTTAATGTGAAGAAGTATGAACATATGGAGTATAACTACTACATATACATTGGTCCACGTTTTCATTGAAACAGATTTTTGGGGATTTTTTGTAGGAGCAGAAAGAAAACCTCTCTATATAAGCAACATACAAGTTACTAAAGAGATTACTGTGTTTTATTATCAACCTTTGGAAGTAATATTTTAGGTGGGCTGTTAAAATATTTAAAAGTCTTATTTTTTAAAGAATGTATATAATCTATAGGAATAATTTAAAGCCATGTATTCAAACCACTTCGTTCAACTACATTAAAAAAGCCACTGGAAATCTGACTAAGTGACATTAATCTCCTATGATGCTGTAAAAAAGCCCTTTGGAAGGAAACAACTTTTCTTAATGGTAAAAGGCATAATACTACAGTAAGAATACTCCTCTTACCTTTTAAGAATATAGTATCTTATACAAACATTGTTCATTCTTTAAGGTATTTTTTCAGCATTTGAGGTTTATCATTCCCTTACCTATTACTTAAGGCAAGTAATCTAATATTAACCTGTAAAATCTGCTCAAGCCCTGAAACAACAAAGTACTGTGAAACTGCTAGGAGGAATTACTTAGTTTTAAAATCAGTACGTTCTTTTTTGTTTTAATAGCAGCTCCTCTCAAATATACATTTCTTCCCAAAGACTGAAGAAACAAACAAACACACACAATATCTCTTCGTACTACTAGAGGAAAAAAAAAAAAAAAAAAAGGCCTTAATACTTTTCTGAATCATGAGCAGACACCTGGCATTTATGGCCAGTGTTCCACACCCATCCCTCTGTTACTCTTCAGGAAATTCTCTGTATTAAGATTACTGTTACCTGGCTATTATTTTCCTACTACACAGTATCTTCCACATGGATCCTGTACCTGCCAGCAGTTGGGTTTAATCAAAACCATAATGATTATCAAGAGGACAAAGCAAGAAACCAGACATGATCACGCATACCAAAACTCAAAGAAAAAGTTACCCAAGCCTTTCTTCACAATAGCTTTAGCTGGTGTTGTGGGCCGACGAGCTGCCCTGGGCTGTTCCGACGGCCCTTCTCTGCAGTCTTCACCTTTGTACCCAGGACAGCATCTCCATTCTAGCTCTGTCACAGTCTTATATGCAACCGTGTACCGAGGTCTGAAACTTGTTCGGTATCTGCCAAAACAGAGAGCATTTTAAATTATTTGTAACCTAATCTGTTATCTGGATCAAACCAAAAATTAAGACTGTTTTCCCTTTAAAATCAATTCATATGCACTTAATTTTCTTCTTGGAACACCAAATGAACGAATGTTTTTGTCCAGGTTTTAAAATTACCTGTACTTAACCAAGGCCACTTCAGGGAGAGCAAGCATGGCCAGAGTAAGTGGGACAACGTGCTGGGGGAAGGGTCATCCACCAGACGCTGCTGAGAGTAACACTGACTGCCAGAGTATGGATTACTCTATAAATTCAAAGCTTTTCTCCTCTAACTACTTGTCATCACAAACCCACCCATGAGGCTCCTCTAGCAGTAACTTGACATCACAAAATGTTTCTGACTGCTTTGTCTCTCCATAGTCACCACTTAAACATTCCTCATAATCTGTGCGTACAGAGAAGTTGCAGCCAGGAAGACTATTCCAGGAAAAGACAAAACTGAAAGCATGAGTCAGATAAGGACATGAAAGAAGGAGCTGGAAGAAAGGCAAGGACCAGTGAAGGAAGCAACTCTTCCTCACTTCATTGTCCCAGTTAAGCTCAAGATGGTCTTGCAGACAAACCTCTGCACATTACGTACATACAACTTCAAGGATCCCTAATTACTTGCTCAAAAGCTACTAAATAGCAATCTGCTTCTAAATGTACAACTTTCTTTAACCAAGACTATTTCCACGATTTTGCTTATGCACATATAATATGGAATCCCCCCCCGGCCAAATTTCAGAAGCTGTTTTATTTTATAAAAACTGCATCAATTTACGGAATAGTTATTTTGGAATGATAAAAGTAAATATGGAATAAAGAAAGAATATGGAATAAATACTGACTAAATGAGGAAAATAAATAAAACAGGAGTGGTATACCAGGAACACAGTCTTCAATATAAACAAAAAGTTATCCCAATTTTTCATGCCAATTTCTTTGTGAATAAAACTAATTTTACAGTGCCTTCTCTACTACAGTTTTTAGGTCTTTTTTTGAAGACTATTTCAGTTTGCTTCCATTAAAGATGGACATGCTTCTCAACTGAGGTGCCCCTAGAGCAGTAATACAAGTAATACAAGAAACAAAAGGCAGCAGCAAAGAGCTCTCCAACAGATTTCATTCACACAGGGTGTCTTTCAGCACACAGAGAATGGAGTGCAGAACCAGAAACAGCTGTGCTGTCACAAAGAACTGACTCCATGTTTCATTAAATGTTTTCTTGTATTAGTATGCAAACTCCCTTTTTGTTTAAAAGTAATCAGTAATTAGCTATCAGATGGAAAGTATTGTGCCAACTGTGAAGCAGTTTGTATTGAATGTAACAGTGTCTAACTGTTAATCTCCATGGCTTCTCCTGCCACATTTGCAAATAATTGAAGAAAAAAAAAAATATATATATATATATTTATGCAATGTCTCCTACTTCACAGACATAATTTTAATATGTCCTACATCTGATAGCCATTTGTTGTGCATGTTTTGGTGAGCTGCTTCACAAATTTGGGGTGGGAGAGTTCAAAGTGTTAGCTACTAATTTGTTTCTTCCCCAGTTCTGCAACAATATACTCTATTTTTTGCACAGAGGAAGTACTCGGTACTCTTTTGTGTTACCACTTCATCTATAATCACAGCATCATGGAATGGCTTGGGTTGGAAGGGACCTCAAGGATCACCAAACTTCAACTACCCTGCCAATGCAGTGCCACCGACCTCCCCATTTAATACTAGACCAGGCTGCCAGGGCCCCATCCAACCTGGCCTTGAACATCTCCAGGGATGGGGCATCCACAACCTCTCCGGGCAGCTTGTTCCAGCACCTCCCCACTCTCTTGGTAAAGAGCTTCCCCCTGATATCCAATCTAAGTCCTCCCACCTTCCACTTAAAACCATTTCCCTTTGTTCTGCCCTTACAACCTCTCACTGAAGGGCAAAAAGTTACTTTGACTAGAGACAACGTCATCTTTTCACAACTGTTTTGGGACCACACAGTAGTCAGTCTAACAAGCCATACTGGGTTCTCTTTTCTCTTAACAGAAAGGCAAGGGTGGGTCTGGCTGTAAATCTGTCTGTCAGCCCCTCCCAGCTGTGGTGGTCTGCTGCGGTTATCAGGTTTTCTGATTCTGACTTGGTGAACATTAACTCCAACCGGGTTTCCAGTCTTTTTTTTTTTCTTTACCTTTGCAATAGCATACATGAAACAGCTGTGGGCTGGTCTCAAGCTCATAATTTCTGTTACTGTGTTCATGAAAACATCTGCTACTTGTTGTTTACAAATGTAAAGTGCAGACATCTCAAGGTCAAGTGCTTAAAAATTAAATAGATTAGTGCAGCGTAGAGGGCACCACTGGAAAGGACAACATCCCAGCCACCCATGAACTTCCTTTTCCTTCTTGCTTATCTGAATGTTAAACCACATCTCACTTAGGGAATTTGGGTGCAATTCCCTCCCTTTGAACCAGCTGCTAGAGGCAGAGGAGTGTCAGGATTAGCCAGACGCTTTAGGGGTTTGAAGTGGTTGAAGAGTCATTACCATCTCTCTCATAAGCACCACATTACTGAAGTACAAACTCAAACTTCCAGATCAATTTTCCCATGCCGGAAATGGTACTACATACTTTTCTCTGATTTCCATAAAGCACTTAACTGCTCACAGCTCTGTGTGTGTTCCTGCCTATAGTTTCAGGGCCAAAATCCCTGTTGTAAATCCAACTATTTTGACTGTCTTCAGACACCACCAAGTTGCATTTCCCTATTTCTTTCCATAGAGAATGTTTAAGAATATAGCTAAAAACAATTCTGTAAAAGGAATAAGAACTTAAGTGCAAAATACACATTTGATTACTCAAATTATACAATTTTCTTTGTACCATTTCTGTCACTTCAATCATAGCTCAGACAAGTTAATGCATACTTCCCTCTACAGTCATGTTCATTGATGCAGACACCTTCAGATGACTTCAGTGTTCAGCTAACAGTAAATTACAAGACGCTATCACATACAAAAGACATATAGAAAAAAATCTAAAGGAATCATGGTTTTTTAAGCTTTTGTTTAAAATAGATTGTTTAAAAACAATCTAAAGGAATCATTTTTCATATGGGCAAATTATACAACTTTATAAAAGAGGTTTTTAAAGCCAGGACTTTGCTCACAGAATGGATTTCAGTTGGGGAGCCGCAGACTTCCAGGGCCGTGCCAGGATTTAACAGCGTAACAGCACCAAACACAATTATATTCTTGGAAACGGTTCTGACAAAACAAAAGCAAAACGTAACTTTCTGGTAGAGAGCACATCCAAAAAATAATTTGCAGTTCTGCATAATTAATGACATAGGACTGGGAGCTACTGAATAAGCCTGGATTTATATTTGCAGTACTTTCAATCAAGTTGCTCACTTATATTCACATCAGGGATTATGAAATATACTCAGAATAGGAAAAGAGTCAATGTCAATACGTCACTTCCCTACACAACTGGGCAGCTTTTAACAATATTTTATACCCATACTTTATCTCATAGATGTGAATCTCTACACAGTTACGTAAGGAAGCAGTTTAGTCAAACAGATTCAGAAAAGTTCCTTAAGTCTCTTAAACTTTGGACCCACTTTAATGCCTGCAAATGTTGGAACATAACTAAAAAGATAATAACACATTAAATCTTCCTCCAGTTGATTTCTGCTATTCAAGTAAGTGTTAATAGTCACAATTATTTTTACAAGTGTCTCAGAGATGGCAATTTTTTTCTTATATGATTAAAACTTGTACCACCAGCATTTATTGTACCTCAGTAACCCGCCCATGAGGATCCTCAGCTAAAAAAGATGATCATATCCTTTTGTTGAATTAAATCAAATAATATTAATGAGGTCATTCTTTCAGGAAGTATGAACAGAGAGTGATTTCAACAGTCTCATTTTTCCCCGTAAGTAAGAAAATAAGAACATCTGGGTTTTTAGGGGTCTTTCCATAACATTAGTTTTAGCAACTAATGCCTACTCCCTTTGCCACAAATTCAACATGGTGATCAAATGAGACAACACATTCAGAACAGTAATGCACATCTCCATTTTTAATAACTAAATACTTCATAGTTGAACTGAAGTTGCACAGTGCAACAGTACTGTTCAACGACTCTTCCTCTTTGAGAGAAAAGTATTTTCTTAGGAAAATGCTTTAATTAAAAATACATGTTTGCTTCAAAAGCTAGACATTTTGACTATGGAATGAGCTGTAATTTTCTCATGGTGCTAAACCACAGAAGGAAGCAGTTAGCACTGATATTTGGAATGTCACCTAACAGCGATAAAACAAATCAGAAACACTTGGACGAAATTGGTGGGAAAACATATGGCTCAGTTCTGTAACTAGATATTAACATTCAACCTTTAGGGAAATGCAAGGAGATAACTGCCACCACATCCTCACTGTGAGCAAGGGACTGCAGAATCAGCATGTTTCTACATAAGCAGTGTATAAAATGTTTATTCTGAGCACAAAACTTCAAGGTCAGTCCAGAATTCTGTAGTCATTGGAACAGGTCCCATAACTTCAGAGGCCTGCAAATTGTGGCCTTATTGAATATAAGACAGCTAATCTTCATTACTTAATTTTTTCACTGAATGTAGATCCACTCTTTCTAAATGATCTAGTATGCTCTGGCACGTCCCATTCATCCGGTGTACTTCAATGGGGGTGTTGGAGTAGCACACATAATTCCTCCTCACACATCACTCACCTATACGATAAAGTGAAACGCCATCACATTTTGAAAAAGTATTTTTTTATTTTGCAGGCTGAATGAGCTTCAGCTGAAAATATACCTAAATTGTCCATTCCTCCCACACAGCTACTGTTAAACCCAGGTCTTCTATTTCCCAACAGTCTAGACCTACTTGTAGCCCTTACAAACGGTGGCAGAAATTCCAGTTCCAGCGAAACCAAGCAGATGTTTATGTCGTCATTGTCACAAACAGAGAGATTCAGGACGCCTAACTTCAGGTGCCTACAGTGTATGGATTGGCACTAGCTGCATGTAGTGCCACTAAGGGAACAGAACAGCCAGCCGAGTCTAAACAGGGCAGCATCTCATCCTGAAGTCCTGTTTCTATATGATTAACCAAACAGCACGCTGGACACTACTGACCTGCACTTGAGTCACCATAACTGCAGATATCTAAGTTTCCATACTCATATATATACCTCTATAGGGCAAAGAAGTGAAGTTAGTGAGCTGAATCTCATCTCTGCATTTTGCTCATTTATAACCTTTCAGCAGTGGCAGCTGCTAATCTTCACAGCAGCCCTAGCCCACAGATGAGCTTAATTTAAGAAGAATATGCCTTTATTTGGAATTTGTCCTAAGGCATTTAGAGCAACTGGTGAAAAGACGTTTTGACAGAAGCAGATTAACTTAAAAGTCTAGGTGCTAAAAATCTATTAAAAAAGAATCCTAACAAACCCAAAAATGGTTATTGATTTTGATCTAGTATTTAGAGACACTAAATTATTTCTTACAGACTTAAGAAAGTCTCATCTTTACCCTTGTTTTCTTCCTTTATTGGTCAGTTTTGCTTTCCAAGATTGCTATAAAGAACGATGAGATGAGCTTTCTCATGAGCTGAGGTTGGAGCCTTTTCCACCAGCCCAGTGCCTGGCCCAGCTGTAGCCATCTCAGCCAAAGTTCCTGTGAGTGAAGTCTCTGTCCCTTCACACTACCTGAGAAGCACAAAGGGAGCATTTGCCTCAAGTCTGGAAGAAACTGTGAGCGGGCTGGAATGTGGCACAGGTGACCTGGATCCCTCCCTCCCTCCCATTTATTCCCAGCACATCAGCACTTTAGGACAGATAGACAAAAGTTGCTTTCTTCTACCTCTAAAGAACACTGTCCCATCATCTACTGGTGACAGGGAAGGATCAGAGAACCACCCTGTCAAAATCAGCCCACCACAACCTAATCTTTCACACGGTTCTCTTTAGTATTGAGCACTGATTCAACGTTTTCAAAAGAATTTTACAATAATTTCTTTTTTTTTTAAACAGTAGAGAGGCAAAAGGCCACAGGTCTTTTAGTGAGATACGTCTCACAGTGAGGTATGCATGTACATACACATGGAGAAACAGAGATTGGAATACATGTCAGTCACCAAGGACGTTATTTTTAATAAGCTAACCACTAAACTCCAGTACAAAATGACCAAAAACTAAGTTTCAGGTAGATTTTAATATTCTTAATATTACTGAATTATTACCTCTGAAAACTAGGCAGGCATCATCTTCTATGAGCAGAGAAACAAATATATAGGATGTATTTAAGGAACTTGTAGGTAATGTTTAAAGCGCAGCTTTGTTCTTGAGATTTGTACTTCTTACATGATTACTTCCTTCTATTTTGTCACAAGATAAACATATGCCAGTCAACCACATGCTGACAGACCAACAATAAGCTACTAAAAACCTGATGCAGCTGTAGAGGCCCCTGTTCATTGCAGGGGAGTTGAACAAGATGGCCTTTAAGAGTCCCTTCCAAATCTAATGACTCTACAAAAACAAAACAAAACAAAAGGAAAACTAAGTAAAATGGGATATTAGAGCCAAAGAACCCAACGGAGTCTTGCAGGACAGCACTGTGCAGAAGTCCAAGTGACAGAACAGAAAGGGATGCAGCAACAGCTCCCATGCTTACAACTTCACCTGCTCCTGCCTGCAGCGGGGACCAAGCTTCTGACCTTAGGCCAAGTGAAAATGCAGAGTACTGCTTCTGAGAAAGCTCCCTGAGAAACAACAGCTCCAGCAGCGTCCCTTTTGCTTCCACTGCCCAAGACACAATCTTATTTTTAAGTGCGAGCTACTGCTAATAGATTAGAACATACAAATTGAATATATAGAATGGATAACCAATGTTGTTATGAACGCAAGAGCCAGCCTGTGGGATTAGCTGAGATCACAACCTTAAGAACAAAACACAGCTCTGCTCTGAGAGCTGATACTTTACCAAGACGCCAGGTCAAAGTGAACTGGAGGGGAGAGGAAAGATGAGAACTGAAAGCAAGGAAGTTAAATGTCCTTAGAATTGTGGGAAGAGGGGAGGAATAATCAGTAATGTCTAAAACAGGAACTGCTCACTTTCTAATGATGCAAAATATTTCTTAGTTCTTTTCTTTGTTTTTTTTTTTGCTTTTGTTTTTGTTTTCCAGGGTGTGATTTATGACAAAATAGATCTTAAGTGGGTCTGCAGCTCCCAAAAATTAACAATCTGTTATTTTGGAAACAGAAGAGTCCCCAGACCTGTAGGTCACATGCTTCTCAAACCAGAAGAACACAAAGAAGTATAATTATTTACATTAATGTGAACTGAGGAACAGTTTGTGGCTTTCTGAATTACAGCAACAAACTATGAATAATGTATGAAATTAAAATCCCGTCCAATTCACAGAGAAGAAATTCATTGTTGCACTGAGTGTGTAGAGATGCACAGTTTCAAGCTCAGGGAGATTGCCAGGAAAGTTTACCATGCTCAGCAGGCTCTCAAAGATTATCAAACAAGCACTCCAGGAAACTGAAGTATGCTCTGAAGTTGTTTAAGTTTCCTTACTGTTTTCAATGCAGAATCCCTTAGGCTAAACTCCCTATGCAGTCAGCTAGCTGGAGCCTGTACAAAGAAATTCTGCTTCATACAAAATACCTAAGGAGGGAAAAAAAAAAATCCCCAAAGACTCTTCTAGATATTTTAAGGGGAAACATGAAATAGCCCTCAACTTCTTGTGCATCCTGAAAGTTTTTCTGATGAGATATGTGCTGCTAGAAGCCAGAGGCAAGCACAGCGTCTGATCGTGTACTGACTTGTATGTCTTAGGTTTGATTCTGCCCGGTGCTGAGTGCTCTGACACAGCTTCATTTTCATCAACTGAGCATTCTCAGAGAAAGCAACACCGGGACTGTTCAAGAATTGAAAACTACATGTGGATTTACTACATGTTCCTAGACGAGCACTGGTGTGCTCCACCCAGGACGCTCTGAGGTTGCCAGAGAACGATAAATCAATACAGCCATCTGAACCGAGCTGGAAGTCTGACATCCTGTGTGCCAGCAGGAAAATTTCCACTTCTCAAAGTATTTTTATTAGTAAGTGTTGTATATTGGTTATTTAAAGCCGAGTGTAACTAATCAGTATAGTCATCTATCCTGACATTTACGATTACAGAAAAGCAGCAGCAACAGTCTCTAAAGTTACTTCAGTCTTTTTGCCTTAAGTCTGCCCCTTGGCAATGACTGAACTTTGCTTTGGGAGCAGGCTTGTTTAAGGTTATTTAATACAAGAAGTTGGAAAATATTGCTCAATGAGAGATTTGGAAAGGTTTGCTAATTTAGCTATTGATTCATTTATAGCTTTCTTGGCGGCTTTCTAAGTATGTGCAACCTACTAGAGTAATTGGGTTGCTTATTACACGTTGATCGTTAGCGTTAAGATAAGACGCTCACAGTAAATCACAAAATCCACCCCCCACAAGCTAAAGACAGGTGACCTGACTCATTATTCACTTGAGCACACACTTATCTATATGCACATGCGCAGAATTAATGGGGACTGTTATCTGAACGGGGGGATCTGATAAACATCCTTCTTCAAGTCCCTGGCCAACATGACAACTTTAAAGCTTGTTCTGTTGTTAGCTGGGGGCCATGGGGGCAATTACGTGATCTCCAGGAGTTCCTCCCAGTTTTTCTGTTTGATTTACTGCCTCATACTCTCCAGCTCTCCATGGGCAGGGACATCTTGCTTGCCAGTTCTGGAGCAACAATTAAAAACCAGAAAGCACTCCCCTTGTTCACCTCACAGGCTGGCTTATTATCAATTTAACTTTACTAGTGAAAGCAAATTTGCCCCAGAATGCTTGGCCAGAAGCTGGAGGATCTAAGGTATTGTCAATCCTATAACAACATCCCACGCCAAAGCAGCTACACTGACCAGAGGATGTCCAACACAGAGTCAGAGAATCATTAAGGTTGGAAAAGACATCTAAGACATCTAGTCCAACTGTCCCCCTACCACTGATACTGATCACTAATCATATCCCTAGAAGTCCTTCCCAGGCTCCCTGCTCCTCCAGCCCTCTACACATAGGGCATTACAGCAGATCCACAGCACCTCAAGAGTTTGCAGAATCTAGTTAAGGAGATTGTACAATTTGATTTTCAGCTAATTAAGTTTCTAAACTACTCATGAGAAAGCCAGGAAAGGAAATTCGCAGCACAGTAAGTGGGGAGAGGTCAGTTATTTATGAAACAATGCTAAATTTCAAACATAAAAGTTCTCTTTGGCGCTTAAAAAGACTAATATTTTCCTATAAGTATCCTTCATGCCTGTGACCCATTATTAATAAAGTTTCTCTCTCCTTCACTAGTCACACTTCTAAATAAAATAAATCAGGAGTCTCCGAACTTCAAAGGGAACATACTTCAAAGGGCACTTCTGCTTCTTCTTTGTACTCCCTCTCTTCCTATCTCTTAGGCAGCCACACTAACTCACATTTATCCCTGACACCTTAATTGGCCAAAGTATCCCCTAACTGTTCAGTAAGGAAACATACTACTGAGCCCATATATCTATAAAACATTTGAACAATGAAATCAAATTATTTCCTGAGTTTCCACTTAACATTTCAGGAGCAGACTGTTATTTGAATGGAGATAATGGGCTCATGCATGTATATAATTTTTAGGCTTAATCACAAGAGCTTTCCATTTGTACCGAAACAAAAAGTCTGATGACTGTAATTCATATCTGCAATACCTAACACTCCCATATATGAAGAACTCTTGGAACTCAGGAGCACACTGTATGCTTAAGGCAGTGAAACACAGCGCCTTAAATTCACAGAACTGTTTAAGTAGTTGCTGTGCATAACCTAGGCTGTACTGAAACACCAGAAGGGCTCTTCAACTAATCCACTGAGTGACCAAAAACCAACCCAGCTCAAGTACTAATAAAACCTACACATCTTTGATACAGTCAGATTCTTTGTTTGATTCGGATCTCCCTGTACCCAATGTCTGTGACAGAATGAGGTCTCAGATAAACCAAGAGTATCTGAAGGAGACTACACAGGGACTGTTGTTTATTCCAATGAATCTCTACTATTTAGTTAATTTTTAACTTCTCTATGCCCACATATAAAAGAAAAAAGGAGAATAACTCAAGAAAAATCCTCACAGCCATTTCTTTGTTTCTTTTATAGCTCTTTCCTGTCCTATTCTATTTGCTAGCTAGGCACTGAGCTAGCAAACATATATAAACATATTTTGTTATTCAAACTACTATTCCTTCTCAATTAAACAATACTTTCCACCTGAAGGAAGTTATTCCTGGGCACAGTGGTGTGCAGGATTTGAACAATGTATTTCAAACACACTGGATTAGTTATTTTCTTACTCTGCTGCTAAGAAAACAAACATACCAGCAACAGACAGAAAAATAAGTCACTGCCTATGAGAAGATCGTTTTGTACACAATAAAATTTCAAGACTTCGATAGGATCTGCTTAAAGGACATTCCAGCTGCTTTCCGTGTTCACTGGCTGCTGCTACAATAGGTACTTAGAATACTTTATGTTAAGAATGAGGAATTAGGTAGCAGGGTATGAATAAAACTATACTTACATTCACCAAAAAGTCAAATTCAGGAAATAAAGGCTCACACTAAGTATTTAATTCCATTCACAAAGAACAGAAAAGTTACATGAGACTGGCCACAGCAGGCAAGCACAAATGTCTGTTTAGCCACATACTGTATCTCTGACAGCAGCCATCTCTTAGACACATAGAAAAAGCTGAAGGGCAGGGAGTGCAATTTCTTAGAACTACGGTGTAATCTGGAAGGGATGTGATTTCTGAAGGTCATCCAGTTCGGTCCCCATCTGGAGCAGGGCTTCCCCTTCTGACTCCCGCCAAAGCTGCCACCAGTTCAACCAGTTTGCGGTTCAGGAATTTCCTAAGCTAGAAGCAATGCCTCTGTACTTTCTTCATCATCTACTAGCATATGGTCCAAGAAAATGTTAATTTACCACCTCTGAAATTCCTTACTTCCACGATTGCTGATTTATGTGTCCACAGAGCTCAGCTGTAACCCTTCCTCACTCCTCCACAGCTCCACTACTGACACTGTTTAATGGAGTGTACGCTCCATTACACAGCCTCAATCAGAAGTCCAAAGTGGCCAGTTCAATACTCCAGAGAGAAACAAGGGAAATTACACAAGACAGTGTGACTTGGCTGCCTGCTGCCTTTGTTATTTGCCTCAAATTCCTGTATTTATATATCCCAAAAGTGAAAAGCTATTTTTTCTAAACAAACAAACAAAAAGCAGTGCATTTGAATGCAAAATGCCCAACATCTACTGTCCCAGGCCCTGGGAAGGCAGTGCCATCATCGTACACAGTTCACTCCAGTAACACCAGGCACCAAGCAGTATCAGTCATGGCCTCACTTTCTCATGTCAAATTAAAAACGGTTACCCACATGTCAAAATCAAAACCAGTTATTTGTCCTAAAAGAATCCTTGCCATCAGCTCAGTCCAAGTGTAAGCCTGAGCCCCCCCAAAATCTGTGAGTCTTCCCAATGACTTCTGGAGAAGGTGAGATAGCTCCACAGTGCACCGCTCATAGGCACAGTTTTCCAATAAGAGAGTGCAAGTACTGCTGCTGTTCCACAGTTTCCAGGGGAAACTGAGGAAAGGAATTTGCTAGAGATTAGCCACAGAGCAGTGCAGCTGTCCCCACTTCCTGCTCCACCTGTGAGATGATGCAGCCTCAACACAGCAGGCTAAGCTCTAAGTGATGATCACCCTGCAGGCTGTGTGCTCACAGTTAATCACAGAATCATGAAGTTTGGAAAAGACCTCTAAGATCACGTCCAACCATCAGCCCATTCTCACCATACTCACTAACCACATCCCTCAGGGCCATATCTACCCCCTTCACGAACACCTCCAGCGGTGGTGGCTCCACCACCTCCCTGGGCAACCTGTACCTGATTACTCTTCCTGAGAAGAAATTTTCTCTAATATCCAACCTGGACCTCCCCCAGTGCAACTCCCATACCCTCTTGTCCTATTGATGATACCTGGGAGAAGAGGTCAACCTCCACCTTGCCACAACAGCCTCAAAGGATGCAAAAGAGAGCGATAAGGTCACAGCTAAATCTCCTCTTCATCTGACTGAACCACCCCAGCTCCCTCAGCTGCTTCCATAATGCTTCAGACCCTTCACAGCCTTGTCATCCTTCTTCACGATCGCACGAAGCTAAACCAAACAAGCAACTTTGCATCACAGCCTGCACAAATCTCTGCATTGGCTGCGCTCCTAGCTGGACGGGCAACTGATGGAGGAGCTGCAAACACACTTGCTCACACTCCTTGGCACTCCCTGGCTGTTATTCGCTGATCCAATTGCGCAGAGCAGCCCCAGGCCTTCCGTGTTCAGCACACAGCCCGGTTCACCCGGAGCAGCACACAGGTGTGCAGCCAGCAGGTGCTGAGCTCCAGCCGCCCGTGGCAGCGGCCCGCGGGCCCGGGCAGGCAGCGAGACGCGGTGTGCCAGCACAGCTCCCCCATCCCGGTCAGTTCGCACGGCGAACGCACCAACAGATTCAATGTGGCTCTAATTAGTTCCAGCGGCCTTATGTTTGCAATAAAAGAGAGCGCTGGCTTCGGGGCGTGCTCGGGGACCGCAGGCTGGAGCGGGACGGCCGTCTCGCCCGGGCCGTGCTCGCTTTGGAGTGCAGCCCGATCACGGCCATCGCAGCTCCGTACGGCCAGAATCGTGCTTAGGCTTCAGGAGGACTTCGTACAACTGAGCGCTTCCCCTCCCAACGCCGCCTCCTTCTCCTCCTCAGCTACTTACACCGGGGTCGGTCGGCAGGGAAACTCGTTCCAGGCGCACTTGTATTGTGCCTGGACGTAGCTCTCGGTCCCGTCCAGCACCGAGCAGCTGACGTTCTTGTTCACGATGTACGCGCACCAGTTCCTGCGGGCAGGAGAGACACGAGGCGTCAGCGGCAGGCAGCACGTCCCGGCACCCCAGCCCAGCCCGCCTCGGCTCACCCCGCCGCCGGCAGCGGCCCCCCAGGCTGTGCGGCCACCCCCGTCCGGGCACTGCGGGTACTCACTTGCTGCGGGAGCCCGGGCGGGAGTAGCGCAGGTGCGGGGTGGCGTGGCTGAGCCCGGCGCCCAAGGCGAGGAGCAGCGGCAGCGCCCAGCCCGAGGGCGCAGCGTGCCCGGGGCACAGCTCCATGGGGCGAGTCCCTCTCCGCCGACTCCCTCCGTCCGTCTGTCCGCCCGCCCCGCCGCTCTGCCCGCTCCCTCACTGACGCAAATCCCCCCCACCCCGTTTCCGCCCTCCGCGGTGGCTCCGCGCCCCTCCGGCCCCGGCGCCGCTCCCTCCACCCCCGCCCGGCCGGCCCCGGCCGGCCCCGCTCGCCGCCCGCCCCCCGCCGCTCCCCTCTCCCCGGCCGAGGGGGACCGCGGCAGCGCCGAGGCGGAGGGACGGACGCCGGCCCCGCGTGGCGCCGGTCGCCATCAGCGGGGGCCCCGCTCCCCTTTTCCGAGGGGGAACCCCGGAGACCGGCTGGGAGAGGGGCCCCGTGGGGATGGCTGCCCCGGAACCTTGGGCGCGGGGCTCCCCTTCGAGTGGGGCAGACACAGGCGCGGGAAGTTGGCGGTGCATACCTGGAAGGTGTGGGGGTCTGCTTCCACGCGTGGCCCTGCTGTCCTGCTCGAGGTGACTGTGGTGATGCCATTGGCGATCCTGTGTGCAGCCCAGTGGCTCATCTAGACTGGCCCAGTGCAGGTACCCTCTCCTTGCCATCTGCCTATGCCATGAGCTTCTTTGACTTCTCCCCGATTTCCAGGTTTTGTCTTGAATAAGCAGAAATAAGCTGAATAAGTTCATCCAACGCTGCATCTTCTGCCCTGGCTACTTCGGAAGAGATGGCAAGAGCTCAAGGAGCAAGCAGAAAAGCAGTAACTTCCCAAGGGTCTTCTTTTCCTCATGTGCCCAGTTTTATTAAGCTCAGGATGCTGTAAGACCAATGAAGTCTAAATTCTTTTTGAAACCCATTGATCTTTTGGTGTCAGGGAGCTTGTGTCTATAAGACAGTTTCTGCCCTTCATCCTGCAGCGAGCATCGCAACACCAGGAAGACATCTTCTAAACTAACCTATATGGGTAAAAAATAACATACATTTAAAAACTACTTCAGAGATTCTCTTTTTAGACAAGTGTCACCTAGTAAGCCATAAGATAAATTATTTGCTGAGCAGGGAGTGATGGTTATTGGAATTCACTTGCATTTCAGTCCACTCCAGGCACCCTGATGGGCTGTGTGCCCTTTCCAGGCAGCCAGTGGCAGGTTCCCCTGCTCTGCAGACCACAGCGAGGCCCTCTGTCCTCACCAGATCCTTTTTTTTTTTTCTGAAGTGATCCTTCCAACATTGTCCTGTGAGGTTTAGAGGCAGAGCCCATCTCTGTGCTGTGCTTGAGCAGCGTGCAGGAGGCCTGGTGCCATCATCAGGCTGCACAGGTGATAGGAGCTCCTATCTTGCTGCAGGCCGCGCTTGTCCAGCATTACTTTCAGCAGCAGCAGCAGCAGCAGTAGCCTGATGGCTTCTGCCTCTGTCACTCAGACACAGCCATGAGACTATGCAGTCAGCAACTGTTTGTTTTGCATTTTTGTTCAACCTTAGGCCAGCTCCTCACCCCAAGCTCCAGCAGGTCTGTAGGACTACATGAAGGGTGGAGGGTAGGGACTCAGGAGTCCCTTAAGCTTTCAGAACATCTTTGACAATGAGTAAAGCATTTAAATCTGCCATGATTGGACTCAGCACAGCTGAATAAAGCTGCAAAGTTGGAGAATGACAGGCTGCCCCCACCCAGGAGATGGAAGAGAAGGAGGAAACAATGCTTGGCTGGAGAGCCAGGAGGCTGGGCAGCTACCATGAGGCCCATGGGAGATTTGGGAGCAATGACGACTGCTGCAAAGCGTGATTGGTCCCAACCCAGTCCTTCTGCTCCAAAGCCTCTCTTGGCTACAGCCAAATCCTGGCTTTCTAGGTCTCACACGCAGCCAGAGCAGGCAGCAGGGCTGGGCCCTTTCTTCTGCTCTAGGCAGTGGCCCGCTTTGAGTTGTAGGCTGTGTTGTCAAGTCAGGCCTGTCCCAACAGGCAACTTTCAACTGCTGGCCATTGTCAGCTTTATCCAGCATCTTCTGTTGCCCTCATTACTTCAGTTGCTCAGCTTCCAACTCTGACAGGAAAATAAGCTTTAAACACAGGGGTCAAAATTATGCTTTCAGACTGCTTTTCAGATATGGTTTCATTGGGAACCTACACTAGCACTTTCTGCCCACAGCCCCGAAGAGAAACACAATGAATGACAGATGCACAGCATCATTTCACCAGTGATAAACAGTGATGGGGCAAGCTGAGAATATTGCAATGATTTTAATCCAACCTGTTTCACCTGAAAAAATGTCATCCTTCTGCCCTCTTTGTAGAGGGAAACACCTCACTGTGTAAGAAATTACACCTCAGGCAACTATTAAGTAATTTACCATTCTGCTGTTTGCATTTGCAACAGCATGACATTCAGGCATCATTGTTTGTGCTGGCAGAAATTATTTGGAGTTTCTCCAATCTGAATAAAGCAAAGCTACAATTTGGTCCCTAAAAAGTAATAACGACAGTTCTTTCTTCCTTTTCCCCCTCATCCAGTCAGGGAACTCCTGAAGTTGGTTCTTTTCCAAAAGTGATGATCAGCATGCAAGAGCTGTACATAATCCCACAAAGGGATTAAATAATGAAAGACTGAGGTCATGCCCATCTTGAGAATGACTGCACGGCACAAAAATTAAAAGGCTCATTTAACCAAAATGAGCACGAAACAAATTGTTGCCATACACAAAGCACAGAGCTTAAATCTTGGTGAAGGAAGATGAGGCAGATATGACCTGATTTGCCATGAGGGTTCCTTTCTGACATGCAGATTGAATAATCACAGAATCATGGAATCATAGAATCATTAAAATCAGAAAGACTACTAAGTTCATCCGGTCCTACCATGGACCCATCAGCACCATGCCCACTAACGCATGTCCTTCAGTGCCACATCTACATGGCTCTTAACACCTCCAGGGACAATGACTCCACTGCTTACTTGATTGATTAAAGGATCAGTGTTATACGGGACACAATTAGAACAGAAAGCCCCTGTAGCCTTCCCTTTCCTCTTGTTGTGGCAAGTAATGAGCCAAGAGTTGTCTGTGACTTCAGGATTCTGTCCTCAGAAAAATATTTGTTTACTCAAGAACTGTGCAAGAACATCTCTCTCCTGTTTTCTGATAGAGAGGAGTTGTCCCTTTGCTGTCTGGATCAATTACTTTGTAAATATTGTGAAAGAGGACATGGATAGTACTTGCTGCCTTTAATTTGCCGTTACTGTAAAAGGATATGTGAAACTCTCTCCTTCCACTACAAAGCACGGTGTGTCTTTGAATTTTTGAATTTAAAATAATCCATAACAGTGAAAAACAAAATCTTGCAGCAACATTCATCACTCCTCACTGACACAGGAGCCCTTCAGGAGCCTGAATGCAAATGCCAAGGCTGAGAGTGAAGTTTTGTGGTGGCTCGGTAAGGCAGAGGATGACTTGTGCTAAGAAGTATTGAGCTGAATAGAAATGGATGAATGGGGGCAGATGTTTGGAATTGACTTCAGTGCCTATGATATTCACACTGGACCTATGATGTCAGCGGATTCAACAATGTCCAGAAGAAAAATTTGGCTTTGGCTGGAGAATTTTCAACTCAGGTGCACTGCAAACATGTGCTTCAAGCTCTGCTAATGGCTGCATTTTTTCTATGGGTGTAACAAGTTTTATTTCAGAGTATAAGTATTGGGGTTAATATTGCTCTCAAGGAGACAGCAATGCTGAAACTTTATTTTGCTGTGCTACATCCTCTCAACTCTGAAATTCACAGAAATCCCAAGACAGATGGTTCTTACAGTACATGGAAAGCATCCTGCACTCCTCCCTCCAAATGGAGCATGTCATCTGCAAGTGCACAGAGAAGGCTACGGTGACCAGAGGGGTCAGCAACACGGGCTGCTGGAACACAGACATCACAGACGTGAGTCCATTTACATTATTTTGAAGTATATCTCCCTTCGCTTTGCTGCGTGGCTGTGTTTTCAGCACCAGGATCAACTGCACTTTAATGCTTCGCAACAGGATGATGTTGGGAAAACAACAAGGGCCACGTGCAAGCGCCTGCCAAAGAGAGGAAAGTGCACAGAGTGGGCGGGCAGAACAAACAGCAAAAACATTACCAGGGTATTTACTGCAGAGCTCCAGAAGAGAAATGTGCCTTTAATAGTACAGTGCCCGCTCTCCCTGTTGCTACAGATTAATCCCAACATCAGCATTCATAATTCAAGTCCAGGGTTGGTGTCCTTCGGTTTGTCTCACCGCTGCAAGGATCAGGCTTCATTGTTTTCTAGGTGTAGTCATCTCTGAAATCATGCAGACACACCTCTACCTCTGAATGTTGAATGAAAATTAATGAGAAAGTGAAAAGCAAATGTCAGATGTTAATTGAATGACTATTTGCAGAGATGTTAAACTAAAACTTTCAAGCCTTAGCCAGGGTGAACAAATAAAGAGAGAAAACAGAAGATATTGGTTTACTTTTTACTGGAGAGCCACCTTGGAGGGCCATTAATAGTTCTGTGGCTATGAAGATGTCAATTCACAGAAGAGTCGTGAAGCAGAACAATTCTGTGCACTCTTGCAGCTGTGGAGCATGCAGAGGAACAGCCCATGCCATCCTGGATGGTACTTATGCCACATCTCAAGTGCCGTGTTTCCTTCCCTAGGCTCTGGTGGAGTGGTGTTGTGTGGGCTTCATGGAACAGGCTGGAGGGGTGTCACAGCACACAAGTGGACAACCTGGCAATTCCATCTCTTCTTCTTTGAGTTATTTCCTTTTTGAGAAAAATAAAGAAATAAATAAATGTTTGTGCTAGGTTTACTTGGTTATACGGAAAAACAAATCAGTGATTTACAACCACAGCACAAACATTGCCCAGTGCATGCATTAAGTGTTTGTATTAAAACTGATACTGTGGTCATAGTTATGGTTTTGTCTAAAGAATAAGATAAACAACTGCTGGTCCCTGGGAACAGCTATCTGAGCAGACCCTCAGCACACTGTTACAATATGCTCAAGGCTTCAAGCCCAGGACAGCAGAGATCAATATCCCTTGTTCCGCATCAGGAATGGTGTTGGTGAGTCATGAGCCATAGGTTTTTTATGCTTGAGAAATGTATCTGCTTTGTACTAAATACACATAACTACTAAATATGAGGAGACATAGTGACTAAGATCTACACTGCTTCCACAGGTAAGATAAACGCTCTCCTGTACATTCAGCATACAGTGTGAGAGGGCTGAAGCCATTGTTGCCATTTGTTTCCTACCACAGCAAGGCTGGAGTTGATGGAGAAGGCAGTAGAGCAGAAAACGACAATCATAAGGAAATTTTTTAATGTTCCACAAGATCTTCCAGTGAAGAGCCTTCTGGGTGGCTGACGTGCACAAAGGTGGAAGAAGTCAACAAGCAATGGAAAGAAGATCAGAGGAGATAAGCATTTCTTGGCAGATGATGGTAGGAGAATAGAGAGATATGGGGAAGAGATTTCTTTTCCCTTTGTATTTGCTTACTTTTGATTTAATGAAATTGCCATGTGACTTCAATGAAAACAATTCACAGTGCTTATTGTTTCTTTCCATGGCTATGGCCACTCCAACCGACAAGTGCAAAAGGGACAGTTGGTTCCTACAATGCTAATCCTGCTGCCTGCACACAGACCCTTCAAAAACCCTACAAATAACTGAAACATACTTAAAGACAGAGTCCAAAACAGCATGCATTGTTCACTATAGCTGTAAAGTTTCTTCCAGTCTTGTTTGCTGTGAAATCAATAATCATCATATTTGGCTACAAATACACGTATTACTCTGGTTTGGGTATCTCACCTCTGGTGGTAGTGCAATATTTCAGAATAAAGAAGCTCTTTCTGAAAAAAAGAGGCAGAAAACCTAAAGTTGTAATTCCCAACGTCTTTCTTGCTTTCATGGAAAAAAGAACTCCAAGCCTAATAATTATCCAATTAAAAATAAATAAATAAAGACTGATAGTTTTAAGGAGGCACTCTGTATATTTCTTCTGATTCTTTTCTTTTTTCTTTTCCCCCATTCAAAATGAAATTTAACTCCTTCTGAACTTGCACACTGTAGAGAAGATTTAAGGTTATAAAGGAAGTTTGTGTATCAAAATGATCTAACCAAACACAAAAATGCCAGGAATATTTTATGTAAGACCTCATTAGGTAAAGACCATGACTGCAAATACTTGATGACTCTCTGTAGTCACATTGTGTTTTTAAAAGAGGATTTATATAGGCTAACTCATTTTTCTGATTCAGCCATTTGGACACTGAGCAATTTTCTTCAGCTTCTCTAGTTTCTCCCAGCTTTTCCCCAGCATGGTACAACATGCTGCAGTCCATGTCCCGTGAAATCTCATTGAGGTTACAGCAAAAAGCAATAAATAATAAAATAATAAATAAAGGAAAGAACAAAACCAAAAACTTATTTCTGCCTTATCTAGTCACATATTTTCCCTACATGCTGATAGTATGTGGCTCTCTTTAATCTCAAAAGCTACTGTTCAAACTGTATGCAGACAGCTTGTGGTGAACAGAATGACAGCTCCAGGCCTCCACTGCCTGCAGCCAGTGATACAAAACAAAACATAAAACAAACATAAAACTATGGAGAGGAGAATCCCTCTTAGGGATCACCCTTATCATCCTTCACCAAGGCAACTGTCTTCTGAGTTACTCACCCTGCTCAGTCCCTGAAGGTGCTTTCTTATGGGATGACAGCAGCAACCTCCTACAAACACAGAATGAGGCTGTAACACTTTGATGTGCAAAAAGATCTACAAAATGAGCACAACTTCCTCTACAATAGTGAGACTACCACAACCCGATTCATAAAAATAAGCACACAGCTTCTACTCAAAGAAGTTTACAGCCCGATCAGACTCAGGCAGCAAACATATTGCCTGTTTGTCAACACATCTCCAGGCTCCAATACTGTACTGAAGTGACATCCTGTTTTAATGTCACATGAAGTGCAGAGGAAAGCATCTAGTGATTTTTTGCAGTTCGTGATTTTCTTCTTATCATTTGAGAGTTTCAAATTCAAAAAATGAGATTCAAAAAATGAGAAATTAGAAAAAAAAAAAGGAAAGAAGGAGATGCAATAAAATGTGAGAGGTTGCACAGCAGTGTAACTTGGGATAAGATACAGAAAGGTACTGGAGATAAGAAGGTGTGGAAAGAGGAGGTGTCAAGTGCAGCAGTGTAAGAATGGGCAGGGTCTTGCTCCGTTTATAGCTCAAACACTGTGAAATGTTATTCTCACATTTGTCTGAGTGTACTGTACTTTCTTCCCAGTGTGGTTTTCTATTGGCTTGGGCTGAGAGAAAAGTGTTCCTCAGCTCTTTGCCTGCTGGGGAGGGGCTGGCTGCCAGTGTTGCCCTATTGAATCCTAAATGCCTTCCAAAGGGATGTGTACTTGCAAAAACAAATATATTAATAAGCATATTAAACTGGGAAAAAAAAGGAAAAATTTTCTCTTATTTAGTTCAGAGTTTACAAAAAAGAAAATACGTTTATTTGAGAGATTATTCTAGAAATTATTCTTGAGAAATGTTTCTCATTGTGTCAAAATTACATGCCTAATTGTGTCTTAATCAGACCTATTTGTATTTAATTTCTTAAGGTTGCAATTACATAAGCTCATGATAGCAGTGCTCTGTTTTGATCATTAAAGATTCCAAATCAGCCAAGGGCAACATCTTGAAGCAGGTAATTACTTCATTCCCACCAATTTGGTGGGGGTTAAAAGCTTACATCTCCACAGGAATTAGAGATTAAGTACCCCAGATTTGTTTCAATCAAATCTTTGGTAGATAACATCACCAGCTGCATTAATTTTGTCTGTGAGCATTGTGTGCCTTACTGCCACCCTGCGTCAAAGCTCTTGGAATTTGTCTTATTTAGAGATGATATTCCTCAAATACACCCTAGTAGTTGGCCTCAGAGAATCCTGTGGTGGTGAGATCCAGGAAGTAATTAATTTTTCTCCTCATCAATGTAGATGTTCCCTCAATTTGTTGGTTCTTGCTTTGTTCAAGTGTGGAGGGCCAAGGGCACCAACTCATACTGCCATCCCAGTGGGATGACTCAAGTTCTTTGGGCTTGGTGGTGATGGGCTGACAGTTGGACTTGATGATCTTGGAGGTCTTTGCCAACCTTTATGATACTATGATTCTTGCAATTCTTCTGTGCAGGCATGGTAGGTTGAAGCAGAGCCATGCCTTGGTCAGCAGAGCACACTGAGAACAGGGATACAGAGAAACATTTTCCCACAGACAATAGCCATGCTGATGGCTTTTTTCCAGTGAGTAATGGGTAGGTAGCTTTAAATATATCTCCTAACAAGCCATGTAGGTAATTAATTACAAGTAGTGGAAGGCGAGGAATACATAAATAAATGCTTAAAATGCCTCATCTCTAACCACTGAAGTTTCAGTTCTGCATCTTAATATCCTTTAGCTAAGTAAGCATTTACTAATATTGATAAATGTCAACACATTATAGAACATTTCAGACTTCAGTAAAATCTGTGTTATCTGAGACACAAGTGCAGCTTAGTTTGAATTTCATTTTTCTCGCCTGAAATCAAAAACTCTGTGTGACCTCAATTCCTTTCATGTGTCTCCACCAATAATAGAACGTTTGAAGAACACGCCATCTCATTCCCATCATTTCTTTGTCATTTGTCATTAGCAATTATTAATAAAGAAATAGTGTTGCTGAGGCTGTAACTATAGAAATATTTTTTTAAACTGTGCTCAGGGAAAATAAAGTGAAGTATATGTGAGGATATTTCCTAATCAGAGGTCAAGGAATTCACTACAAAACAGTGTAGTTTTACTGCAAATGGTATACTGCAGATTAGATTATAGGAATGGTTATCTTTCACATAAGAAGACATCTGTATTTACAGCCTTTCAAGTAAGCCAAATTTCTAGAAACACCAATTCTGAACAATTGAAAATGTTTAGAATAGTTTTAGATAATTTGCAAAAGCCATTTCACTGACTGCATCCTCAAACTGCCAAACCTTCACTGCCTCTTGGATGAGCTGTTCTTTCTGCTCTTAAAAAGTGGGAATGTTCCCAAGGCCTTTATTCCTAGAGAGGTCTGATCAATTTAACAAACTTAATAAGATACAACAGCAGTGAAATCCTGAGAGGAGGAAAGTCTTATCATTGTTAGATTACAGGATACGTTTGTTGTATCAATCTTCTATTAAAAAAATAAGACAGAAAATTGCAACTACTGTTCTTTTTTTTTTTTTTTTTTTTTTCAGTATTACAGAACTTCATGCATTTTGCTTTTTCATTCAAGCTCCAGTTCCTGGAATTCCAGCATGATTTGAGTACTTCAGATTGTGTTGCAAGAAAGTTAGTTCTGGCATTCCCTTGCAGAGAGTGATTTGAAAACCTGACTCACAACCATCCTACAGACTCAGAAACAAAAAAGCAAGTACTAAGAATCATATAGTTTTAAAATCTCCTAACTTTTAAGCCAATCTCCCAGTTCTTTTTATTGCGAGGTCTTTGCAGTTGCAATGTCTTTATTCAACTGCCTCTGACCTTGAGCAGTCCTTTTGAGTTGTTGTTCCAGAGTTGGCAATGCAGATTGTTTTAAAGAAGTATTTCCTATGTGGCATACTAAAAGGCAGCAAAGATTTTTAACTTCTCTAACCAGTCATGGAATCACAGTTCTTCATTCTGCTGTCTTACAGTTCAGCCTTCAAATAAAACAGTTGTTTTATCCCATGTTTGTAGTGCCAGCTTTCTCTAGTAAACATTGCTTATCTAGGTCAAGTTATTGACCTGAAACTTACAGAATAATGCTTACTGTAACATAGAATGAAAGACACTTTCCCTTCTTTTCCATCAGTTCAGTCTATGGTGACTGGTTATTGATATTTCAACATGTCCCTTAATCTACAGACAGCACTTCTCGCCTGAGTCATTTCTTGGTGACTTGCAAAACTTTTCTGAGACATATGAGTGTTCAGACTTCATAATTGCTTCCAGGCTTTAGTGAGTAGAAGTGTCAGGACCTCAGTTTAAAACTCAAGCCTAGATTCTTTGCAGGGATATACTCTTCTTTTTTTTTTTTTTTTTTTTTCCCCCCTAGGTAGAAAGAAAAAAAAAAAAAAAAAAGACACAAGCCCCCATTGCCAAGCATTGCAACATAGGCTGGACACGCATCCAGGGGTGGGAACAAAACAGTCCTTTTCTACAGACTGTCTCTAGAGCCTGGTCCTGTTTTGCAATTGGCAAGAAAGAACTGTTATAAAAGATATTACACTGACAACCAATTCAACTGCTGTTAAGGACAGGGTTATCTTGGGCCTTTTGGAGGCTATAGGAGCTACAGCTTTAGCTTTCAGTCTTTGTGCAAAGCACACACTGTCTGTGAAAATGAACAAGAGCAATATGTATAAAGTTGCTTGCTGTGTTTGCAGTTCGCATTGTAACTGAGATTGTTAGTAAAGCAGTTTATCCATTTGTGGTCCTAGATCATGAGCAAACTGGTAGGGAGGGTTTGAGAAAAGCGGATAGTTGCTATGAATCTATGCAGAACACCAACAAAATAAACAGCCAAACAATTTTAACTTGCTTTTCTTACTAGATAGTGTGTTTGACTGTACAATACAGGGTATAAGGTCTCGTAAAAAGTGCATGTTAGCATTCACAAACATTTGTTTGTAGATCCAGACTGTCATTTCAGATGGGAAATCTCAACTCCGGCCCCCCTCCTGTGCTTTCAGCTGTTAGCATCTGATATGGCAGCATGTTCTTGTTGCTGGAGAAAATAAAGACTTCTGGAACATTCAGAATTGTGCACTCATAGATGAATGATAGCTTCTATGCCTGGCCGAGACATTTATCCAATGTGGTAGAGGTACAAATAGATGAAAAATAAGATCCATCCTGCACTGCTCTCCAACAATTAGTAGGGCCTTGGTTCGTTTCTAATATTTTAAATTAAGAAAAAGGAAGAAAGACCATTAGGTTTTAAAACCCTTACTTTGAATGTAGGTTACTAATGAGCAGTTAAGCCATCCAAAACAGCTGGATTTTGTGGCCGTAGCCACAGTCTACATGTCATCACAGTTATATTAACAAATGGGTACTTACTTACAGAGCTAGCTTATTGTTCTCTTAGGATGGAAATCCAATGGGTTGATTTTCAGAAGTACAGAACAACCAGCAACTCCCACTTGAGCCCACTGCATTACTACCTACAGGAATGAATCTTATTTTATCACGTTTACTCTCCAACCTGATTAGAAAGAACATCCAGATTCCTAAACTGAAGTTTGGAAAAAAAGAAAAACAAAAGAAGAGTGAAGTGACATCCAGCACTTCTTCAAAGCCGTTCTGACTCTTTGGTAGAGATAATCTGATAGTTCTTTTTCATCCTAAAGACTGGTTTTCCTGTTACCTTTTAATAAACATGTTACATTTACCATTCACAAAGCTCTTCCTTAGTCTTTATTAAATAAATACATATACAGGGAAACAGCAAGAATTATGAAAGTTTTTTTGTTTTTTTTTTTTTACAAGCTCTGCCAACAGAGGCAATTATGCAGATAAAAATTCTAGATATTATGGATTCTGAGATCATATTGTTTCTTTTTACCTTAAGTGAATGTTAACTAGGCTTGAAAACTGCTGACTCTCTCTCCCTCTCTCTCTCTGTAGTTGATATGTCAAAGTATTCCAAGACCAGTAATGGGCATTGCCTAAAACTGAGGAATGTTCTCACAAGTTTTCTTTTCTTCCAGGAATTTGGAGCACTGTGTAAAGGAGGGAAGAGAGATGCACCATCAGCACAGTGTGCACATGAGATGCAGCAAGTAGGCTCCAAAAACTGAGTAGACTTAAAAGTGAGAGCTCTGATTTTGGAATGTTTTGGAACATTCTGAAGGCTGAGGACAGCATAATGAAGTGACAATTAATAAACTTGTGATTTCCAAAGTTTTAAGTGTATTGTAAATGTTTCTCAAAAGATCGTTTTAGTGCAGAACACTGAACTTTCTGCTTTGCCAACTCAGAAAAAAGAGCAGAGATTTCTTTCCAGTTCTTACCCCCCAGGAAGATAGTGTAGTTTTTTCATTACTATTTTTTTTTTGTATGCAATCTCTGCAGATGCAGGAGAGAGATTCCAACAAAGGAATGGCTTACATTTCAAGTAGCACTGTGGAAAATGTTCTACATAGCTCCTTCACACACTGCATCGATGTGTCAGCACGTCTTTATAAGGATCTGGAATAGTCTTGGCAACAAAGCTAACCAGCACACTCTTTGATCCCAAATTCCTTTATTTCGATAATGTTATCATGCATTTGAGATGGGATTTGACTGTTACTCACTCCTATAAAGGAAACTTTCAGAAGAGAAACCGAGTAACACTTATTCATGAGAAATCCATTTTGAAATTATAAGCTGGGCTCTAAAAAGAAAGTCATAAATATCCTTTGTTTTATGGCTATACTAGTTTTCTTATGGCAAGAAGGTCTAAAACATGAAAAATCAACGGACAGACTGTGTGAAAACATGATCCCGCTACTGAGGAGATATGAAAATGAAAAAAGAAAAAAAAATGGTGAGAGAAAAGACTGTTTGGTTCTTTATCACGAAGCATGAATGAGCTTTGAATTTCCTTAGTTGTGTCCCTAGTGCAAAAGCTGGAATACAAACAAATCTGAGTAAATCATGCTGATTCCAGATAATTCCAATTGCCAGCATTCTAACAAAAGCATCCATGTTCTGCTCTTTCTCTGAACCTGGCAGAGACCCCTCCAGACCCTCTGAGAATGCAAAAAGAGTTCAAAAGTTCACTCGCTGTTTGCACTTCAACACATTTTGCTAAAGTAACATTTCCATTCCTTTACATCATGTCACATATATTGCCATTCAAGGAGAAGAGTACACAGAGCAACTTCAGAAACAAGAAATTTTAAAGTATATCTCTGGATTTAGGAATCACTGTATCAGTATCTAAAAAGCAACTCTGCTCCAGAATACCTGGCATTCCTTATGTAAAATACATTAAATACATCATACATACACCACATTTGTATGACACATATGTATATATATGTGTGTATATATACAAATATATGGTTCTCTTTTTCCAAGTCTACTTAACATTTTCTAGAATTTACTACTTAATCTTCTGAAATATAAATATAGAAATGACTCATACTTGTGTGGCCTAGAACACACATTCCCACACTGTGATTCACAGAAGACTAGTTGAATAACTGAGGCTCTGGATCTGAGAGTCACACATATACAGAAGGAAAAGTAAAAAGGAGAATATGAAATTTTAAAAAAGAGTGTTTTCTTTCCCTTTTAAAAAATGGCTACTTGTACCAGCAAACTTTGTTTAAAATCGATTCTGCTCCTGTGAACTTCTGGAGACCCGGGGAACTCGTATGACCACAAATGAGAGGAAAAGTTGTCCATAAGGCATATGGCATTTAGCATGAATGATTAATTAGGAAATCTACTGTATAGAGTGGGTTTTTTTGAAATGTATAATCACTGGAATCCTGAGTCTAAGCCTGTCTGTAAAAATGGAAACAGAACTAGGCGGTGAGGAGTATCACCACAGTAATTCTGCGTACTATTGATAGATGTGTCCATCTCTCATTCAGTTTTCAGATTATTTCTTGCATACTTATCAGGGATTTTGTCAGCAACTCCAGCAGTCTCTGCTTATCTGCTTGTTTTCTCTGAGCTTTCATCATCTAATTCTAGGAAATTCCTACCACAGAGGTGAGCCTCTTGAGCATACTTGCTTGAAGTCACCTGTCAGTAGCCTCCATGGTGAGCCAACCTGTAGTCCCAGGCCGCTTAGATTTTGGAAGTATCCAGCAACAAACAGAGACCTAAAAATGTCAACTCACCTTCTGGGAGATGCGAAACCTCAGAATCAAATTTCCAAGTCAAAAATAGCTGATTCTTTAAGCCATCACCATTGTTTACACAGCTTCCCCTATCCCTGGTACATATGCTCTCATTCACAATTCCCTGAGAGCTCTGGGTTACCTGGGGACATGTGGGACACAGAGTTTGTTAGAAGAGGCTCTGACAGCATCACAAGTTTATGCCCAAACACACAGGTGATATTTAAAAAGCAAAAAAGCAAGCATTCTTTTGGTTTTGTTCTGTGTTGGACAAGTATGCACCCCTCTTCTAGCACTCCCGTGCCCTCAAAGCATTTGCAGAGTAGGAGGGCAAAAATGGTCACAGCTCACACAGATTGGGTGCTCTGGTGCAGACTCCCAGACTGGTTTAGTTCTGCAGGGAGATGAAATACTCCTCCAGAGTCCAATGGAATAAGTCAAAATCTTGGTCTGACCACCCACTTTTAGAGAGACTTTTTTCTTTCAAGTTTTGCATGACAATAAACTGCCTTTGGCGTCTGGAGGCTCTCCACTCAGAATTTAATTGCAAATGTCAAAATGGTGATTAAAATGCCAATAAAGGAGATAATTACTTGCAAGCTTCCACATGTCTGTATAACAGCACACTGCAACAGCAACACGGGATTTACCCCATTCCCATTTTTACTACAGTCTTATAGCAGCTGGGCTCAACCAGCCTTGCTGTACACCTTCAGGTTAGTTTAGGGGTGTACAGTGGTGGATGACCAAAGCTAAGAAAGTTGCTGTGCTAAAGACAGCTCTCTGTACTTGGTTTATCTGTCAAAACTACCATTTGCCACAGAAGCAGGCTCATTTCAGCATATGAGGCTTTTTGCGTGTATACCAGTCTTGAGCATGCTTCCATTTCAGCAGCCGCACTTTGGTTTCCCTCACTGAACGAGCTCTGTCACGCATTGCTACAACTCTCTTGAGTGCTCCTTTGATTGCTCTGGTCAAAAGTCCCCAACATTACACGGACTTCTAACCATCCCTTCTCACTTTTCACGGGACACTCTCTGCACTAGAATCGCCCCAGGACTCTGTTAAAGAAAAGCAACTCTTGAGCAACATGCAGAATAGCTTCTTCCATTGTTTCTGAAGAATTCTTTTCACTGCATTCCTCAGGCTATCGTGAATTCTCCTCTTGCATAACCAGCTTTTCCAGCCTGAGCAGAGCTGAACCTGCAATCTGTCTTCCAAGAGAGCGGCTGCTAAATTCAGCGGCTATCTGACTACACACAATGTGCTAAAAGATCCGCAGAGTTAAGAAGACAGGTTCTTTTAAGCAGAGTAGGAATGTACCAGTCCACCTTGCCTATGATGTGTCTTTAATTACATACTAATTTTATAATATTGCTGTTTCATTTCTTTAACATGTTTTGAATGCAATCATAAGAAAATAATTCAAGCAAGGTATATATGCAAGAGGAAATACCTGTTTTCACCAGCCTCCCTTCAGGTGATTACTGGAGAAAGCTAAGGTTAACAGCTTTGAGGATCATTTTCATTAAACTATCAGCAGCTTTTAATTCAATAACCCTTTTATTCAGCAATTTTTAAACATAGCAAGTTCTAGTAAAAAATGCTGAATGAGAACTTAATTGGTTCCCCATTCTTCCAAACATTTAAGTAAACTGGGTGGGGGGAAATAGTCATTTTCCTGAAATAGAAATTAGGCTTCAGTGTTACAATTTGTGTGTTTCCTGCACAACGTATTTTAGTTGGTTTGACTGAGTTACAGATTGATGGCTAAAGGAGTATAAAATAGAGCCTCCTAAATATCCTTCAAGCTACAAGAACAGCATTCCTTTGCTAAAAAGTTAACATTACATAGTTCAGGCAAACATTCATAGATTATATTATTGGATGTAAGAATAGGAAAAAAAAACAACCTTACATAATTTATTCTTGTGTATAAAGAAAAGACAGTTAAGACAGCGTCCAAAGGAGAGACACAAAGATAGAGAATGGTTCAGAGGGCACTGAGGACAAGGAACAACTGAGGTCCCTGTGCTCGCTCAGCGCAGAGCTGAGGGGAGGCCTGATGGCGGCTGCAGCTCTTCGCAGGGAGCAGAGGGCAGCGCTGAGCTCTGCTCTGTGTGACAGCGACAGGGCCGAGGGAACGGCATGGAGCTGTGTCAGGGGAGGGCAGCTGGGGGCTGGGGACAGGTGCTGCACCACAGGGCGGTGGGCATGGAATGGGATGCGGGCACAGCCTCAAGTGCTGGAGTTCAAGGAGCGTTTGGACAGCACTATCAGCCATAGGGGTTGGATTTTGGGTGGTCTGTGTGGAGCCAGGGGTTGAACTGCATGATCTTTGTGGGTCTTTTCCAACTCAATCCAAAACCCCAGTGAGTGGGATTTCTTCCGAGCTCTCATAAACTCAGTCCTATAAAAACTGGTGAGAACTGTGGGAACCCACACATTCAGTAAAAATTACAGAATTGATATCTTTGCAAACCCAAAGGTGTTTATTGTTTGCTGGTAACATCTGAACGCTCTCCCCAGATCTATATATAGGTTAGCTTAAAATAAAATTGTTTTTAATTAGTGCATGTGCACACAGTTATACATCAGTTCTGTTTACTCAAATGGAGCCTGCTGTCCCTTGGAACTGTTTCATTGTAGAGAAGACATACTACATGAAGAGAATAGAGTAGCTGTGCAGTTAAGATACATCTAGTACAGCTCTAGTACAGCAATTCTGTGCATTTTCATAATAGCAGTGGGTGTGGAAGAGCCTGTTCACAGAAATACATAAGAAAGTAACTGTATGTGTATAAATATATATGCATATAAACATATCTATTTGAATGCACATACACATGTACATACCTCTTATGAAACAGAAATGATCGTTGTTTGCTGAAGCCTGGGGAAGATGATCTGGTGTGACAGGAATGTCAAAACCAGGGGATACACCCACTGCAGGAACAGGCAGAAAAGGAGGCTAATGGTTACCTCATGCTGAAAGATAACACTACTACAGTAACATGTTTATGATAAGCAAACAGATTTTTAAGAAGGAAAATACTAGAACTAATTTGGGCTTCTGTACTGGACTGCATCCAAGCAGGTGAAGATGATCAACTGCAGATCTGTTCAGTGCTGGTTGACTCGGTGAAAGCAATTATATTTGCAATGCTAATGACATGCAATCTTGCCTAGCCTTTTCTTCCTAAATATTGAAAAAACCTGTTGTGGTTTAACCCCGCAGGTGGCTGAGTACCACACAGTTGAGCATTCACACTCTGCTTCCTAGTGGGATGGGGGAGAGAATCAGAAAGAAAAAAAAAAAGACCAACACAGAAGTTGTCAGTTGAGATAAAACTATTTATGGACAGATAAAAGGATAATTATTATGACAAATATTATATACATGCAAATAATAATTGATGCACAAGCAGTTGGTCACTGTTGCATGATAGGCTCACCCTCAGGGAAAACTTCCTTACAGAAAGGGTTGTTAAGCACAGAAATAGGCTCTCCAGGGAGGTGTTGAGTCACCATCCCCGAGTATGTTTAAAAACTGTTTGGATGTGGTGCTCAGGGACATGATTTAGCAGAGGGTTGTTAAGAGTTAGGGTAGTTTGATTAGGTTGCAGTTGGACTTGATGATCTTTAAGATCTTTTCCAACCTGAGCAATTCTATGACTACAACCCCCAGTACCCAGCTAGCCCCTGGAGCAGCAAATAAAAGACTGACTCCCACACCCTTCAAAACCCCTGCTTGATGTCACATGGTATGGAATATCCTTTTAGCCAGTTTAAGTCAGTTGCCCTAATTCTGTTCCCTCCTAACTCCTTGGGCCTTTCGCTGCCAAAGGCCTTGGCTCTGTACCACACTGCTAAGCAGCAACTATAAATAAACATTGGTGCTTTATCAACATTGTTTTTCTCCTAGAACCAAAACATAGCATTGTACCAGACACTGAAGAAAACCATTCTGTCCCAGATGAAAGTAAGACAGGAAGTAGAATTATTTGGGAGAAAATTTGATGAAGGCAAACAGTGTTTTAATGACAGTTCCTTGCCAATGCTTTATTAAATGTCCACAAAAAGACACCACCACAACCTCAACCAAATGCTCTGATCATATACACTATAAGTACTATAATAATAAAGTTTCTATTAAGGAAGCCTCTTCTGTGGGTTAGGAAAAGAGATGGAAAAATACCTTTAAAAAAATGCTCTTTTCCTGCTATCACACGGTTAAAAAAAAAAGTAAGTAAAAGGTAAGTACACTTGAGGAGTCTGCCTATAAAAAAGAATTGTGAGGATAAACAACAAAAAGAGAGGATGGAGAGTTTGAAACTGACCAACTCCTGGAACAGTACAGAGTTTACCTAACAATATCCAAGGAGTCTGAAGAGACATTTGGTGTAGGTATGTTTTTCATCCAGGCTACAAATGCAGCAATAGCATAATGTCTTTCTGTGGTACCCTGCCTTCCTTTTGCTTCCCTGGCCACCATCCTGGTGCCAGTATTCTTAATATCAGGATACTCTTCTGACTGGGAGGGTGGTCAAGCACTGAAATAGGCTTCCTAGAGAGGTGGCTGATGCCCCATGCCCGTTAGTGTTCAAGGGTCATTTGGATAATGTCCTCAATAACATCCTTTAACTTCTGGTTAACCCTGAAGTTGTCAGGTAGTTGGACTTAATGATCTTGACATTCCAACAGCATTATTCTGCTCTGCTCTACTCTGATCTTTCCTCCTCCATCATTGCTCAAAGTTTCTTTATCCACCTCCCCACCTTTGAGCAGCAGGCCAAGGCCCATCCCCACACCCAAGGATGCTTTTGGGGTGAATCAGAAACCACTTCTTGTTCCCATGAGCTGGCGCAGGCCTCAGCAATAACCACTTCCTCTTGTTTCTTGCACAGCTCTCCCTCGGTCCCTGGTGAAGTCAGAGAACATAACATACATACCGTAGTTTTAGAGTAAAGAATCAGTAAGGAAAAGATTGACGCTTACCTTCAGAGCTTGAAGGCTCTTTCAGGACCAGATGGACGGGCCTAAATAGCTATGCAAAGCAGGAACTTCTGCTGTGATTAATTTTCAGTCATTCTGATGAAAAATCCTGAAGATTTCACTGGTGAAATTCTGCAAAATCTTTGATGACTGTTGCACAATTCTGGAAATCATTCTTAATTTCCCGTTTGTTTCTTCCACGAGGGAGATGCTTCACTTAACAGCAGTTCATACACTGAAGTCCAGAGATAAATTTCAAAAGTAAGCACTTCTTTTAGAGTAGACATTTAATCTAATAAACTTCAAGATCATCCAGAGGTTGAGGTGAGGCAGATGTCAGTAAGAAAATAAAAGCATTTACAAGAAGTACTAAGTACTTGTAGTTAACGAGTACGGCATGGCAGGACAGCAAACATTACAGCTGCCTGGTTAGACTCTTGAGAGTTGAAAAACAGAAAAATGACTGCCTTGCCAATGTTACATGCTATATTCAAGTATATATATTTTCCTTGAAAATAGTACAATTTGATGCCTAAATAATTTAATTATCGTTAAGACAGAAGGTTTTGTAAAACCTCTCTATACAATCAATAAGCATACACAGTTGTAGAATCAACTGGCATACAGAGTTTTAGGCTAAGTGAGATTATTGCAGTAGGAGGATAAGAAGTAGAAAAAGCTTACCAATGTTGTAGGCTTCCAGTATTCTCCACAAAGAGTTCTCTCCAGGAAGAGATCCTTACTCAGTGGCAGTCAGCCCTTAAATGGGTCTAGGAGAGGTGGAGCCAGGTTTCACCCCTTCCAGCAACACAGGTGAATTACCTTCACCTGTGCTCCTGTGCCTGATTCATTGCTTGCCTCAGGTGGTCAATCAGTGGTTCAGGCCATGATTCAGCAGTTCCCATACACCCTCCTACCCTACTATGTGTTGTATACATAAATTGGAGAAGTTTAACTAGAAATGTCATAAAGATGTGCACCAGGGATCAGCAGAATGAGACTTACAGCAGGATAGCACAATGTCTTTTTTAAGTTTGAAGACCCTTTTCAGAAAGCTTATATTTTTTTACTGGATAATTTGTAACATCATGCACTCAGAACAATGCACTCAGAAGACTACAGTTTACCTTTGATTCTCCTTCTCAGTTTTTTGTAGTCTCATTTACCTGTTGAAATATTTTCTCTAGTGTTTTAAGACTATTTTTTAAACCTCAAAAAAGTTTAATTTGCTTTTGGCATTTAAGGAAGCCAACAAAATCTACTGATGTATGTTTTAAAACTAGAGAAATCCTTACAAAATAGAATTCTGTTCAGATATCTACACTTTCCTCATTATTATTCTACCTCCTGTTTTAGTCTCTATTTCTAACTCTTAAAATGCATAAACAGACTAATCATTTTTCTTTTTCTCTTTGTGAGATCACCATTTCCTACTGAAATCCTTATGTCCCAGTTACACTTTTTGTGTCATGGACCAATTTTTATCTGCTTAGCAGTAAGGCTGTTCTGTGAGTGTTGCTGTAGTAGAGATGTTAAGAAGCTAGCACTGGGGCAATAATACATCTCAACTGCAGCCGCAAAATGTAGTCCTTCGCAACTTTCCCTGTCCATAGAACAGCTTCCTAGCAAAGCTGTTAAGCTTTTCATACTCACAAGTTATTACTTTCTTTCTCCATTGAGGAGAAATTTGTGAGGGAGATATAAATTTACATGTCAACATCTTGGACATCAGCTTAAATAATGGCTTTTTGTTAACTGTCTCGAAAACTACAAATGGCTGTGGTCATTGAGTCTCCAACCCTCCCCTGTTAATTGATATTACAAACCTCTGACAATCCATCAATCAAAGAAGAAGCAGAAGAAGCAAAGAAGAGCAGCCCTGAAAGTTCTCTTCCCCAAGACAGCCTGTCTTCCTAAACAGTTTCACAGTCTGCTGACTCAGTTATTACAATCAATTACATTGACAGTGTTTTGTATTGCAGCAATTTTATTGAAAAGTTTGAATTTTTTTCATAAATAAAAAACGATATATCTTAAATTTTTTTTCCACACATGAACATAAGAACTCTGAAAGCTTTTGGAAATGAAAATTAACTATACAAAAATTTGGCTATCAATGTTAAACACTTAAATTTTTCTTGCTACTAACTGAAATACATTTATATCTTTTATCAGTATAAAAATCTTCATAGTAACAGCTAATACAACATGAATATTTCCCTTAACTGCACTTATTCACATTTTCAATATATAGATGTTTCCAGCAAGAGTCATCAGTCTATGCCTTTCTCTTTCGTGCAGTTCCATTAAATTCTGAAGGTGGTATTTGCAGTAGTTGCTGTTGCTGTAGCTGCTTCTTAGCAGCAGAGGAAACCCATTCTTCTGAGCTAAAAGAACAACAAAACAAACATCACAGCACAGTAGCCAAGATCTTCAATTTTATATACATTTCTGCTACAAAACTGAATGCAAATACGCAGAGCACCAACTAGTACAAATATTACAAACCCTATTTTTATGCAAAGCTTCTTATTCTCATCATTTTGAAAAAATTATTGATAGAATCAGGTTAAATATTAGATAATTCAAGTACATAACAACTTAAGTCCTGAATGTAGACAAAAAAGCAACGCATGTGTATGATACATAATATCGTGAAAACTCATACTGAGATTTACAGAACACAACTGCATAAGATTTAAATAATCTGAAAAACAGCAAAGAAGAGATATAAAAAATGGAAAATTCAATTCCACATAATGTTAAGGACATTATCTTGTACGTTTCACTTTTTTTTTTTTTTTTTTTTGCATATGCATGTTCATCAATCACAGAGGCAATGCAGAATTTGATACACCGAGATAACTGTGTTAAATACCACCATCTTATTTTGGACAGTTAGCTAAAGAAAGCTACATAAGAATGACTCTTTCTCTGCTCATCTGCCCAGTATCTGTCACTGAACCTTAAAAGAATTTACTGACCAAGCCATCTTGGATGCTTCTATGTGTTAAAAGCTGAAAATACTGGAAATATGTGAATGCATAAAGATGCCACCCATTCACTTTATAAAGGAAAACAGAATTAAAATTAGTAAGCAAATGTTTAAAACAACCTTAAACAACAGCAGAAGCCCTAAAGGAAAAAAAAAAACAAACTTTGAAAGCCAGATATACATCGACTATTTATTGTTGATTGTTGTATGTAAATATTAATTTATAAAAAAAATCTCTCAAGCAAAGAAAAAAAACTCCTCCAAAACATTTTTTGCTTTGAACACAGGCTATGGAAAACCAGTGACTATATTTGAAATACTTACCTATACAATTTTTTTACAGTTTCTTTTCGCATTCTTTTGGGAGGGATGGGGGTGTCAGGCATATCAAGGATTGGAGGCTGAAGTAACAATTCAGAGACTTTGTCTGAGGGAGTCATACCTATTAAGAAATTGCAGGTAAGAACAAATTAAAAAAACAGCAACAACAAAAAACCCAAAACACATTTTGCTTTTATTAGAGTTGCAACAGAGTATATGATGGCTTTTGAAGTATATTTTGAAGACGCATAGTTTATCTGACAATGTCATAAAAAAATATTTGTAACTATGAAATACTATCTGTGCAGAATTAGGGGTGTTTCTTTTTAAAGTACAGTGTTTTGGTTGTGTCTCCTTAGCAAAAGCAATTCAGCTCTCTGCATACACAGTCATATCAAAAAGAATTTCAGTGTTCTCTACAACTGGGCAAGTTAGATGTACAGTTACATAATCTCAGTGAGATCATGGTCTGATGTTTAAAAGTCACTAACTGATCACATTACATGAATATTTCACAGGGCAGAGCTCATCTAAGCACTATTCACATCATACTACATAGAGTTTTTACATCCTTTAATAAAATACCTCTAAGCCCTTAAGTAACTTCAAGAATTTTCTTTCATAGCTCGTACTTGCTAGTTTACTAGTGTAGAATACATCTGGATGTAGTTAACAGTTCTCCTTTACCACAACAATTGCTGTTAACAAAATCTAATACAGTAACGTACCCAATTTTTGTTCTATAAGCATGAGGCTTTTCTCTTGTTCAGCAAGCTCTTGTTTTTTCTTCAGCATTTCTGGAGTGTTAAGTGATCTCAAATGTAAATCAAGGTCCTTATTCACATCATCAAGTTTCACAACTGCTGCTCGGTACTGCTGTAGAAGATCTAATTGAAGAATAAAATATTAAAACACAAGCAAGTAAATACACAGTTATTTAGTGTACGACCTGTAGGAAAACATAAGATTCACAAGAAAACAAAGCACTGTTTAAAGCCCCACCCAAACTCACAATGGATCAGCTGTTGTTAATATTACTGTAAAGAGATTTTCAAAAAAAATCATATACAGTATTCTGTTTTTTATTTTTTCTTTAACTCTAAGCAGTTATTTAGATCAGAATAAAGTACCAGGAAACTGAACATTTTTGTGGCAACAGTTCTTTACACAGCCTGTTGCTTGCTTGCTCCTCACCGAACTCTCTACCTTCAGTGCCACTGAGTGTGCTTGTAGTATTGTTTTGTTTTGAGTGTCATAGAGCCGAAGCTTCTGCTTATGCGTTGAATTCTAGTCCACCTTGTGGAACAAGAGAAAATTTACTGAATTTCATTCTGTCACACTTATGGGGACATTTAAACGAGGCAAGAGCAGTACAGTTAATAAGGGTTTGTTTTGCTGACAAAGTATGTTACTCTTGTTAAAGTAAGGGGCAAATATTTTTTCTTTGTCCAAGCACTGAATAAATATGTCAAGAAAAAAGAGTTCAAGTATGTTAGGCCAAGCTCATTCGTTTTACTTCACTGCATTAGGAACCTTGCTTAACTAACAAAGGTTAACTGAACACTAGATTATCTGACACAAAGAAATAAAATTTTATTCACATTTGATAATAGAGTTTGACAGCTGAAAATGTGTTCATAAAGAAATATAAAATGTACTAAATCCAGAAATGGTCAGTGTTGTTTGCTCAAATATAAGACAAATCCAGTAAGTGCATGTGCTTTCTCTCTTTTCCCCAATCCACCTCCTTAAATATATTGCACATTTTGTTACAGAAAATCTTCGTATCCTTCATTTGGAAAATTAAATACTTAGCAAAGACCATTATTTGTGAATAAGTCTTTTCATTGTTGTATAAGTCAGACAGGTCAGTTTTTATATGTCAAAAGCAACTGTCTTTTAACCCCATTTGTAACATTTATTCAGAAAAGAGGAATCTAGTTATGTAACATAAATATAAGTCATCCTTTGGGAAATATAGGGCATACTTTTGTTAGGAAAATAATGTAGATGATGTTGTGTATGAGTGACAGGAACAGTAATTTCTGCTCATAGAGATTACTTGCACAGTAAGGAATTCTAAATTAACATATAGCATTTCTGGAAGAGAAAGGCTTGATATTTCTGTTTTCAAACATGCTGAAGTTCAATGATCTCAAGCTCCTCATGCCTGCTGTTTGAATGTTTACAAATACTTCAACTCTTCCATTAATGAAATGAATAAAGTGAGAGAATATATCACTTTTTTTTTTTTTAAATCGGGAAATGTAAAGGAAAATTAACAAACAGGACATTTTACAGGTCATATTCTTAAAATAACTTTATGCTAATTTAAAGGTTTCCTTTTTATGTTACATGAAAGAATATTAACCCACCTATCTGCCCAGTGAAAGCAGAGTAAAGTTTTGGTACAGGTGCTCCAAATACCATTCCTCTGAGTTTGTCCATTGGAGGAGCTTTGTTCTGAAGGCCTCCAAATTTTCCATTGCTGCGAATCCTGTCTCCTTCCCTAGTCAGCAAAGTAGGGCAATGTGTAATTTTTACTACCTGCGTAGGTACAAAAAGTGATATTAAAAATTAGTAACTTCACTGAAAATTAAGTTTTCAGAAATGCTGCTGTGAAGCTAAGCGTCTTTCAATTACAAAGTTGCTGATTTTTAATAACAGTATTTTATAAAATTATGTTTCTTGACTTTTGCTTTCAAGTATTACATAAGATTCAAAGCATCTGAAAGGGATTTATTTCTTGTAATGTGTTCAATACAACTTCCACAAAGTTCGTGCAATTTACTTTTAGTAGGTAAAACTCTTTTTCCCAGACAGATCCAGATGATCAGTCCCCTAACACGGATTAGCATCTACATCTGGCTCCCCTGTCTCCCCTCTCTGACTTTGCAGTTAGAAAACAGGTTTTGTCTTTTTTTTTGATGAAAGAATCATATAGAGTATTCTCAGCTAAAAAGTGGTAGATGTGTTTTCTGATAACAATGAGATGTATACACATGATGAAAACTGAAATACTTGTAAGGTCAATCAGTTGTTTTTTACTATGACTATCACCATATTTCTGAGATGCTCTCTAGAAACATTTAACACATTCTTTGTTCCCAGGGTTATCAGTAAGCAACAGCCAGTAAAAAGGGAACCACAGAACAGAAGTGCTGATTTGGCCCATCGTACAGAACTTTTTCAGAGACTCTTGTCTTTAATTTGTCTGCTTAAACCTTGGTAAAATGGGTCAGGAAAAGGTCTAATAAGTTTCACGTGAAGTTCTTAGACATTTTAGACTCTTGTTTTATAACATACACAGGGACTAGGAAAGTACTCAAGAACTTGTGTTTAATACTAACTGCAAAACTACAAATGTTGGCTTCTAATAATATGCTCCCATGCTTCATGTCAACATTCACATAATGGAATTTCTTTAATTGATGTAATTTTGTCAGTGCCAATAATAAGGATTCTATTCTCTGCTGGACAACATAATACACTTATGAACAATAAGCACACTGTTAGAAACAATGCAGCACTAAACTTAGCAATAAATTACTTAACAGTTGCAATATATTAAATATGTAGATCAGTAATACTTTTTTTTTTTTTTTTAATATCAAAAATAACTGAAACATACCTCTTTTCTGTAATGGTTTGCAGCATCCAAGTTATCTATGATGATAGTGTCACCCAAAAGCATCCCAAATACTGGAAAATTTAAAGAAAAATAGAACTGATATTTCTCTGCAACAAAATAAGTTAAGTTTTGAAAAAATGACTCTGGGGCATCACTGTTGTGGCTTTTCAGATATGTGAAAAGGAAAAAGCGTATGTATTTTTCAATTAAATTTTATTCTGAGGTGATATTAATCATGCAACCTTCTGTACTGAGTAGAGAATTCATTAAAATTTAGTATGTTTCAATGCCTTGTGACATAACTATTTCCCACTGTGGTACTCTTTTGGTATCCAATATTTACATTTATAAAGATGTATATGAAAACAATGCCAAGCTCTAGGAAATTACATAGATTGCATTTTGAGTCGTCTTTGAATGGTGTTCTTGGATTCTTCATATATTTCTTAGTATTCAATGGATTATCAAAGAAAAAAAGAAAACATTAACAGATTGATCCAACTGATCGTAAGATCATCTCCTAACAAAAGACCATTCTGTACAAATTTTAAGTTCAGCAGCCTTGCTTAAGATGTGTCCAACTATGTGTTCCTAAATTTCTCCAGCAAAGTATCAGCTTATTGCTAAAAGGCAACACAAAGAAGAATTTATAATTAAAGTCTCTGACAGTATCTAACATTCTGAAAATTAACTGGACCAATTTTTTATAATGTATTTTTGTTAACAATAGACAGGATTTTAACACTGGGAAGTTTATATGTATGATGAAAAACTTACTGAACTAACTATAAATTCTAACTTTTGATATAAAGATCTAATTAATTTAAGCAAAGGAATGTGGGAAAAGGTTGGCATTGCTACACTGTTAAAAAGAACAGGGGAATGCAATTCCCTAAACTGGAATCTACATAAAAACTGAAAGATTATTCTTATTGTAAATATTTAAGCGTAACAGATATAGTCACATACAGTACAGTCAGAATCTGTCTTAACCCATACATTACATACTTTTGAGAGAAGAAAATTCACAGAAGTGGTAACTTCTGCAGTTGTTAATACAAAGCTAATATCACTGGTCAGCTTTGTATTAACAACTGCAGAAGTTGTTGACCAGTGGTCAGTTTCTGTTTGGATGTACTGGAGAACTGGATAATGTATTAAATTAGACTGTGGTCACTGCTGGTATTTTCACAGGTGCAGTCTGCAAGTACTTAACACTAATGTCACACTCCTTATACCTGCAAGCCTCATATGGAACGTACACCGGTATTTGCAAGTCATATGTCCTAGTGAAGATTACTGAATGAGATTTCTTTTGTGCTGTTTCTCTCTTTTATTTACGAAAAAAGTAAAAATATTACTAACAATTTTTTTAATATCATTCACCTGTTTGACAATGCTCTACATTATCTGGAAATGTTAACAGATCTCTGGCAAATACAGGATTCCCAACAGGTCTGAAGCAGATTTTTCCATTTCTTAAGTGAGGCAAAGGCCTGGTTAAAGAAAAGGGAGAGTGAGGAAGAAAAAGAAAAAAGTGCTTATCCTTATTGCATTACTGCTTCTAATCATCTACTCAGAGATCTAAAACCGAACTGAATGTATTTTAACATTTCTGTATCATAGGATAAATGATCAATTTATCAACAATATATTTTAGGGACTGTAATTAGAATTAGATTTCTTAATAAGTTAGAATATGATTGGAAGCACTAGAATTATTAAACAAAAATTAACGCTCTAGTGCTCTAGTAAACACGTAGAGGTGAATAAAGCAAATGGAAATTTGTCTTTTCAGGAGCAACATCTTATTAAATAAATAGAGTATTTAGTTAAATATGTAAAGCTAAGTTTTCAGCTAAAATTTCAAAGGACATTCAAAGTTTTACAAAGCCAGAAATTTTACACTCTCAGTATTTAATGCAGTTTTAAAAAATATGAGAAAAATAAACAACTGTGTTATAGAAATGCAGAAATTTCACTGTTTTTTTTCTCCTACCTGTTCCAATCAGGGAGTGTCTTCTTGTAAATAGAATCAAGAGGTAACACTTGCTGTCGACCTTGCGTTTCGTCAAAAATAGAACGAGCAGCTTCAGTAGTCAATGTGACTACGCAGTCCATGTCGCTGGCCAGATGCCAAGAGATAACTTTTGCTGCTTCATTATCCTCAATTTGTGCTAAATGTGCAATCTGTACCACAAAAGTTACAACAGCCAAAATAAAAGTCAAGACTATGTCCCCTTTTCATACCAATCACAATCCTCCTGCGACTACAATCAGACATATAACTCCTCCATTGATGGCTTTGTAAGGACAGCCAGTCATTGTGTGGGATGTGAATGTTATCTTTTTCTTACTATTCCTCAAGAATTACTGAGATATTCAGCTGGCTAATTTTTCCATCACTACCACTTCCTAGAACTAACAAAACTCATCTGAAGGCTCTTTGGGAGAAAACTCACCTTCCCTAAAATATCTTGGTTGCCTTTTGGATAGTTAGGGAGGGTACAAGTTCTCCTTGGCTGTTTCATTAGTCCATCTTGATCCAGCATCTTTTGTTTTATAAGAGAATCCACATACTGAAGCTGAGAATTGAAAATGAGAGTTAGTGAGCACTTATCACAGGGACAACTTGCAGAAGCAGTTATTTCATTTGCTGCGAATCACGTTCTAAATAAAATAATTCAATATTCTGTAAATGTATAGGGGCCCACATTGTATTGCAGCTATAAGCTTTTTTATTACTATACTTTTTTAAGTTCAGGAATCTTTTCAAAAAGAGTTACTGGATCTTAATTACAGCCAAAACTGAAGAAAATATCAGGAGTTGGTAACCATGAATGTAAGAGAAGAAACTATTTTAGAAAGGGAATATGCCCAGGTCTGGGGAACTTAGGTTTCATTGTTGTATAATCTATTGATTTCTGCTTTATAACTGTAGCTCATTTTTATTTAATCTAAAGATAAGGAATAATTTACACAATTATTTTTTCAAAACACCAGTAGTTTGAAAGTTTTCTTAAAAGACTTCCTTAAAATACAATTGGATCTTTATGAAAAATTAGTAGTGGGATACAGTGTCCTGAATCTTTCAAGTCAGCTTTTGCAGCAGCATATGAAATGCTCTCTTCTCTGAAAAGCGTTTTTGTTTGGTCTGTTTAGGCCAGAATATATCAAGCATATATCAACCAGCTTTTAAAAATCCATTATTAAAAACAGTATTACCAGCAAACCACTGCTAACCTTAGCAGAAAGACAAAAACAAGATCGGGATATAAAAGTATATAGTGATGAGACAGTGAGACTAGCAGAACAGTTACAAAAAATTGGCAATGATCTATATATTCTCCTTACGGTTTAAATTTTCAGAGTTTTGTTAGCAGGTGTTTGTGTAATTACTAGGCATGATTCAATAATGATGCAGAGACTGTATTAAGATTTAGATTTATTTTTAAGATGGTATGAAGTTTAGTAAGGAATAAGCCATACTGTGTTTATCTGTGGTAATTCAATTTGATGTTTCCTCAGTTCATTCCTCAGGTGAATTTCTCTTGTTTCAGCTTCTTTAACCTGACCTGAAACCAATAAAATCAACAGACAATTAGGATATATCAGAAATCATGGGAACACTTATCACAGATTTTCTTACAACTGTTCAGTATTTTCAGACTTATGCCACCCACAGTTGACAATATCTATACTTCTCAGTTCCAGCACAGAATATCAGGATTTGTCAAAAAAAAATCTTGTGCTTTGTCCATTTCATAAGTAATTTCAGCAGAAGTCATCTCCTTCAGTTTCAAGAAGCGATGGAGCTAGCATTCAGGTAAGTCTGAGAATATAAGCTCTTTTTTCCTTCCATCCTCAATTATCTTTCAAAGTCCTCCAACAAAGAAAATGGCAAGAAGGGAAAGGAAAAGTGGCAGCTAGCATTACCCTTTCTTGTTTCCTATATGAAAGGCCAGTTCAGGGACACTGGCTCCTCAACTTATATTTCAGCTGAAGCAATTCTGAAAATACTAAGTTTCCTACTTCCTCTATTCAAATGGGTTTATCCATATTTGAAAATATTTTAAAACATAAGGTTGTACCCTAATTTACTCTCTAGGAACGTGCAAAATTCTTAAAATATGAAGCAAAACTTTTTGCCTTTTATACTGCAATTCAGGAATTTGCATTCATAATGGGAATATGCAGTGGGCAAGTTACAGAAACATAAATAAACAAACTTGATCAACATGGAAGAATGATTCAAAGAAAAAATAATGCAAAGAAAATGTTTCTCCCTTCTTCTCCCCCTTTTTTGCAAACAATTGCTTTCATACCGCTTTTAACAAACTTCATTAAGTATTACATTTGCTGAAGAATGTACAGATAAACAATGCATATTTAGACAAGTTTTGAATAAAGTACACAGGGTCAAATGCACAAAAGAACAGTAACTTTATTCATACATATGTGTAACATTATTCACACATATGTATGAATAACTTACTGAAAGAGAATGATCTATACAGTTAATTCCCTAAAACTTCCTGCTAGTGCAAAGCACTTCCAGCTCCCCTCTCATTAATCTCAGGACTTCAATGCTGATATTTCTCCTTAAAGAAAAAAAAGAATACAGCCAGGAAATTTATTTATATACTTGATTGCACTTACATCTCATTTCATTTACAAGCTGATTAGTAGTATCAAACCAATTTCTATAAACGCCTATGGACTGAGATAATTGGTCTCTCTCCTTTGTAAGTGTTGCCATCTGTTGCTGTTTCTTGAAATCTACATGAAAAAATACATAGATATAATTAGGAGAAATTACAGTAACACAGTTAATTTAAATATCAGCAAAAATCTATTAGGCTGTTACACAGTTTTCAAGCTTTTCAATTAGGGAACTAAATAGTCTGTTCTAGGGACAAACAAGCATTTTAAAACAACTGAAACATACCATTATAAAACATAAATGACAGACGGTATGGTTCCAAAGGTTTTTTCAAAGCCGGCAGATCTGGCTCAAATACAAGAATATATTCAGTACTATCTCTTCCAGGACTGTTTTCAGCCAGCACTAGGTTCTAATTTAAAAACAAACAAAGAAAAGTAAGTTGAGGCTAACACACAAAATAAAATAAACAATGTTCAAATAATAAAAGTTACAAAAATTTCCTAACACATAACTCATATATGGTACTATTACAGATTTAAATATTGGCTTGGAAATAGCTTTCCTTTCCTATCCATTCAATTTCATAATAAAAGTAAGTAAAATATGAAGATTTAGCAGTAAGTATTTTATTATTTAAGAACTGAGGTTGTTATACTGCTTAAGGAGTCTTATTATTTTTAGTAATATATTTTATTGCAGAGACATATGGTCAGAAAAATTATTTTCATGCTATAGGCAAGATTTCCTCAGATGTACTTCATACAGCATTGTGAACAAATGTAAACAGAACATTAAGAACCAAATGCATAAACACAGGGAAGGAAAAACCATCTATTCCCAGTGCTGAATTAAACTTACTGCTGTTAGCATGGAATTAGACAGCATGTCCAAAATGAATGAAAACTATATATCTAAGCACTGACAAGAACATCCAATTTCTCAGAAATGTCTTAAATATATTAAAAAAAACAAACAAATAAACCAAAACCCCTCTCCTTTCTTTACAAACACAGGAAATATTATTAAACCATAAAGAATGGTAATTAGAAGTAAACTTAACGTAAGTAATATCTAAATGTGCTGTTACTTTGGGAAAGGTATCATGCATAAAATGAATAATGTTTATAATAAAACTCATAATGTTTCCACCTGTAATGTATAGAAATTGCTACTCAACTGCCCAAATCGAGAGAGAGGTGGTTGCAGCCTAAAAGGAGAGACATATATAAAACCTTCAAAGACAGTCTTCATGACTTTCAAAAAATACTGCAGCTATGTATTTAATCAGGATAAGTCTGCAGCAGAAATACCTTTTCCTTTGAAAATTTATGCTAATAAATATCTAAACATTTTCCTTCATTAAACATATTTAGCATTCCTGAACCTCAACACAGAGGTAAACATGTCAAGATTATCACCTGCAGTATGTTGATGCTAGTTATACATGATTATAGTTCTTAACATGATGCAGCAACTTCAAGGTACTTCAAAATACACAATTTTTCCCCATCCCCCTCCAACTACTAACCGTATAAAAAGCATGTTAATACACAACCAACAAATCCTTTCTGCGTGAGTTCTATGAGTTGCCTGAAGTCAGAGAACTCACAGCAATGAACACAACCATAAACTGCCTGAAGAAGGGATTCACTGAAATGGAACTGCTGCCAATGGGAGAATGGGGAATAGAAACTACTATCAAAAGCATTAGGATTTCACCAGATCACAGTAAAGAGGCAGCAAAAAATATCAAACAAAAGCCAAACCAGCCCAGCAAAATACAGGTAGAAAGAAAAAACTGTCTGCTTACAAAAAAAAAAAAAAAAAAAAAGCCAACTAATAAATGAACAAAACCAAACAACTCTAAACAACTCTCCTGCCTCTTCTGCCCCTTCAGGTTACACAGGCTGTTAGACACTGAAGTGAGACTGGAATAATTACGTCACAATGACTCCATAGAGGTTCTTAGTATATGAAGAAATTCCTGATTCCTACGTCAGTGAGGAGTCTAAAAAAATATTCTGTAATTTTATCTGACCAGGCAGAGTCCAGTCTCTGAGGCTGTTATTCACCTCAACAATATGAAGTTATATATGTGTATATATATATATATATATATATAAAAACATATATATATATATATGTTTAAATTTCTACCATGAGTGTAGATGCAAGACCAGTGGAGAAAAGTGCTATTTTATTAGACTACTGGTTACAGTAGACCTACTTCTTTTGCATTTTTTCCACTGCAGCAGAAAAATACGTTCACAAAACTTCTGTCTCTGAAACATGCACAGCAATCCTCAAAGATACATACAATAATAAAACTGCTTTGAGTTTAATTGGATATCTTATTCGGGTCATAGTGAAGAAGGTAATTGGAACTCAGCTGAGAACGTAGAAGCTTTTGTCAGAGAAATAAAAAGAGAAAAGATAATAGAAATAAAAAATCCCTATGGAAGCAGGGAGTGGGAAATTTATTACTCTTTAAAGATGCTCGGGGAACAAGAGAAACTCAGAGTGCACAGTTAGTACAGCGATTTTATCCGACTGCCTGCATTCAATCTATGTTTATTATTTTTTTCACAGATCAGAATAGACCAGAGCTCGACAGATTGTTCAGCAAAAAGCACTTGCTCACATTAACTGTATATTTCTGTCCTTGATTATTATTGACAGACAAGTGATTATGCTATGCCATTAAGTTTCATCCACGTAGTTCCGTGAAAGTAGTGAATGTACTGCATACAACACAGAGGACATTTGTAAGTAGGAGTTGTACATTTTAGTGATTCTTCTGGGGTTTTACTGTGGTGATTTCCAAGGAGATTGCTGCTAAGGAGAATCTACTTCCAGCTGGTGCATACTGACGCTGGTATACTGGGAAGCTGCACCCAGTGAACAAGTTAGAAAAGGTAGCTGAGAAAATTTCTTTCAAAAGTTTGTTGTCCCTTCAGTACATTCTCTGCTTGAGGGTTTCCACAGACAACAGCCTGATAAAACATGTGACAGATAGAGGAACTAAATGAAGCAAAGGTATGTTTTTCCTATGAAATACTTCTGTGATACTTCAGTAACTTGATAAATAAATAAATCTATTTTAGCATGGAAATAGTCATGTTGACTAAAATTCTCTATAGGCTGTTAGGAGAGACATTGTGAACGTTCTACCTAGAACAAATGGGTGGCTCTATCCCAAGTTGTTTTTTCTGATAAGCTTTGAACAGTTTTTATGCTTGTGGTTTTAAACTTCATCTTTTATAATACACTTTATAATAACTGTTACAAATGGAATTCATATGTTTTAAAAGTTCAATCTATATCTGCTGAAAAAAGTGACTAAGATGGTATGACTACAACACTCAGTATTTTCAGAGGCATGTAAGAGCTCTTCAGCAAAAAGTATGCAACAGAACAGACATTCATACTGAACTATGGCAAAGCATTTTTAACAGTCAAGATGACTAATTACTAAAACAATATGTAAAGGCAAGTGATAATTTTTTTTCTTTAATTCTTCAAATAAGAACAGGATACCTTTCTGTAAAGTATATATAAGCTCAGTTAGCTTGATAAAACATAAAAAGAGTAAGATAAAATTGAATTAAATATATGTGAGGAAGTTAGACTAAATGACTATAAGATATTAAAGCCAGAGAATATTCCAAATAATAATGTAAAACACAACTAATATTAAAAATTTAACTCCAAATTAGTAAAGTATTATCTACATATGAAATTTAAATGAGAAGAATTGTCTGGATCATTCTGAAAATCCTAGAGATCTTGAATATAAACTTCTCTCTATTTGCAAGAATCATCAGTTTTAAGAATGACTTTCCTCCACACTTTCTGAAAATCAGCAACCAAATAAGAGAAGAAATAATTTATCTTCATATCAAGAAGGCAGCCTTCAATAAATGCTAACCTTCCATAGACCACAGCTAAGCGTAAGATCAGCTTTGAAATGGTACGAAGATAGGCTTCAATAGACTTATAGCTCATGGAACTGTGCACTTCAGTCACACTTACAATTTCAGCTGATCCTCTGTCAAATGGGAACTCAATTGAACTGATCTTCCCCTGGAATTGTGGGATCTCTGTATCATCTTCATTGGGGCTCTTAATTTTTGCTATTACTCTTCCAATTAAGTCAGCTCCAGTGTGATTGTTGTATTCATCCTGTAAGTAAAAAGACAGAGAAGTTAGCTTGGAGGATGAACAAGAACCGAAATAAGTAATTCATTTACAAAATCACAGAAAAATCTAAGTTGGAAAAGATCTTTAACAAAGTCATCAAAGTCCAACTATCAACCTAACCTACCAAGCCCTGATGCTAAACCACATTCCTTAGTGCCACATCCACACCTCTCTCAAATACCCGCAGGGATGGGGATTCCACCACCTCCCTGACCAGCTTGCTTCAATGCTTAACCACCCTCTCATTGCAGAAATTCTCCCTAGTGTCCAATTCAAACACCTCCGGTGCAAAGGGACACTGCTTCCTCATATTCTCAGAAAACTATCACCTTCACACTGCAGTCTCCTTTCAGATAGCTGTAGAGTGATAATGTTTCCCTTCAGCATCATTTTCTCCAGACTAAACAGCCTAAATCACCTCAGATGCTCCTCATACATATTTTTTTCTAGTCCCTTTACCAGCTTCACTGTTCTTCTCTGCACATATACCCAAGGTATGGTCTCACCTGTGCCACCTACAAGGGGACAATCAGTTCCCAAGTCCTGCTGGCCACACTATTTCCAGTGAAGGCCAGGATTGTTTTATGTCTTCTGTACTGTATTTTCAGCAGATATGTCAGAAGCTGAGGTCTCCCATGAGAAAAAGAACTAGCAATCGTATAACCTCTCCTAATTGCCTGAAGAGTAATTCATCTACCTTTTTGTCCTGGTTGAGTAGTAGTATTAATAGATATCCACCATAACAACAGCTTTATTGGCCTTTCCCCTGAGATCTATCCATCTTTCCTGTAGAGGCTGTAACCATCTAACACAACACTCCAGGCAAGCAAGCCGTCCCATCACATCTTACTGACAGCAATGATATCATAGCAAAGACGTAACTAAAACTTCCAGTTTCCTTATGAATTGGGTGTACATAGGTTCTCACAGAGGAGGGGCTGTGGGGTGGCCTCTGTGAGGAGATGCCAGGGTTACCCCGTGCAAGATACAGCTGGTTCTGACTGGCTCCAATGGCCTACTGCAGGCAGAGATCCTTCTGAAGAGCTGCTCCAGGTGCTAGAGTAGAAATCCCCCTGAAGCCCCTTGCGATAACACAATGGGGGAAGTGCAGTCCACAGGACTGCAGCCTGTGGAGATGATCATGGTGGTGAGGCATCCACACTGCTGACATTTTAGGACCCTAAGAAAGAGCAGACATCTAGGCCCTAAAAGAAGCATGGCCTGTGGAGAGCCTACAAGGGAACAGATTCTTCCTGAAGGGCTGCAGCCTACACAGAGGACCCATGCTGGAAAAGGGCAACAGAACAAGAAGGAAAGAGTGGCAGAGAGGAGCAGTTATGGACTGACTGCAAACCTCATTTCTTATCCTTCCTGTTCCTCTGGGAAGGGAGATGGAATGGCAGAAGTGAAAATGAGCAAAGGGTAGATGACTGTGTTTTAGGGTTACATTGCCTTTGTTTCCCACTACACAAATTTATTCTAACTCGCAATAAATTAAATTGATTTTCTCCAGGCTATGTCCATGGTGGTAACTGATAAGCAATTTCCCTATATCCCCGTGAATGTTCAAAGCTCAGGAAAACTGATGCTTTGTTAAGGAAGATGCCATAAGAAACTGACTTCTGGAACAAAAATTATATATGCAGCAGAAGTTTCCTTCTGTAAGTGTTTTCCCACTAGAATCTGGAAACACATTTTCCTGTAGCAACAAGAAATGGATTTTAATTGAGATATTTGAAAGCAAGGACTGCACATTTATGTAAGCTTATGCAGATTAAAACAAGCTGCACCTGGCTAACCTGCTAAGTTGTGTAACAAGGCCAAGAGAACACTGATGTCAGAGAATAGCAACATATCTACAATACAACAGTAAGTTACACAAGCTTATTTCTGCTGCCTTGCCTACCACAGTCACTGGATGGCACTAGAAGTGACATTTAGCTGTACATGCAGGAGAGCACAGAAAAGAGGAATCTGACACTTGCTCTTCCACAGCATTTCTGGATTTGCAAGTTACTGAGAAGGCTCAGTATAACTGAAATTTCTCCTTCAAAAACTTCCACTAACACCAAATCTATAAGAAGTTTTAATGAAATATGTGTAATCAGATAATACTTTCATCCTTGACCCTATAAGCTGACAGTATGCCCCACATGGGGAAATCTTGATAGATCACTCAGTATGTTTATTTTTATATCTGATTCACATAGCTTATACTTGACTGGCTGACAATCTCTCCATTCAAATCTGCGTGGACAGCTAAGCTTTCTGAAAGTCAAGAACTGCTTTGTTGTCTCTGTGTGCATACATACACACACACACCTCTCATTCCACGAGTCCAACTATGGGCTGGGGCTGTCTTTTATTCCTAAGGGAAACTGAGAATATTCTGTAAAAATGAAAACAGGTAATTCTCTTTTGGGTCGCTATAGATTAATAGAGGTCATTGTGAAAGGCAGGTTATTTGTAAATTTGAATGCACATACTACATTAACCTGGAACTGTAATTTTCCAGAGCAGGTCTCTTATCAAATACTTAATGCTTAATAAGAGCATTAAATAATGAAGTAGAAGCACAGAATGATTTGGGATGGCAGGAACCTTTGAAGATTACATAGTCCAACCTTCCTACCATGGTCAAGAACAGCTTCCACTATGTCTGATTTGCTTAAAGTCCTATCCAGCCTGTCCTTGAACACTTCCAGGGATGGAGCATCCATAACCTTTCTGGGCAACCTGTTGTAGCACTTCACAAATCACATAGTGAATAATTTTTTTCTTTCATTTAAAACTACCTCTCTTTTAGTTTAAAGCCATTACCCACTCTCCTATAATTACATGCAATTGTAACTCTTTCCACCCTCCTTAAAATCACAAAATCACAGAATCAGTATCACAGAATTGTAGAGGCTGGAAGGGTTCCCTCTGGATGACATCCCTTCTGTCTGAAATGTCAATTCCACCACTCAGCTTGGTGTTATCAACAAACTTGCTGACTGTGCACTCAAACCCTCTGTCATTATTAAAGATAATAAATACTACTAGTCACAGTATGGACCCCTGAGGGACACCACTCAAACTGATCTCCACCTGAACACTGAGCCTTGTAACCAAAACTCTTTGGATGCAGCTATTCAGCCAATCTCTTACCCACTGAATAGCCCACCTTCAAAATCCATCTCTCTCCAGTTTAGACACAAGGATGTGTGGGACCATGCCAAAAGCCCTGTGGAAGTCCAGGCAGATGACATCAGTTGCTTTTCTGATGTCCACTGATGCAGTTCTTCCAACACAGAAGGCCACCAGATCAGTCAGGTGCAATTTGCTCTTTGTGAAGCCATGCTAGCTGTCTCAAATAATCTCCCTGCCTGCGGTATGTCTTAACACAGCTTCAGGGAAGATCTGTTCTAAGATTTTCACAGGCATAGAGGTGAGGCTGACTAGTTTCCAGGGTCTTTCTACTCTTTTAAAACATGGGAGAGATGTTTCCTTTTTCCCAGCCACTGGGGACTTCACCTGACTACCATGCTTTTCAAATATGATTGATAGTGGTTTGGCAACTACATCAGCCTCAAGATCCTGGAATGTATCTCATAACGTCCCTCAGACTTAAGTATATACAGACTGATCCAAAGGTCTTGAATCCAACAGTCATTCACAGTGGAATTTGCTCAGTCCCTGCCTTGAGGCTAAGGGACTAAGGTTAACAGACTTGAGAGGAGTGGGAAGAGTGACTGTCAGTGAAGACTGAGGAAAAAAACAAACAAACAAACAAGAAACCAAAAAAGCTTTCTCCATGTCTATTGCCATCAGTTTAAGAATCTTTTAATATACTTTAGTTTAAATCTTTGAAGACTTTTTTTCAGGTTTGTTTTCAATTATTATAACATGTAGATGTGGCATTTAGGGACATGGTTTAATAGGCATGGAGTTGATAGGCTGGTGGTTGAACTAGACGATCTAAAGAGATTTTTTCCAACACCAGTGATTCTATGACTTACAATAAAATAAACATTTAATGGATTTAGCCATACTTATTAATATATTAAAACAGAAGACAGAAGCAATGCTTTGCAGGAAAAAAATCAACATTTTTAGTGATCGTATTTCCCTAACAATGATTTTGTATAAAGGTATAGTTACCATTATGTAGAGGCATAAATCCTTGACCAGTGTACGGCTAGCGATTGTTCGCACATTGGAAACTGCTGGAGTAGCTGGTAAAGAATCAGGTAACAAGCGGACTGGGTCATTAGGTACAACTTCAACTATAATCTATCAGAAAAGAAAGAGGAATAAAATAAAACAAACCAAAATGAAGTCTGATAGAATTCATGGCAATTCACCTACACACAGCAGTTGCACAAAAAATACTGAAACAAATGCATGTGAAATTTAGTGACAGTCTTGAAGTATATTTAAGATGATCATAAAGCAGTTGTACTAGGAGACAAATTATCAAATTCTGTTACTCTACCAAATTTCTGCTTAGTTACAGAAATATAATTTTTTTGCACAGTATCACAGTATTTGATGATTCTCTATTACATGTTCTTGGCTAATGTAATTAATTATACTTTCAAACCTGGTCACTGCTGAGTGTGTTTGTCTTATCCATTGCAAAAGTAAACTGGATACTGTACGTGCCCACTCTCTCTGGAATCACTTTATCCCTAAAGTAATAAAAAAAGAAAAAGCACGAACAAAAGTTGAAGTGACAAGTTAACAAATATGCAAGCAATTCAAATTTTGAGTAGTCTTCCTAACTGGGCAGAATTCTGTTAATAAATGTAATATACATATTATATATGTATATATAATGTATACGTATATATGTATATGTAATATATATGTATATATGTATACATATATGTATGCACATATATGTATATATGTAATATGCTAATAAGTAATATGCCTCCATAATAACTTTCAACAAGAAGGCCATGAAAATTTCTCAAGAACTCTTCTAGAATAAATTTTTTGGAAAACTGGATGAGGAAAGTTGCCCCTATGAGTCTGCCTCAAGCAACTGACAGGATGTTTTTGTGGCCCCATTATTCAGAAGTCCATGCTGTTTTCAGAATGAATCCAATGAATTCTCATAAAGCTACTGAAATGGAATGCAAAGATGTTTAGATCTTCTACCACAAAAAGTTCTCTCACAATTCAATCATTTGGCTTGAGTTTATACAATATCTGAGTAGATGACTCCTGCAACACAGAAATTATACAAAGTTGGGTCATCGCCAATGGGCAAGGTGGAGCATACTGGGAGAGAATCCCTAAGATCAAAATATGAAGGAAAGGCAGATGCCTGCATTTCTGTGGATAGAAACACAACTTCACCTACCAAGGAAGGCCACAGGTAGTAACCTGGATGACTTCTGCAGAACACAATGAACAGCAGTGAGTTATAAATACTTCTAAACGTTTGAGGAGATGCAAACAGCTTCTAAGCAAGATTCAGACAATGTTCTGAGATTAAAACTTGTGACAATCTTGAATTGGCCCAGAACTGGATTATTACTTTCAGGATACATTTTATCTGTTCTGTCAGTAACAGCAAGCAATTTGTTTCCTCTGAATTTTTTTCAAAAAAGAATAAGGTTCAAGATTCCCAGAAATGGTTAATCTAAAATAAATAAATAATCTCAGAGTTTTAATCTATCTGCATATTAGGGCATGGTTTTTTTGTCAATCATAAAGAGCAAGCACAGTTCCACTTTCTTTTCTACATTTTATCCAGGTTTAAGTCTTAAAGTAGCATTTGCCCTTTCAGGACGCTTTAACTGCATTACTGAGTTGTAAATTATCTGCTACACATCTTGGTGGGGCTGAACGACATCTAACCAGACATAAGCTTAAGAAAAAGAAGAAACTGCAATATTGCTATAAGATTGCATTAGATGCATCCACGTTACTAATCTAGCATTAAGTAGATGATAACCATCAGTGACTATTCCAAGGACACACAAACAAGAGAAAAACCAGGTGGTAGACAGTGATGTCATTATAGACACTAGCAGCAATGAGTAACATATACTTTCCTAAAAGTACTGCTTAATGATTAATCTCAATCAACTGTTAGTTCTCTCAAATCTTTCAGAAAGTTAGGGAGTTTTACTTTTAGACATCTGTAGCCTAATGGGAAATAACAGAAAGTGATGTCAAGATTCTTCTAATTCCAAATTCAACTCTGTGCAAGCTAATTTCTATCACATTCACCTTTTATGTGCTTCCCTTGTGAGAAGCACTACGTAGGTGAATGTGATATGTACTTATTTTCTTGAAGATACACAGGAAAAGACAACGTGTCTTAATAATGTTTTAGTGGTTTCTTATGTTTTAGCTACATCCATTACCAAGCGTTTCTCAGAATAAGCAATGTCATAGAAATGTACCTTATATTTGGTAGAAATTTGCATTGATCCTCAGTTTCTGGAGAAGTTCCTTTAGTAACTTTCTACTAGCCACAGAGAAAGCTCTGCTCTCTTAGAAGCAAAACTGTAGCCTTGTTCTGGAGTCTTCTTTTGCTACAGCTATCAAACACAGCCTTAAAAGGCTGTGGAATCTTGAATGCCTTTGTCATGAAGACTGAGTAATAATAATCCTAGTAATAATACCAAATGCCATGCCTAAATAACTACAACTCCTATTGCGATATACTGCAGCTTTTTTGTGTCAGTTGTAAACTCTTACATGGAAGTCTTCATATACAAATAAATAACATATACATATCTTCATATGTATATGACTTCATACAATGTATACATATGTATATGAAGACTTCATACAAGTCTTCATATACAAATAAATTGGTGAACACAATCTGAAAAGCTAAAAGACTGAATAAATGAAGGTTATATCAATTACTTCCCCAAACAGTAGATCGGCTGAATATAACGAAGGAAATAACAGATGGTGGTAAATTTACATTGTGTATCATGTTGAGCCAGAGCTTTGGATCTGAGCTTTGTCTAACTGCTTCCCAGGAAAACAAAATTCCTCTGTTTTTTTTTTTTTTAATGGAAGAACCAGGATTAGCTGTGAAACGGTGGTATCTGATGCATACAGGCAATCCTAAAGACTATTCTAAAAACAGAAGGGAAATCTAAAATCTGGATACAACAGCTTGAAGCAGCAACCAAGACTACAACTATTCAGCTTATCCCATCCCATAGCATGCCTGACAGACACAGATGTAGAAGGAATGTGGCAATCAGATGCCAGCATATCATGAACTCTAGCTCTACTGCCTGTCATTCGAGACACTGTCTCTGGCTGACTCGTGGTTCAAGACTAACAGCTACAGAATGAGTTTAATCAGAGTTCAGTTTGTTTTGTCTAACCTGCAATTCTACAGCAGTTGAACATTACGCTGAAGAGAATAAGGACGGTCACTTGCATTGCTAGCATTTCTCATATAATATATTACCTTAGATTCCTTCTCACATTAAAATAAGTGTCAAATATATCTTGGGAAGACTACAATTCTCATACTCATCACAACATGCTAATACATTTCCTAGCACTGCATCACATTAAATCTTTAACCAAGTTATTATCAAAAACTACATATTTTGCACAATAAGCTGCATCAGTAATTACAAATTAAGTGCTGCTATACCTGAAATAAAAGAAGCCATCTTCCTTGTCATCCTTTATTTTACTACAGCTAAATGCTGTAACCTGAAAGTATGCAAAAATGAATAAATGAATAAATAACATTACATACTTGAAAATATTTTGCTTGTAATATGTTGTCAAGTCTTTATGATTTGAATGTAAGTCACTCTGAAAGTAATACCTCCTATTTATTTTCACTGAAACTATAACAGACATAAAAAAACATACTAACACTGTTTCATACAGGAAACTCTCAGCTACAAAACATGATTTTTCAGCAGTCACCACTATTATGTTTTTGCCAGTTATGAGCCTGCATGCTAAACTGGTAAAAATCTGCACCAGTAGATGGTAACCCACTGTCACTGTTGCCACTGCTGAAATTCACCACCCACCACCTCACTGTGCTCACATTCACTGTTTGGTCTCTGTAAATGTTCAGCAAGCATCCACGTATGACAACAGATGCAGATTTTTCTGCGTGCAGGAATTCAATGACACTCCTTTGCTTCACATGCACTTCCACATCAGATGCTTATTTGTCAGACTGCCCCTCTGCTGCCATTAGTTGCATAGCAACAAAATGTAATGGAATAGTGGTGGGAAGGTTCAACCTCCACTGCCATACCACCAACATCTGCCTCTGATGTCATGGGCCACCATAGTAAAATATGAAGCATTTTTTTGGAGCAGCCCTCATAGCACTGATAACATGCAGTAATTCAATGAAACTACCCATAATTTAGATGCTACTTTCATATTCCTAATCTCAGAACTCTCTTTTTTACAAGTTCAAGGTCTCAACTTCTAATAAGCTCTCTGCTATTATTCAGGTTCTGCAGAGTAGGAGCATTTCTGTACTTACTGTGTTACTATACTGGTATCTGAATAGTCTGACAACTTGTAATACAGCAGACTGTCAAACAGTTATGACTGATAAATAATTCTTATTATTTAAAATCTAGAACAGGATACTGATCTAAGTCAAATATGTGAAAATGTCTACTATAAAAATCTTTGTCCTACGTTAACATTTTGATATCCAATTTGAAAATGTTTTGATGACTTACTTCAGTTGGTATCCTATTTCCGCTGCCCTGTCCTTTCCACATTTTCATAGAAATACGTGCTGGATTAATATTTCTGATAATATTGTCATCTTCAGAAAGAACACTAACCATAAAATCTGCAGAATGAAAGAAGATAATTATTCAGGATTATTTTTATTCAAAATTAAAATGACTAAACTTGATGAATTTCTAGATCTCGCTCCTACCTAGGGGAAAAAATAAACAAAATCCACATTTCAACTGAAACCCAAAGAACGAAAAATTGAAATGGCATGGAAATCAGTCTGCTCCTTGTCCTGCATAGATAACAATCAGATAACAATCCTTACTTAAGGAAAAAAAAACAAAGCACCTGCTTTATTCAATAAGTTCTTAAAAATCCCCAATAAATTCATGTCTGCTTTTCCCAGGTTATTAAACCATTTCCTTATTAAAAGTAAGCCAGGTTCCTTCTTGTTCTTACAAAAGAAGAATCACCAGCTGTTTAAGTAGGTGATTTCTTTCTTCATGACTGCAAATTCATATCTCCCTCTTCTTTCAAAATTGCTTTAGACACTGAACTACTGGCTAAAATGGCACAAACCACCACCATTTTTTCCCCATCTACTAGCCACATGGTAATAAAAAGGAATCAGGATAAGAACCTTAATCGGTTTGGTTATTCCTACAACTAATATGACATACTTAGTAGTAGAATATACAGACATATTTAACTCTTCCATTTGCTACTGGCTGATTCTACAGTCAAAATACCGGTCTTTTTAAATCCTAATAAAAATAATTTAGCTTTTCCTATAAACTCCACAGAAAGTTAAGTGGCCTAAAAGAAGAGCAAACAAACAAAAAAAAAGAAGACAGAAAAAAGCAACCATTCTAATTGTAAATGCTAACTGAATACTTTGACACTAGAACTACATGTAGCTTTCAAGCATATAATTGAAGCTGCACTGTTTAAACAGAATTAAACTTCGTAGATTGAGGAAGGACTGTGCTTTGATGTGTACAAAAAATTCAAGCATGATCACAGCTGTACCTGAGTTCAATAACTGGGATGCTAATTAAATATGAGACTGTTAATAAGGAATTTAATCTATTTTTATAATCAAAATTTAATATCACATTTACAATTTTAACTCCTGAAGAAGTTGTCTACTCGTCTTCCTCTCTCAAAACATGGTTGACTTAAACCACACATACATCTGAAGGCATATATTTTACGTATTAGTTACTTCTCTATTATTCTTAAGTCTTCAAGTACTGTAAACTCAGTGATGTTTGAAAAAGCACGCTCTTCCATGTTGTCTGTGAGATGGTAGCCTCTCCCAAGTTAGCTTCCATTTCCACTGTACCAATGGAAGATATGAAGAAGTACGACAGCTGCTTTTATTCACACGCTTCTCATCTTTCAACTGTCTCATGAATGCAGACAAGTTAGTCTTCCATTCCGTTGTGTAGAATGGAAGTACTGGGTTTATTTATAAAATTGCAAATAAGAATACCTTTACAGAGAGCAGAATTAGTATACTAGTATCTGCTTATATGGAAAAATACCTAGAGACCTGATCTCCTTGGAAGACTGGCTTCTATCAAAGAATCCTTATACTTACCAGGAAAGGTGCCTCCTGCTGAAAAAGAAGCATTTTTGTCATATTTAACATTCAAGCAGATAGGCTTGTCAGGATCAGGAAGGACATTAAATGTAATAACAGGACACTCTAATGCAATCTTGTTGTATGAAGCTCTAAACTGTAAAGTGTGCTCTCCCCTGAAATACAAAAAAATCATAAAAACAGTTGTAAAATCTCTTTTGAAAAGAACCATCAACATACCTCAAATCTGAATCATGTACATGAAAACATAAGAAACAAAATCTTAAGAGAATTTCAAAATATTAGTAGTAAAGGGGAGAAAAAACAGAAGTGTAAAGGTGAAATTAGAAGCATATGAATGAAGTAAAATCATAGTTTTAAGACACTCTTACAATAGCTTATTAAATTTAACTTTTAATATTTCATTAGCTTGATCCTTCCATTGTCTATCTGTAAGATGTTAGCAACTGCAGCTGCTGTAAGTTGTGAAAGAGTATGGCAGAAAGTGAGCAAAACTATTTAAAATGCTGCCTAATGAACAATCTGCTTTGACAGTTTCCAAAGAGGCAATGTGTTAAACACACATCTAGCACGTAATAACTTTGCTGCTATATAATTTCATGCTGGCTGTACTTCCCAGCCACTTCTGGTGTGCTGAAAAGGGAGGGCGCTGCCACTGAACAGAGTAGTTTCTAGCAGCCAGTAATACAATGATAACTAATTTACCATCCACCAAATTCTGAATACTAAGAACACAGTTTGTAATATTGTTATGGATTAACTCCTGTAGGTACGAATGCAAAAAAATATTAATTAGCCTAAAATACTTCAGAAGAAAAAGCACTTAGTGCTAGCTTCTAAGCTACCTAAAGCCAATTTAGTTTTGTAAGTGAAGTTCTTATGAGCTAAGCATGACCAACTTTTAATCAGTATTTTTCTTCAGGAAATTAAGTACTTGTAACAAAAGACTCAACAGACTTCCCATGAAACCTTTCTACAGTAGGCACTTGATTAACTTCTTCCTGGTTCATGTCAGCCAGTAAAGAATCTTCAAATCTTTTATTGGTGATATCTTACATTCTTTAAATGGAAATACTGTCTAAAATTACTCAAAACTATTTAGATCTGTGTCTCATAAAAGCATGTCTCCCCATGAAAGTGGCCATGGCACTAAGTTTACCAGAATTCAAGAAACATCTGAACAACTCTCTCAGTCATACAGTATGATTTTTGGGTATTCCTTTCTGTAGAGTTGCACTTGATGATCCTTATGGGTTGTTTCCAACATGGGATATTTTATGATTCTATGCTAATTTCTGATCTTGAACATTCTTTAAGGAAAAGGAAACAAGCAAACAAAAAAATAGCTTTCAACTCATTTTCCAAAGAAAACAAAATTTAGGTGGTTCCATCTCAATATATTTCCAGTTTAGACAGGCCAGTTGATTCAAAAGTTAAAAGAGAGACTGAAATCTTAAAAGGCCAGGAGTATGTAAAAAAGCCGAATTACTACAACTGAGAAAATGGAAATGCAGAACACAAATCATTCCCCTACAGCTTTCTAGAAAATATTAAGTGGTTAGAAGAAAGAGTTCCTAGTCATTTTCTTCTTTATGGGAAAAAGAATATTTCTGTTCACAACATGGGTTTACTATCCACTCCACAAAAAAAGAAAAATTACACATAAACCCCAAACTAGCCATAGCTTGTGTTGAATCATGCTTAAGCAGCAAGACAAAATAGTAAGATGCAGGAAAAGAACCACTAGTGTTATCAAGCAAGCCTCAGGGATGCAGGAGGTGAGTAGCAGAACTATAAGCATGAGGAGAAAAAAGGAATAAAGAACTTGAAAAGTCAGACAGGATATGTGAGTGTAAAGTGCATCCAGACAGACAAGAAGAAGCAAGAGATACAATACACAAACCTGCAGGAAATGAGACTTCATTATTTCTACTGCAAATAAGAAAATATTTTTGTTTTTCTGTTTTTCCTCACTATAATTCTTTTAGACAATTTACCTAATTCTTTAAACACTGGTTAGCATCTAGAAATGGAGTTCCAATACTCCTAAGACATGTTCCTATTTTAAAAGCACGATGTTTAGTTCTGGTCATTCTAAGGCAGTAAACTTCAAATATTCTGAACAATTTACACATACACTAGGTACAGCTTGGCAATAATATAAGCTGTGTTTTACCATGGTGAGAAAACCTAGACTTCAGAAGATTAGAGAAGCTTCTCAGAAGAAGAAAGAATATGCCATTCATTTTTACTTAGTTAAGCATTTAATTTCTTAAAGCTCACTAAATGGCTTTCCACCAGCATCTAAATAATAAATGTCTGCCCTTATCTCTAGATAATTTCCTGGTAGGTGCATTATGAAATGCGCAGCTTAAATATATCTAGCAAGCGACATTTCAGAATTCAATTTTTTCACATAATTTTCACTACTTACCTAGGTGCATGAATACTAATAACTCCCAGGTTAGCCCTACCATTGTCATCTGTTCTATGTTGGTGGTTTGAAGGAACAATCTGTCAAAAAAAATATTTTTTATTCTTTCAGTGACACAGAAGTACTATCAACTCTTAGAATAAAGTGTATATCTCATTTACCTAAGTACTAACTTTCCATTTGAGTAAAGGTTGTTTTGAATTTTTGCACACTAAATTAGGGAAAGATACACTATCATGAATATGATATTAAGATGCTTCAGAATTTTCTCTGTCAGTTTTTGAAGACTTTCACTTTACCTGAATGAGGATATTTTCATTCATTAATAGGTTTAAATATTTAATAGATGTTATTTCTTTAACTACTACTGATACTACCGTGTCATCCAGAATACATATTAATATGAGTATGTTTTCAGATTCTATAACCTTCTATAAATTGATTATTCCCTTTCAGTGTTTTTCCAGTCTGCACCAAGGTTCCTGGGTAGCAAAAATTAAAGAATGATTAAACTTCAGTAAAAACAACAAAAGCATCTCTAGCTCTCCTCCCTTTTCCCCATTCTAGTCAAACTGTCAAAAGAAGTAAGATTGCTAGGGAACTTACAAGTGTTGCAAGAGATGAATTATGGCACCTCACTCATCAATATTCAATGACAAACAAAAGCTAATCTCTACACCAAAACAAATGGCATTTAACCAAACACTAATAAGTGACTTTTTGTCAGCACTGTTTTAGCATAACAACACAAATGCCTTACACATTTCCTGTTTACCTAGTATTTTAATCAGGTTTGGCTCTAATTTCTTTGAAGATAATGGAAATTCTGCCACTGACTTACAGGAGTTCTGGCTGAATATCATGGTTATGAACTAATTCCCCATTACTCAGTGGTGTTCTTCAAGATGCATGTTCTGCATGCTCCCTGTCTTTGCCACACTCACTCCCCTCGCTCTGAAAGTGAAATCTTATGATTGACAGTACCTAAGTCACACCTGTCCTTGCAAATTAAACAGCAGAGAAGCTATCACTGTACTTTCCTATGAACCAGATAATTTGGAAACTATGGATGCCAGGATTGCAGGTTCAGAAAATCTATCCTCTCAGAGAAACAGGTGGTAAATTTTAGGGAATATTATCACATTCCTAACAGTATGGAGAAGCTGTTTCTTCTGAAAATGGGCATGTACACTGTCTTAGCCTTACCTAAGAAATGCCTTGTCAGTGTATCAGAAGAACCTCAGATAGCAGCTTTAAAGTTTAGAGGACTGCATAGGAAGCCATGGACACACTCTGAGCTCTTGTGTAACGAATTCCTCTCTAAAGAGGGAAATCGACTTTTTTACATTGATGACATAACACAACAAAATCATGCAAAAGTTTGTCGTTGAACAGTATTTGGCATTAAATTGTCTTCCCTTTGCTATTTCAGCATAAAATTTGGAAGACTAAATGTCTAGTTTTACGCACGAAAATAAAATACTTGGAATAAGTGAAGTTGGCAATCCTCTTGCAAAATTGCTTTCTTTCCTAAATCTCACATCAATAATTCAAATGAATGAAACTACTAAAGGAAAAAAAAATAAATTGAGTGTTGATTGATAATGGATCAGCTATGGAAGCATGAATTTATCCTACCATGTTGCAGAAATGCGGTGGCAAAAAATGTGTACTTAATGTTTCAAATGGAAGGTAGCACTGTAAATATAGTTTGATTTCCTAGAAACACTAAGAAAATTGTCAGTCATTTTATATACTCTTCTGAAGACTATACTCAGTTTAGCAAAATCATTTTATATTTGACATTGCTGTACATCACAGAAACCAGTGCTTTGCATATTTCCACTACTGGGTGGCACATAGGAGTTTGGAGATTTTACTGCTAAGCCACACTAATTTAGTTTTGTACCCACAGAACAGAGAATGGAGTACAGAAAATGCATGCTTGCAACCACAGATTGCCAAGTTTAGCAGACTTAGAGGACAAGTTGTGAAATGTAAGAGGACAACTTATCTGAGAATTTAAGTTCCCAGAAGCTTTTCATAATGTTTGGGAGACTGTTCATACACACTAATTGAAATGCCAAGGCAAGACAGTTCTCCTGCAACCTACAGTAGGGCATCTGCTTTAGCAGGGGCATTGGATTTTATGATTCCCAGAGGTCCCTTCCAACACCTATGATTCTGTGTCTCTCTAAAGACATTCTCCAAGACAATCATGAATACCGATCTAATGATTGTTTAGCAAATAAGCAGGTAGTTGCTCCACTAATATATGACAGTATCACTCAGAAATCATTCCAGTTACTGAACTCAACGAGTGCGGATGAAGGGCATGCAGACCTTCTTAGGCACGCTGCCAGTGTTCCTTGTAAGAGGGCATAATGTTTGAAAATACAGCATACCATCACAAAGTCTCCTCGATTAGGCACTACAATCACAGAGCATTACTGTCAAGTTCGTATGTCCTCTCAAGAACAATGTAATCAGAAGCTTCACAGAGCTGCAGCTGCCTCCATAAACACGCTTGCGGGGGGAAAGCTAAAAAAAATTCTGAACTATAACCAAAGCTTCTAGGGTAAAAGACAGAATAAAAACCAAGATGTAAAGAAGTGTCCTGAATAATAATAAGCAATATGATTAGGAAAAAGAGAAACAATTAAGACGAGTAATAGCAATATAGCTGAACTGAGGAAAATGTTCATGAATTATGAATTTTATCAAACTCATTTCTTGGTATAGACCAATATGCATGCCATACTTACAGAAAGGGGAGTAACTGCTTCATTCTGGGTTAGATAATGCACTCTCACTGTTTTAGATTGGTTTATACTGCCAATGCTCTTTTCACGGATAGTCAAGTGAGAAGCAGACCAGCTGATTAGTTTATGCACAGACCACCAGCCATACATTCAGGAACCCCAATCAAAAGAACCAGCAGGTAAGAATGATTTGGTTGCCACTTTGAAAGATGTCATGATTTTTATTCAGTAAGTCACCTGAGATAAAATGGGGGGTGCATAAAGAATTTGCAGAAGGGTTGAACAGAAGAATAAGAAAGTACACTAATGACACCCAGACTACAGCAATTTTGTTATGTTTGTGATTGTTATGATAAAAGGGAGCTGAGGAATGTGTCCTGGGAGCTGCTTACGTTATTCACTGAAATTACTATCACGTGAGATAAATTATTCTTTTGCATCCTTACTGTATGTTCTTCTTTTTTTTTTTTTCCAAAAATGTCTTAATAATGAAGAAGAAATTGTAGAAAACACCAATCTGTGTTACATGAACAAAATTTCACGTAACGTCAAAGTAAGACCTATGCTTACCTTTAGGTTGCTGCTCTTTGTAAGGCTGATTTTGACATTAGGTTCAGGAGATGGATTTCCCCACTGATCACACAGTTGAACAACAAGAGGCTTCAGCAATTCTCTACCATTAATCACTGCAACAGGCTGGAAGATACACAAAGGCATTATTCTATTCTGTTTCAGATATATTAGACATTCACAGCATATGAAGAACACCCAAATCAATAGCGTGTGCCTTTTCCATACTCTGCCTCCTATAACAGATAGGTCATGTTAGAATTCTAGAACTTCTTGAAGGTGTTTCTAGAATTCTCCCATTTGCATTCTTGCCATTATAAGATGCATGTCTTGATTGAATTTGATGTGTCACTTATGTTGACACAACTCAAAGAAAAGACATGCTTCTGAAGAGGCTTATGCACACTTCCCTACTTGCAGAAGGAGCGAATAGCCTACAACTTCTCGTATTTTGATAGACCTTGGCAGCTTTTTTGAGAGTAAAAATAGTTACAGCATTCCCTTTGGTTTTCCATTTTCTTCGGTATTTTCCTTCTCCATTTTCCCAACACTTCAACCTTTGTGCCTGCTGCTGCTCACCTATTTTACTTCCTGCTGCAACTCAGCATTATAACTTGAATAAACAAACATATAAAGGGTAGTTCAAAAAGTTCCCATCTGACAAAGTAAAGCACTCCACTCTCTGACTGTAAGCACCAAAAAATTCTACCTAAATTTGAGGTTATTGTCCTACATCTAATAGTAACAAGTAAAGGAAGATGAGCTGTCAACCATTTCTATCATTAAAGACAGCACCTTTGGCAAACATTAGATCCAGCCTGTAGTAAAACCGCTGCACCAAAGAAAACATTACGTAGAAAGGTGAATGGGACAGGAAAAACAATATAAGACATAATTAAGGAATATAGTGTTATGAACAGATACGTTAGTTAGTTCACCCTAAAGTAAATGTACTTAAGTTAGTGTGCTTAGTTAGCTACTGTATGATAAATTATTTGTATTTACTGTCCCATTGAAACATGCTTACACAACTGGCTTGCAAAATAATTCTGCTTGTGTTACACAGTCCTGAACAAAATACCAAAAGTATCTCTACAGATGTCATATTCTGATAGTTTTCAGAAGTATCATATTAACAAGTCAGTGTTTTCATCTTTGCATCTGTAAATAAGACTTGCTGATCAGGCACCTCTTCCCCCCCCAAGAAAAAAAAAAACAACACTATATATATATATATATATATTTTTTTACCTTTTCTAACTCTGGCCAATCCATAATTTGCAATTTAGCAGGTGATCCTGCAGTTAAATTTACTCTGAGAAAATCAGAAAATTCACGCCAAGCAAAGCACAGTTCCTTGCTTCCAAGTGCACATGGTTTAAATCGAATGCCTTTGACTCTCATTGTAAATGTACTTTCCTATTGAGAAATAAAAATGTTATCAAGAACGGAAACAGGGAAGTATATTTTTTTCATTCCTTTTACTACTGTATTTTAATATTTATGCATACTAGATACTATTTACTGTTTCTAACTAAAAATTAGAGTAAGATTTGTATTTAAGTGGATTTCTTGGGTAAGAAATTATCACTTTCAGCGTTAAGCATTTCTCAGGGGCCCGCTTTTCAATGCAAAAATTATGTATAATTCAGTTATATTTATCATTTTAAAAAGTACAGAGCACATTTTAAATTCAGCTATGGCAGAAAATACAGTTAATTCTTCAAAGGATTGTAAAAACAACTAAGCCACCATAAAAAAAAAAACAACAAAAAACCCCACAAACAACAAACAATACTTACATAACCACCAACAAAAAAAGCCACAAAAGAAAAGACTACAAAGAAGAAAAGGTATAAAGCAATGGACTGGAAACAAAAGCAACCCTAACTCTAGCTTTAAGTGACCTGACTGTCGTTATATAGCTGCAAGAGTGATAAAGTTTTTAACACATGCCACTCTGTTCCTTAGAATGAGGTCATAAGAATTTAATATTATCTTTATAATGCTTACCACCTAGCATTTAATTTCACTGTCTTTACACGATTCTGGTGCAATTCCGACAGAGGCCATACAGAAACGAATTACATAGTATCTTACTTACCTGCCAAATTATTTGCAAATTTGATTTATCAAGTCCAGGCCCCGCAACTCCTAGGTAACCTGTACATGCAGATGTCACTGTTTGAACCTGATTTCCATACTGATCTGTGATCATTACATCTGTTAAAAAGAGCATAATTTATTACAACAACTTTGGCAGCTGCTTTAATGAAACATTATGCAACATACCGAATGTAAATGTACACAACACACACACATAATACATAGAAAACTTCCATGACTATCACAGACTCACAGAATGGCGGAGGTGGGCAGGGCTCTCTGGCCCAACCTCTGCTCTAGTAGGGCCACCCAGAGCTGAGTACCCAGAGCTGAGTGCCCAGAGCTGAGTGCCCAGAGCTGAGTGCCCAGGCCCATGGCCAGGTGGCTTCTGAAGATCTCCAAGCTGGAGACCCCACAGCTTCTGGGCAGCCTGTGCCAGCACTCTGTCACCTGCACAGTTCGTGCACATTCCTTCTTGTCCTGTCACTGGGCAGCGCTGACAATATCTTATGTAAATGCTGATAATGTCTCCTCTCTTCACATCAAAGTTCAGTATAAAAAAAATTTATCTACGTAGTTACGGTACACAAATATTCGTGCTTCCTACTTCATTTTTGAGCAAGATTGTTTTTCACTACACAGTTAAAAAAATTCTTTAAATTGAAAATTAATTTTTAGCCTGTTGAGATAGTTTGTTCTATGTGTTTATACGTGCTGAAACACGACCTTTTAATGTCTTACAAAAACATACTAATTCTTAATATCTAGAAGTTATTTAAAACTTCTCATGTTTATTAGAAATAATTGACACATTGTTAAAGTGCTGCACACTACCTGAAGAAGAAAAAAGATATGAATCATTTTTTGCCAACAGCACAAATACCAAAATAAATAAAAGTAAAAGCCAACAAAATAAAAAGCCAGTATTGAAGCATCAAAATGTCTATTTTCATAAAATCTGGAGCAGCCTAGCGCAGAAACCAAAGAACAGTAAGACTGATCCCTTAACATGGTAGTTTTCTTAGGCTAAGCTGTTAACTTTAAAATACTCCATTTTGAAGGCCACACCTCTGAAATAATCTGACTGCTATTTTAGCCTTCAAGATTTTAGAATCATATAATGGTTTGGGTTGGAAGGGACCTTTAAGATCATCTGGTTCCAATCCCCCTGCAATAGGCAGGGACACCTCCCTCTAGACCAGGTTGCTCACAGCTCCATCCAGCCTGGTCTTGAGTGCTTCCAGGGAGGGGGCATCCACAGCTGCTCCAGACAACCTGTTCTCTAAATGGCTCTAAAGCCATTCTCTGCCCAGTCCGTATTTGTGCTTGGAACTGCCCTGGCCAGGTTCAGGATCTTGCACTTGGCAAGGAAATAGAAACATATTTTACAGTAAAGTGAAGAATATATAAATACTCACCAATTTCACCCTGTAGATCTTCCCCCAACTGTAGTGTGTTTGATCCTTCTAATTTGCATCTAATGTGTTTGGGTTCATCAGGAAGTGGCCTAAGTTAGCACAAGAAAATGTATTTATAATCATTTTCATCAAGCTAATCACACTAGAACACAGGACAAAGAATGCAGCAGTAACCATTTACTTGTGATTGCAGGACTTTTTTTGGTTTTGTTTAAATTTACCCTTCTATGTATTACAGCACCATATCTGATGCACATAAAACTTACATAGCAGCTTTTACCTCAAGTTTATCAGGTGCAGGCTACAAGAGACTCCTAACAGAACAAAAGACAGCATCTTATTTGTAATAACTTGCCTACCAGCATTTTACCACATGTAAGATCTGTAGACATTTAAAGCACATCCCCAAAGTAACATACAATTGTCTATATATTAACATTCATATAAATACATCTATATACATAAATATATATACATGCACATATATATATATGTATGTGCATATAATACACACATACATTATATACACATAGAAAGGTATCAAAGTCTTGCTATGAAAATCCTTGCAGAATTTCTTCAGGATCTGACTACAACTAACATAGTTTTAAACTTTTAGCCAGTTTTCCCTTAAAACAAAATAAAGACAGAGCACATTATAAAATAGTCCCTTCAAAATACTTTCTGGGGTGCTTTTTAAACAGTCTAGCCTTTTTGTTGGTTTATTTGATGAAGGTTAACATAAGTTATGAGCTGGCTTCCTCAGAACTAGTGTTATCCAACAACTAAATTATGTGAGAGTTAACACAATAACACAATGTCTTTTACAAAATTTGAGACATAAAAACCATACTAGAATGACCCCCAGTTAATTTGTACAACAACTACAACAGAATAAGCCCTAAAGAAGAGTTCCCTAATCTGAGACTGCCTTCCCACAACAAGCAAAAACATGTAAGAAAATTAAACAATCCACTGCTCTACTACCTTTCAAGAAAAGTATGAATTCGAACTGCTTTTCTGTTCTTCATATAAAAAAACAAAAAGTACAACTTTAATGAAACTTTATCTGCCTCTAACTGTGAAGCATCAAACATATCAGTTTATAAGCTTTAAGCTCAAAATTCTTAAAGAATCAGATCTATCTCAACAAAATTTATATGGTATGCAAAGCTAGCTGCTGAGACTCAGTAAGTGATAAACAGGTGATTTTAAAGTTCAACTTTGTCACTTTTGACCAAGATACCAGATACAGGTATCTACTGTTAGGCTAGATAAATCTTTGGGTACAAAACAGCAATGGTAACAATGTGCCCTACAGTGATTTAGTTAACAGCAACATGACTGAAAAAATCCTATAAGCTAACACTTGATTATTGGTGTCTTCCAAAACTTTCATCTCCTTCAGTATAAATACAAATACTTTAAAAAGTGATTAGGACTGGCATAAACAGATTGCAATAGAATCTTTCACGTAGTTCATGTTCTCATTTGTAAACATTTTTGCTTTAACACTCTCCTGATATCAGATTTCATTACTTCAGCTTCCACAGAAAGATTTTTATATCCAATAGAACAGATCTATAACCCTTCCCCAGCATAACAATTCACAAAATGCATTTCAACATACAAACCTGATTGTAAACGCACTCTCCAAAGACACGTGGTCATCAAGATAACTTATTAGACAGTACCGTACATCTTTCACTGATGTTGGTACTTTCACATCAGGTAACAATCCCTGCATCAACTGCTCTTTGTTAATTTTGGGTGTCCAGTTAACCTAAAATTATAATTGTTTAAATTAACCAGAAATTAAATTATTAATGACCAGCAAATTATTACATCTGAAGTCATTCTAAACATGTTGAAGTAAAATAGAGGTAATACCTCTCAAAAGATAAGCCAGAGTTCTCTGGCCAAACATGCAAATTACTCTTAATATAAAATACGCCTCTCTTACTGCACCTTCCTGAGTTAAGAAAGATCTGATTCAGAAAAACCTTACCAAAAAGTCACATATATGGTGAAGCTCTATCTTTCTATTAGGGTCCATGTACATACACAGACAGACAAGCAAAATCTTCATTAAGAGACATGTCTATTCAACATTCCTAAAGCTGGGAAAACCTCAGATCTGAAAGTTAGAATTTTATTACTGTGTTTAGACTGAGAGCTGGAAACCACCTTTTTTCATAATGCTATCCTATAGCATTATTCTGCTGTATGTCTTCATCTTGTTAACAACACAATAAAATAAATTTTTCATGAATTCGTTAAGCAGATATTAAAGCTCCCAATAATACAGTCTCAAGGAATATTAATTGGAATGATGCTCTGATGTTCATGGATTTTAGAGAAGCACTAGATAATTTCCCCATTATATACTCTTTCTCCAAAAATACCTGCCTTAATTTTTTCTGCCATAGCTGGAGTTATATGTATCTCCCTTTCTCCCTCATCATACATCTGAAATATAAGGTTGTGCATGATATCTCCAGCAACCCAGTTGATTTCATCCTGATGTTTAATTTGAATAGCTTTTTGTCCATTCATACTTAAGACCTGCAGTCTTGCAACATGACTGCTTGGAAGAAGTTTAATCATCTTTTCCACTGGTGGCACATCTTTACAACTCTAAACATGGGATGGAAGGGAAAAAGACACAAATGTTATGAAGATATCAAATAAATATAAATTAATAAATTTTGTTCCATAACACATCTATGGCACTACTCTAGATTACTAAGTGTGAACAGTTGTCCAAATACAAAATTAGCTTAACTTGTTAAAAGCAAACAAAAAGGATATGCCAGAATGCTTACAAATATTTAACAGAAACTGGAACTGATGCTGCTTAGAAAATATTCTATATAAATTACAGTATTTTTTGAACAATTTCCAAAATATTTATTTAAGACTAATCCAAAATAACATGCCATATACATTATCTTACCACACTACTATTTGTTTACACCAATTTCAAGGTAAATTGCTAAGTCTTATTTTCTTCAGCTGTGTGGCTCTCCTGATTACCAGACAGCTGAGACACTCTATAACATTAAAAAAAAACCCAGCAACATCTGAACCAACAAACGTAAAGGCTGAAATATTCATTTCTAACCTTCAGAAAAAGTATATTCAATATCTTTCTTCTCTAAAGTTTGGGGAACATTTTACCATGCCTGTTCTGGCTCTAAATGTTCATGTAACAAAAGTAATTTCACAGAAGGAACCAGTGAGTAAAAAGGGAATGAAATAATGCTTAGTTCTGAAATACTAAGTGTGAGAGGTGAAGAAGAATGGAATTTCATTGTCTTTTTATGGCTTCCTAGAGCTGTAAAAGGACAGATGTGATTCTCATGCTTATGGAATTAAAATAGTGGCTTTTAGGGTGAGGCTAAGTTAGTTTATAAAACTTTGGTTTAATAGCTAAACAGTACAGTAAACACTTTCCAGTCTTACGCTCATCCAAACGTCCTGATCAATACTTACAGGTATTTCAATCCTTGCTTTGAGCATCTGGTCTTTCTTTATATTCAGTACGTGTATGACTGGACCAGTTAAGATGTTTGTTCCTGCATTACTGCAGTCCACAGAATACACAGGTAGGTTTGAAGCACCTAAAAACTATTTAAAGCATACAATTAAACTTCAGGTTTCTTTTGTAGAACTGGAAGGATTATTCCAGAAATGATTGTTTGTGCAACTCCAGAGCTATATATGATTATTTACAGATAACTGTTTTTTAGATTTCATCAAATCACAAAAAGTAAGGAAAAAAGAGAAAGTGGTTTTTTTTCCCAGGTAATGAGGTGTGTGAGAGAAAGGAATAAAAGAAAAATTTACTATCTATACCACTCCTTCATACTTAACACACACACCCTAGCCTCTTTATCCATTCAGGCAATAAGTTCTATTTAGTTGATAAAGTTGTTAACTTTTCTAGAAAGAAAAATCACAAACTACCTAAGTGTTAAATGTGATACTTAAAAGTCTCTTTAATCTGTCACCAGACTACTGCAGACCCACTCTAGAGGAACAGAATGTATGCTTATAAAGTAGAAAAGGAAAGCAAATTGTACTCTGTGAAAACTATTTTTATTGTTTATCTGTCCATTCTGGAAGACTGATTTCACTGCAATTAAAAAAGTTACTTTCCTGAGCTAAAAATCAAACAAACAATAAAAATCTTCTGTCCAAAAGGGCAAAACACTTAGATCTACAAAAGCCACAGCAACACACACATTTCCTTACTAGTTTAAATGTTTACAATTATTACACTGTCATTATTCCTTAGGCAGCGGACTTGCATTTTCATATTTAAGTAGATTAGAAGTATTTGTCTGAATTTTTTTTTCCCAAAATGTATTTGAGCATTGTATAAAACATCTTAAAATCATAGTTATATGTTATCACATCATTTTTCTCTTCCATTTTTATGTCTAGGTTCTTATAATCCTGAAACTTGCTGAATGCATCATAATGGACGATGCAAGGAAACCACAGATGGGGCTACAAGGGTATAGACATTTCAAAAGCACTATTCAAGATGTTAATTTTGCCCATATGTCAAAGTAGGCTCCCTTTCCAGTCCTTTTAAAGTATTAAATCCTTATGAAATAGTATAAAATGCAATTTACCTTGCAATGAACTATCAATTTTGGCTGTGCTGTTATATTGCCTGATTCATCCAATACTTCAACCTGAAAGGGGAAGGCTGTACCATTTTCAATCTTAAGAATTTCAGAATCTGGTTTTACTTTCAGTTGATATGGAGGGCCTGTAAAAAGAACAATTGTAGAACAGTGGCTATATTTCAGATAACCCTCTAGATTCAGTTTTTGCTATCTTGAAAAGCATTTTAAAGCCAAGATACCAAGATATCTATGGTAACAAATACTTAAGCCTAGCTCAGATATATTGATTTAAGCCAAAAAGTTTCTTGATATTGTCTGTCTGTTAATACATACCACCTGCCACTCTTTGTGAAAACATGAGCTTCAACACATGCAAGGTGTAAACAGACAGTGCAGTACTGAAGCTTTCTCCTGACACGTGAAAAACAAAGATATTCATGCTGAGCTACATGAACAATCATAACACGCAGCAGTTTCATTACCAAAGCCACCAGAGCTACAACTTACATGTAAAGAAAAGCATAGCAGATTTTTACAGCATTACTACAACAGTAAAGTGAAGCCATTAAAAGAAATCTATCCCATGAACATATAATTAGTCTTACCAATTTTAAAATAAGAGAAAGAGGTGACAGATTTCTACTATAAGGTATTTTGAAAGAACTAGAAAAGGTCCTTTTTCAGGAATAAGCTGTATGCATCTCATATTAAAACTTTCATTTCAAACTCACTGACTGAAGAGCAGGAAAGACTGAAATAGTTCCTACTCACTCCTTTGTCACAAAAAAGATTTTAAAAAGTCAAGGCTAAATTCAGTGTGAAAAATAGGTATGTAAGTATGTCTATACAGACAAAAGCAGAAGCTGCTAATAAGGAATGAAGGTGCCTTCAGCCTAAGGTTAACAATTAAGCAATACACAGCAATACAACCTGCCTCAATCCAGTTTGCTCCAAGTGACTGTTTCTACATGAAGCCTCAGTGGACCAAGTAATAATTAATAATAGAATAATTTGTGCCTTGTTGGTCTAACAAAGCTTGAAATACACGTATTCTCAACAAAATGAGATGGGAAAGCCTAAAGACTGCTAAGTAGAGAGGCCAAAAATGAACCTTCAAACCACCGTATATGAATTAAAAAGCAAAAACTAACAGCCAAAAAAATCAACAGCCACAAAAACAGGTTAAAATGGATAACTGTAATCATGTATGGAAATCCTCAGTATCAAAGACACCCACAGAACAATAAATCTGGTAAGGGTAGTGGACCTACAGAGATATATATTCCTCTCCTGTGTTACAATAAAGTCAATGCATAACATGAAAGATCTCAAACTAAATCCCAACTGCAAAAGCGTCCTCTTGCTTTGTTGGGGGTAAGAAACTGCATGAGAATTTACTAATTCACAACATGACTTTTACAGTGACAGCAGGTCAGTGCAGGTTAGCACAAGTTCACAGGCTTAATGATGAAGAAGATTAAGAAGAAAAAAATATAACTTTATTCATTCAGCGGGGCTAGGTTATAACAACATATTAAAAAAAGTTAATCTTCAGCAGGTAAATTTCAGCTACCAGAACGATGGACAAAACTGGGCTGCCAAGATTAACATGCTCTTAGCTTTACTTAGTTTCAGCAATCACTTGAATGAGTCAAAATATTCTCATTGAATGCCTCGTTAAATACTTAAGTCCTTGTGAGAAGAAACATTTTATTAATAGTTTCAGAACAAAGTTCAACACAAATTCACCAAATATGTAAAGGATTCTTACCAGGCTGCAATCTTATTTTAAAAGTTTGTGTGTCTTCTTTCAATCCAGGAAGAGTAACCTTCAGATTAAAGTTCTAATGAAAAGAATATTTTTAGTATTAACCATAAACAAAACCAGATCATAAATTACTTCATAAAATGATGTTAATCCATATATATGTTAATTTCAGAGATCTAAGCAAATTTTTTTGCACTGCTACATAAATCAAGACTTTTCCACTGCACTAGAATCTGTTTTGTCACATTATTACTCCCAGAGATGTGAAATCCAGGATTTGCAAGATAAACTACAAGGTTCTGAAGCTACCATACATTGTGGTTTTCTGCTCATAGGCTTGTTTTACTGTAGACAAAAACATTTTTTTTTTTAAAGTAGGTTTAAAGAAAAGCTCTACAAGCTCTGTGTTCACTATTCTTTAGCTGACTGCCAGTAGAAAGGTGCCAGATTTGGTATCCATCTCATATTTGAATAAGATCATTAGAAATGCAACTGCTGTTGCAGAAATCCATCCCTAAAACTCGTATTCACAAGACAGCTAGAGAATGAAACAGTCTATTAAACAGTCTTGAAAGCACTCATTTAAAACTAGTTGCACTGCAAATACAAGATCTTCATATATTATAAATTTGAGAACATTTTGTGGCAACGCATGAAGCACCATTCTTTCAAGTTCGGAAATACTGTCACTGTATGGTTTTAGTTTCATAAACTTGGCCTATGTCTTTCATATGCCTAGTAACAATACGTAACATTAACAGCCCGTTGCTTGAAAGAAAGTAACTGGGCAATTTTTTTTGGCCTGCCAAGGAAGAGAAGCAAAAAGAGGCCCAGGATGATTCCTCACAGCATTATTTTAAATCAATATCAGCATCAATTTGAACTAAGACAGCTGAGTTAGTATTTTGAGTACACTCTACCAAAAATGCAGTGTGACTGCCCACCCCTCAAGCAGTGCCACAAATAGAGCAAAGCTGTGGGTAGAGCCATAAGAAATCATGAGAAAATATCCCAAGAAAGAGCAATTGAAACTTGTTTCTTAAAAATAATACTTCAAGTTTGAATTCATTAGCATACCTTGCCCTGGCAACTATTTACACAGCCTTTAGCAGTGACACCCTTAATGATGCAATTTGCTCCTGCAGTTAACTCTTCATATTGCAAAGTCAATCCACTAAAAAAAGAAACAACAACAACAACAAAAAAAAAAGAAAAAAGAAAAAACAGAAAAAAGAAAAGAAAAGAAAAGAAAAAAGCAGAACCAATTTAAAAATGAATAGAGTGTTTTAATTCTTCAATAAGATTTTCCACTAAGACATATACTAGATACTTTCAGATACACCCTATGGAAATAACGACAAAAATAACAGCCAACTCATGTTACAAGTATACATCACTCAGACAAAATACAAAGAATTGCTATATTGTTTACAAGAAGTACAACAAAAACATAAAACATTCCCCACCCCTAAAAAAATTCCAAACCCAAACCACCAAAAAGGGATGATGAGACAATTGAATTACCTAGCTTCAAGAATTGGTTTAATGTCATTTGTCAATCGCGTTGCATGACCAAACTCATCCTGCAATTCCAAGGGAATATTAAAAGGTACTCCAACCCGAAAAGGAAGCTCCAAAAGACCCACTGAAAATTTCTCTGCTTTGCCCTCTAAGAGAAAATAATAATACATTTTTAGAAGTAATTACGTACGTTCATTGGCTTTTTCTTAACTAAAGCTGCAGTTAAAACAAGTGGTTTTCAGCATCAAAGTACATAAGCTATTCAGAATTATTGTTGTAAATAAAATCACAGTTTATAATTTTCCTTTAGTTGTAAAATTCATTTATGCAAAAAAAAAATTTGTCCTACAACTACACCAAATTTGAGAGATGAAGATGAGTAAGTATTATTTGGAATCCTGAGCATCTTTTATGTGAAATATGGCACTGTGATACTTCTCTACGATTAAGCACTCCAAGTTAAGACCAGACATGCACATTTAATAGTTGCATTTTGAAGTTTCTGACATAATTTGCACAGATCAGTACAAAAGGAAGCCTGGGAATCAGTAATGTTTTGCGGAATCAAACTTTCTTGGCTTCTGAAAAAAGAAGCAATACAGTGCAGTGCTAGATGGCTGATTAATATCCTGTCAAATAAATACTTTCACTATGTACAGATTAATTTATCAGCAAATTTATTTTGCATCAGATATGAGAAAAATCACAAGTGGAGGGAAAATATGTTACTGTATATTGGTCAAAGCCACTTGAATGGTAGCAATAACAAAGAGACTTCAACATCTAGAATTTCAATAAAATTTAGAACCATATGATAAAACCATTAAACACTTCGACAGAAAAACAGTAAAAAACTTCTCTATTGTCAATGTGATTAATTAAGAAAAGAACACGTGCTGAATTAAGAAAGCAATATCTACAGATTAATTTAAGTAGTTCAGGTTTAAGAGTATTTTTGACTACTTTTAGCTTTTATGCTTAGCAGGAAGAAATGTCAACAATGAAAAACACCTTACTGCTAAACAAAATACTTTAAAAGAGCTGGTGATTTCCATTCACATTTTAATTCTTCTGGTCTGAATTTTCAGAAGTTACATACACATAAGGTTACATAAAAATTAACTTTTCAAATAAGTATTTGGAGAGTTTATGGTTGCCTTTGAGACAACAAAAAACATGGCCAAAAATAATGACTTCAAGTATTCACTTTTCAAGATTGAAAATATGAAAAAGGTCAAGTCATCTTAGTAACAAGTCAAAAAACTAAATTCAGATAGCAATAGTTGCTTTTCATATCCCTTATATAAGAAGTACCAATTTACTGTTTTTTCAGATTTTTAGAGTTTATAGTTGTTTCCAATGAGATTTGTATATTTAATTTTTTTTATGACTGAAGTTACCATTAACCACAGGCTGCTGTGCTGTGGGAGGCCACAATATCACTGAAAAATATTTTTTAAAATAAGAAGGTAGTTCTGCAACTTTTAAGATTTGCTTTTTGTTTTAATAAATAGAGATAAGGAAGGTTCTGCATTCATTTAGAGAAAGTTTTTCCTTTTTCTTGGCATCTCAGGATGCTGATTTCCCAGAAAGCATTTGGGTTTTTTTCCACTAGTGTACTCCATAGGAGCTTACATGTAAATGAGGGAGGTCACAGACTGCATTAAGCTCCATTTTCTAGACCCTGTGATCCCTTTTTTGTCATATCATTCCAGGCCTTTTCTTGTCAATCCTGTTTAACAGCTCCTCACAGGGGTACTGTTAACTCTCTCCCCCACTACTCTTTCCTAAGTTTAAATTCACATTGGTTTTTACCATCTCAGAAAAAGGAAACAAAATTGCTGCATGGCAAAAGAATTAAGGAAAATTTTTTCTTTCAAATTGGAGAGCCCAAGCCAACGAAAGATCTGTCATTTTCATTTATGTATATTGCTGATGTTTTGATTACTATATGCAAGCACTGCGTGTATATATACACGTATATACGCACACACACACACACAAACACATATATAAAACAGAATGGATAGGAATAAGTAGGGAATGAACAATGCAGAGTTAATGATTTTTTTCAAATTAAATTTAATTTAGCAAGAAAATAACAGAAGATACTACTTAAGATGAATTAAAGGAACCCAAAGTACAGAAAATTGCTTTAAATCCTATGAAATCTTACTTACAGGTAGTATACTCCTTTATAATGATTATTTTTTTTTTAAATTTCTGGTGAGAAGGTAGAACCTTAAAACAATTACCTCTCTCAACTAAAACATAAATAACTTGGATACTTAACATACCAAACAAACACAAAAAGTAAAAAAAAACTGGCGTGGCTGAAATTCTTACCTACAATAGTAAATTTAAGTGTTTTAGATGGCAGAGGCCTTCCTGCATAAGTGTCTGCATTACTTTCGTTTAAGACTACCTGCAGCTTCAAAGTGTAGTTCCCAAGTTTCTGAAGATTCTCTAAAGGAAAATTATAAAATAAGTTTATAAAGAAAAAGAAGGAGAATTATAAATAAGCTGGAAATATTGCAATTATTAACTCACCCATTTTTTTAAACCAATATGGCCATTTTCCTCCATGCTGACTTATATGAGAAATTATTTCTTTATTCCCAGCAGGTGCTGAAAAATAAACAATTAGCTACACATATTTGCAGATTACACATAATTCTCCATTACGTAAAAACATGTCGCTATTAAATCTAAGAAACAGAAATTCAGCTTCACAATAAATCACATTAATCACATCTTAAAAAAAAATAAATTAGAAAATCTCATTCCACATCTAATCTTATTTTAATTCAAAACCTCAGACACGTTAAATGGAAGTAACAGGTATGTAAACTTGCATTTTATTAGCTCTTTGGCTATATACTCCCTGTTAAGTCCGAGTACTTGTAGGCTGTGCAATCTATCCATATTAACAACTGATCAACTTTACAAATGATAAAATACCTCAAATGGGACTAATGCTAAAAATAATTTGACTGAAAGCATATTTGAAGAAATAAAAAGCATTCATTTTTTGCACCAAATTATTTTATCTTCTTTGTAGACACATCTGCAGCATGAATAAATAGGCAAGAATAAAAACAATGAAACTTAGAGGCAAACCTTAAGGATTGGTACTATTGCCTCAGAGATACGCAGGAGTAACATTGTTAAAAGCTTCTCAAGAAGCAGTGATGTATCTGCTTTTCAAATATAATTTAGAATAAATACAGAAGGCAATTACAACAAGACTATACAGAATAAAAAGAAACGTAGCTAAAAGGTACATTCTGTTCTGTAGGTAAGTGCAAATAACTGTAGGAAAGCACAAATAACTATTTCACATTCTGTTCTTACATCAGTATGCATACATAAAACACAGCAACAGCTACCTGCTTTCTTAGATGTCTTTCTCTGAATGTGTAATTCTGGAAGATTAGGTTTTTAGAAAAAGTTCTGATTTTTTTTTTTTTTCAGTAAGAGATAATTTAGAGGGGTTTTTTTTTACATATATTTAAAACTTGTAACAATATTTGTATAGATTTTCAACTGTGGCAGTCATTAACACTGAAAAAAGAGAATTTGTCAAGTGCAGATTTCCTACTGCACTGTCAGCTGCCATCAAGCTAAACAAAGTGTCTATGCATTACGCAAGATGCACACTTTGAAGATGCTCACCTTTCTTCTTGTATTGTCCCACTGTAGATCCATAATCCAAGGGGCAAATTTACATACAGGGTAAATTTCTTCACTTCTACTGTGAAGAAGTATAATATTCTGTGCATACCGATACACAAAAGATGACAACAAAAATGATGGGTTCTTGAAAGAGAGCTAGTGAGAAGACCTGAGCTTTTAAGGCAGGAGTGCTATATTCTGATTTGTTCTGAAAGAGGAAACAACTCTAAGTTTTTTATACTTCAAATTTGCAAGTGACTTTTAAGTTAACATTGTTATGCACTAAACAAGCCTGGTCTCTACTTTTATGCATCACTCAGACATTAAATATCTGGCTTTGAGGCAATGGTCATTTTGTGGATTGCTACATGAATCTCTGGTGGGATACTGTTCTTCAAATTAAAAGCTGTGTTTATCTACTGAACTTCAATATGTATTATACAAATATACAGAAACAAATATACTTCGTGCACTTTTAAACAATAAAGGCTAATTAAAATAGGCTCAAGTACTTACAATGTAAAATAACTTTGAGTTCAACAAGAAGTTTCTTTGAACCTCCATGGCTTGTACCTGGAAGCTTTTGCATTGCTTCTCCTTTTTTGTTCAGAATTTCTATTCTTAATGCCCCTATATTTAAAAGGAACAAATGAAGGAGTTTTAAAGTATGCTCCTTGTAAGTGACAGAAATTTTCTGTATGTTTGTTTGTAACAGAGATTAAATGGATATTTTTAGTATTCAGAAAGGAAAACAACTATACCTATTGGTGTACCAGCCAACCTTGTTTCATTTGGCAATAACTCATCTCCTTCAGGCCAAGTTACTGACAATTTGTCGGGAAGTCTAGTGAAAGACAGAAAGAAAAGAATATATATGAAGCTCCGTCTTGGAGAAAAAAAAGTTACTGTCCTTTCACTTGGAATAAACCTAACTGTATTTTTGTGATGCTTGAAAAAATACTAGAACTCTTCGTATGAACTGCACAAGCAAGTCAACACAGTTCAAAGCTTACCTCGCCATTTCATCCTCTATGTATTTTTTAACAGCTTTGTCAGACACTGTTCTGTCTAGTTTTGAGATTGGAACAGTTTTCATTTCAGCATACAATGCCTGAGGTTCCTGGAAAAAAAAAATACATCCAGTTAAAAACAGACAGATTATAATACATTAGAGAGAAAAATTTCTCTATCAAGGGACCAGACAGGTAGACATAAACGTAATACAAAACACTATCAAATACTTCTTGGTGACTCCACTGAGCACTGTGCTAAAATTTAGGATTTTCAACAGTTTTTGGAAAAACAAACAAACTAAAAACTTAAAAGGAAGTCTGATCTACGATTAAGACTACAAACTCCGTAAGTACACTAGACATGAGAATCCTTTACATAGCTGTCTTACCAAAGCAATTTGAACCTCCCCACCAGTGGCAAATATATCCCCATCATGGTCTCCATACAAAAAAAATTTCTCAATACTTCCATAGAATATTGGAAGAGTCTTAATGGTTTTCACCTGCAAAGAGAAGATAACAACTACATTCAACACATTTATCCTGCATCAAGTGAATCAATCTGCCTTCTATAGGGTTCAAATAAGCAAAAAGAATTACATCAGTCAGCAAATAACTTACCAGCTGCCCAGTTTTGAATGTTTTCCCATCCCACTCTATTGAGGAATACATTGCCCAAGGGCTCTGCATTCTTTTGGATGGCAAATCAGTACGTGTAGTTATTCCTTTAAAGACTGTGAATTTTATCTGTTTGTCATATTTCTCATGACAATCTTTGAGCCACAAAGCAAATTCTCTGTCAATTTTCATTCGCTGCTCCTATAAACAGATTACAAAAGAAATACATATTATTAATGTATTTTTACATTTAGATCTGACAAACTCCTAAGTATGAACAATTCGAGGAGTACAATGATACTGTACTCAAAAAACTAGATTCTTCAGCCTGTTAATGCTACGGTACTTCTGGGCAGCTACACTTCTATCACTTCTATGACAGAGAAGGTATTTCCTTAGTGCTTATGTATCTTCTATGACAGGCTTTCCACAAAAACTATTATACAGTAACTAAATAACACTGTTGATAAAGAAATAAAAGATTAAATCTTACGTTTTCAAACTTTAAGAGTCAGTTTTTCTACCCACTATAACTGAGAGAAGCATCTGCCAGAAAGTTCTGCAGAAGTGTCTAAGGCTACAGTTCTTCAGAAACAGAAAAATAATCAGTGACATGAACAAGTGACCAGAACACATGCCAAGAAGCAACAATGTAGATTAAAATAATCACCTGTCCATTGAAAATTCTTGTAAACAGAGTATTCTTGTCTTTTAACTTCAGTTCTAAATCCATGAAAGTGAGTTTGTTTGTGCTGACTTGAAACCTATCATTGGTAAACAATGTACCAGAAATCCTGTTGTAGCATTCAATTGGTGCCAATCCTCTCTTTTTTGGAGGAGCGCACCACTCAAAGCTTAAAAAGAAAAAAAGACAGGCATTAAAATCCTTTTCTATACAAATAAAGTTGTTTACATTCTAGAAAAAGATTAGTCTACACTGAAGAAACTGACTACCACTTACTCTTCCACAGTTGTGTAAGGAATTAATCTTCCATTCCAAAAACATTCAAAAATAGGCCTTTTTCCTCTGGCACCCTTTTCTATTATGAGGCAGTCATCGTCATCATCATCATCATTCAATCCTTGATTTAGAAGAGTATATATGAATAACATCCTTAGAAAACCATTATAATATCAAACAACACAGCAGTTAAGGATTATCTATGCTTTTTACATTAGATACATAGCAGTACATCATACCAAGTTGGATATGAGATCTTTCTTTAAGAAATACTAAATAGAAAGCGTAAGGAAAATTTTAAAGAGGGGATGAATAGTTCCAAATTTCAAGTATAATTTGAATAAATAATACTTTATCACCATTTAATGTAAAATCTTGTTCTTCTAGTATTGTAAAATCTCATCACTATTAAATTCATAATTTAATTTGTTAAAATAATTTCACACGGTGGTGATTTTTTTTTTTTCAACCTTAGTATCTGAAACCAAGACTGGATAAAACAAATCTTAAATTTAGGACTTATTTTATATGTTGCTCACTGCAGTGAACTGCTACTAATATGTCCTGAATCGGTGTGCTTGTAGCAAAGATCTAATAGTTAGGAAAGTGGAAATGTTTCACTCAGATTTCATTTTGTAGATGTTTCTAATTTAACAGCAGAGGGAGCTACATGAAAGATCATATTTACATGTACAAGTTACAACAACAGCCAATGATGGGAGGGACATTTTTCTGTTCTATCACAGAATTGATGCTTCAATTTAAATGTCTCTGTTTCATTAAAACACTGAGAGCAGTAGGACTGTCTACTGTAGATGACCTTGTCATCTATAAGCATTATACTCACTTGGAAAACATGGATCATCAGGGAATGTTTCTTTATCATACAGGAAAGGATGGTATCGGATTATTCCTTCCACTATACCATCTCCATCAACAAGTGCTTTAAACTCAAAACTATCTGCTGCAGTATTTATATACAGTGTCTGCATATCATCTTTTATCTCTCTAAGATTGATAATTTTTGGTACTTTTCCTTTTTCAAACATAGAAATCTAGAAAAAAAACAGAACAAGTAAATTTTCCTTAAACAAAATACCCACAGTAATCAAAATTTCTGACACCTGTGTTAACTACTTTTTAGTTAACTAGTGAATGCACTGCATGATAAATAGCACTACTTCTAAAAAATTATACAGTGCATGTACCTTGAAAGACTACTGTAGTTCAAAATAAAGAGAAACAGGCACAATATTTAACAAGTTGTTATAAAAGAAGAATTTTTAATGATAGATATGAGATTTCTTACCTCAATGTCGATGTTGTTGAAAGGGCTTGTACCTTTTGTTACAGCATTAGTTTCATTTCCTTTTGGTCCATGAATATAATAGTGATAGATATGCCTGAAATACATTTTCAATGAAAATATGTTAAAAAAAATTGAAATTAGAAAAATTATAGATTAAAATATTCTGCTTCTTTTTACTATTTTATTATTGAGTCTATTCAACTCAATGAGCAACAAGTATACCTGGTACAGACTGAATGCATCAAGGAAAATAAATGCACCTGCAAGGGTTTCATCTCCTTGCTTCTGACATCCACCCCACTAAATGCATCCCCAGAAGAGATCTTGGTTCTCAGACCAAAGCTCCTTGTGCTCTCATTGCTCAGGACTTTGGAGCAGACTGGTATGCCCACACTCTTAGCAGTTTCCCTGCAACCCTTCCACAACTTAAAAGGTGCTCTCATGGCCTTGAAACATCACAGTTTTGCGGGAGGTCAGATAGTAAGGTTACGAGATTAAGTTGCTACTCTGACAGCTATAAAGTTATTCACAACTAGACAACTAATAATTACATAAATAATGTAATAATTGCACTGAATAGACTAGTAGTTAGATGGATAATTATTTTAAAATTATCAAGTCACACTGGTACTGACGTTTATAAATATCTGTTTGGATTGAGGACTTTTTCAGTTGTGCTAGTTTCAGAAAGAAACAGCTAAGACTAATTGGGGCATTGACAAAATATCCATCAACAGTTTAACACAAATAATGAAATGATTAAATACAAAAAGTAACTCATAATTCTCTGATTTTGCTAGTAGCTTTATTTTAAATCAACCATAAAACACAAACTTACGCCAGCTGCCTTGTCCAAAGATGGAAGTAGTTTTTCAAGTACTGCATATGATCTGGTTGAACACCTGTAATGATAACTGCTGTGAAACTCTCTTTATCCCTCTCTTCTAATATTAGATTATGAAGAAATCTTTCATCATCGTTTGTGATGTGAGTAGAGTCAGATGGCTACAAAAAAAAAGAGTAAAATAATAAGAAGAGAAATGTGAACTGAATTTCTGAAGTCCAATCAGCTCTGAAAGGATTAAAGAAAACAGAACAGGAAGAGAATGTAGAACACACGATGCTAAGAATCACCAAGGATTAATGCTTAAGACAAAAGCTTCTAAGTTAAATTCAGTGAACTCAGAATGCAACATCCTTGATCCAGTTCATTTTCAATGCACCCATCGCAGTGTTTTAATTGTTCAGTTTAGAAATGCATTCACTCATGCTTAATGTAGCATTCTGAGATGTGAGTTTTCAATCAAAT
>JAPSGF010000018.1:2096133-2230813 GCA_035772895.1 Perdix hodgsoniae | reverse complement strand
ATGAATTATATAAATAATTAAGGATTTCATGTTCACTTTTGTTTTAAGGTCCACAAGTCCTTCCAATTCTTCTTCACGTTGAATACATGAAGGTCTTTGCATTGTTGAATATGCAATACTAATGGCTTCTGCATGTGCACCATTTTTGAATACTATAGTAGCTGAAAATCTGTGGTTGAAATAATATTTCAAAAAATAAATAGTTTTTCAGGAACTAGCAAAACATACTTGTCAGGAACCCGTCAAGTCCTTTAGCCATTCAGAAAGGTGTGGGCAGACTGGAAAGTTGGGCAGAGAGGAACCTGATGAGTTTCAGAAACAGCAAATGTAGAGTTCTGCACCTGGTGAGGCATTCATCAGTGCTGGCTGGGTGCTGACCCACTGGAAAGGAGCTCTACAGAGAAGGACTTGAGTATGTTGGTGGACAACTGGTTGGCCATGAGCCAGCAGTGTACCCTTGTGCACAAGAAGGCCAATGGGATCCTGAGGTGCATTAACAAGAATGAGGCCAGTACATCAAGAGAGGTGATCCTACCCCTCATTGCCCTGCTGAGGCCACATCTGGATTGCTGTGTCCAGTTCTGAGGTCCTTAGTTCAAGAAAAAGGGAATTTGTAGAGACAACCCTGTGAAGGGCTACAGAGATGATGGGGAGCCTTTCTAATGAGAAAAGGCTGAGAGATTTGGGATGGTTCAGCCAGGAGAAGACTGAGGGGTGGATCTCATCAATACTTATAAATATTGAATTGGTGAGCGTCAAGAAGATGGGGCCAGGCTCTTTTCAGTGGTGCCCAGCGACAGGAAAAGGGGCCGTAGGCACAAACTGGAATGCAGTGAGTTGCATATGAACATGAGGAAAAGCTTCTTTACTTTGAGAGTGACAGAGCACTAGAACAGGCTGCCCAGAAAGGCTGTGGAGTCTCCCTCTCTGGAGGAATTCAAACACCACTTGGATGCTTTCCTGCATAGTGAACCTGCTTTATTAGAGCATCAGACTGGGTAAATTCCAGAGATCCTTTCCCACTCCTATGATTCTGTGATTTGTGATTCATCCTAGCCTATGCTAATAGCTTTTCCTCCTATCATAAATGATAGGGTCATTGTTGTGGATACACTTTATAAAGTGACTTAGTGAAAGAAATTCAGTAATCAGATTTATGCATCCAAATTTCTGGAAAGTGCATCCTATGCTTCTAATGTGGTTAATTCAGAGAAACTGAGTATGTTCTGAGTTTTGTGTGTTATTACTGTACCTACAGTTCATTTTGTCATGCTGGATGTTGTTCATATATTCCGAGTTTGGCCTTTCAGTACTGTAATTAAGTATTGCAATTTTAAGAGTTTCCTCATTTGCAGTAATTTTGGAAAGATGTCTAGGCAAAGGATATGTAAGAGTAGTAAGTAGAAACTTATTTACTTGTATTCTTTTATATGAAGGTGACATTTTCATTGTCTGGTACTACTGCTTGTACTGATGCAGAGACTAGAGGACATACATGGCTGGACTCTTTGATCTATGACATAAGGTAACACAGCCAGTAGTGTGGACTGTGCCATCATGTTGGCAGCACTGCCCTGCTTAGTGGCCCAGCCTGGCAACAGCCAAATATCAGTGGATGAGTGGCACTGTTTCATCTGAAACAACTGTCATCAAGGATGAAATACAGAAAGGGTAAAATTTCATCAAAGATCTCTGAACACCTCAACATCTCACAAGGAATTGCAGCCACTAACACAGAACCAGAGTGAGGCATTAGTTTCACAAAAATGAGGTTTAGTGTCACATTGCTTTTATGCTTCTGCTGCTCTCTTTTTTTAACATTTTAATAAAATAATTAAAAATAAAATAAATTTTGTTACTTATATACATTATCTATATTATCTATTTTATACGTGGCCCGGGATAATTCCCCTTCACTCAGTGTGGCCCAGGTTGGACATCCATGGTCTAAAGGAACACAGACTTCCTTCTGCGTGCTCTGTCCTGCAGTGGTTGGAAGAATGCAGTTGCTAAGTAAACTAGGACTCCCAACTTGGAAAGGAAATGTTTGTGAAAGCATAGAGAGAAAATCTATGAAACTCTGAAATGTAATAATGAATGATTTAAGAGAAAACATCATGCAAGCATCAAGTTTCATGTAGTTACACTGGGAGGAGGAAGGTTTAAAATACAGATTTTTTTTTTCCACATTTTATTGCATAGAGAAACTTGGCATGGTAGAGTTTTGTGAGAATAAAAAGCATGTCCATTACACAATTAAAGTGGAAAGGTCTCTTACAGTTTTGTAAAAAAGGTAGGGTATGATTTTGAGTGCTTCTAAATCATGACTTAAAGAAACACTGTTATTTTTCATAGAATCATAGAATTGCTTAGGTTGGAAAAGACCTTAAAGATCATAGAGTCCAACCACAACCTAACCATAGTACCTTAACTAACAACTCTCCAGTAAATTATGTCCCTGAGCACCACAACCAAACGTTTTTAAACACATCCAGGGACGGTGACTCAACCTCCTCCCTGGAGAGCCTATTCCAGTGCTTAACACCCTTTCGGTAAAGAAATTTTTCCTGATATCCAAAGTAAATTTCTGGTGCAGCTTGAGGCCATTTCCCCTCATCCTGTCACCTATCATCAGTGAGAAGAGACCAGCCCTGCTCTCGCTGCAATCACCTTTGAGGTATTTGAAGAGAGCAATAAGGCCTCTAATCTCAGCCTCCTTTTCCCCAGACTGAACATCCCCCATTCCTTTAGTTGCTCCTCATAGGGCAACTTTCTCCAAGCCCTTCACAAGCTTTATTGCACTTCTTTTTCAAGTTCCTCAAACAAAATTTTGTTTTTCAAAATGCTTTAGAGAGTTTTTCTATAGTTAAGACAGCATTTATATTTTGGAATGTTAATTACTTTGGACAGAGAAGGAAAAAAAAAAAGCAAACTGGCAAATACTTCCATCTAGCCTCAAAATAAATATTCTGGGGGGAAGAACTGTCATAGCAGAAATGCAGGCACTTCACTTATGTGAAAAAAAAGGTACTTGTTATTTTGCCTATCTGACAATTGGTCTAAGGAATACCTGCCTCTGCAAATCTTTTAATTCTGCAGTATTCTGAAGTATTTTGTTCATTTAACTATTAATAAAATAATCATGTTCAATCCCTATGGAAGAGAACTTCCTCTGCTGGATAAAGGAATGTTGCTTACATCAGTGTACTGGATTTTAAAGTCAAAGATCAGTTGTTAATTTTCAAAATTAATAGTAGTGCTGCAGTAACCAATTGCTTTTCTATGTTGCCAAGTGATATTTCAGGTGATGCTCAAGAATTCTGTCAGTTTTGTGTGTGTGAGAATGCAGTTATCGTTACTTCCTCTCTGCGCATAGAATGTAATTTTTTCCATGTAAATTAAGTATCTAATTTTTTTATATTAAGAGAGAACATGAATTAGGTTCTAGCAATGGATACTTTTACTTATCAAATGTATTTTAAATGTTATGAAAATTGCTGTATCTTTGCTAGAATAAAGAGCATGGCCCTATTAGCTATGTTAGCCTGTTAGTGCTTGTTGCTGTGGCACAGTCCATTAAGTGATACTGAGCTGCCAGTGTATTGTTTATGAGTAGAAAACTACAAATTCTAAATTATCAAACAAAAAGCACTACTATTCTTGAAGGTAACAAAGGTTTTATATCTTAGCACAAGAAACTGTATAGATGTTTGACATTTTCCACTACAGAAAGCATTTTAGTGAAAACCCCTGAGGTGTGGAAATAACATACTGCAGGCACTAAATAATAAAAATAAACAGTGAATTGTCATCATAACAAGTGAGTTAAGGTGAATTTGATGAAGTGGGTTACAGAAGTGCTATCTGGTATTTTCTATTTACTTCTCAATAAGTTGAGAAGTAAACAACTGAAGTGTCATTTGTGAAACGCAGTCCAGTTGGTCGAGAAGACTGTGAAGATAGTCCATGGTTCTGAGGTATCTGACCAATGTGAAAATAGAACAAATTATCTTTTGAAAAATTGGAGGCAACACAGGAGGTGATAGAGAATTGAGGAAGGACAGTGAACTGTTTGTTCATTCTTCTGTGGTCCAAAACAATGCTATAATCTCATTTAACAGTTCACACACTCATTTAAAAATTCAGTGGTAGATAAAGATAATGGCTTTGGTGGCTAGGCTATAGGTTGTAATCAGCTGTCAGATATTTTTCTGATAAGACTTGGATTGTTCACTTCAGAATTAAGTGAATTCAGTAAGTAGTGTAAAAATAAAAATGATGGTCAGGAACTTCCAGTCCACTTTTTAAAGCAAGATAAAAGGATGTGGAGTTTTATGTGGAAATGGTAGGAAGATATGTTTTTCACAAAGCATTTCACAAAACTGTGAAATATGTTGTCACATAATTAGAATTAATGATTTAGTGATATAATATACATATAAATAGAAAGGAAATCAAGAAGTAGAAAAAAATGAATTCTGGAATGATTCACGGGAGACAAACAACTAATGTATTTTGGTCTTATGACAGACTAACCAAATATTGCTTAGTAGGAAGAGTTTTAGTTGGAAGACAGTCATCCTGTATCTGATCATTGTAGAGCTTTTGTGCCTTCTTCCAAAGCTGTGTTTGGGTGGAGGATGTCAAACGAGGCAAATACTTGAAGGCTCAGTTCCTGCAACTGTTGTGAAACTCTGTAAGGTAATTCATCTGAGGCAAATGACTACAGTCAAAAATGCAGTTAGTAAGAAAAGTTTGATTACAATCCATTACATCTCATGAACACCAAAATTACCTCTCATATGAAAAGGGATTAGGTGGACTGAATCTTAAAAGCTTTCTTACTCTGTCAGACATACTCACTGGGAGAAAAGATGGTTTTTAGTTTGTGGAAAGATTGTTGAAGTATAAGATGAATATCTTCAAGCATTGATATCTTAATGATTTCCCATGATTTTTGTTTTTAAGACCACATCTTAAGTAGTCCTATCAGCCACGCTGTTATAGATCAGAAATACTGGGATCAAATCTGTCATTTTCTCTGGCAAGATGTGTAACAAACAGCAAAATTTCATAAATACATAATTTACAGTTAATCTTTGTGAATATCGAGACAATTTTACAATGCAAGTTTCTGTAGTTAGACTTAAAGAGATTAGATCTCTTAAAGAGATCTTAAAGAGAACCAGAACTGCAGTATTTTAAATGAACTTGCCACAGAGAAGACGTGGGACATCATCCTTTTGACTTCAATTTGATGCTACTGCTGGTCTGATCAGTAGCTTTTTCTTTTCTGTAGCTGAAGTTGGTTGCCGCTGGCTTTTCGTCCTGAAGACTGCTTTTCCTTTTGACTCCTCCTATAGTCCTAGCTTTTGGCATTGTTTTCTCACTCTTCCCTTTTCTTCTGAACTAAGCGCTGCTTTCTCCTGACCTGTCGAGGAGTGCCTTCATCACCAGCTCCAGTAGGAGGGTCAGCATGGAGTCCAAGCTGGTGAATCACTACCTAATCATTGAGATCTTCCTACTTTACACTCCTTGATGTTTTGGATTTTGACACCATGACACAGAAACCACTGCCCACTCTATGTATGACTGTCTGTGGTTCAGCCCGGGACTGTACGTGCTATACTGTAGCACACGCAAAAGATAACTAGGATTTAAAGAGCATGTAGGCTAAGCTCTTGTAAGTTCAGTATGTATGATAAAATACCTATGAAATATCTTCTGAGTAGTCAGTCAGGTGGGAAAAGTTGGTCTCTGCTGGAACAGATCCTCAGTGATGCTGAATTGCCATTCTCTGACTCCTTGTTTATTCTTCTTACAATTTAGTCTTTCAAATTGGTGTTTTTCTTCTTAAAAAATGTTTTGATGGCTGTCTCAAAAAGTGCAGCTCCATGACTATTGTGAATCTTGGTATGAGAAGTGAAACAAAATTGAGGACATCATTTCAAAATGTTTATACATCTGTCTTTTCTGCTTCGGAGTCTTGCTAAACAGACACCTTTTTCAACAGGTGAAAATTGGGTAATAGTGTGCTTTTAAATCTTAGCTTAACTCAAAGGGTTCCTCAGACTAAAATGCTGATCAGATACACACTGCCACTTGAAGCTGTGACCTCATGCATGAATTGGTAGGGAAAACACCATGTAGACCACAGCACAAGAACATGTTACCACAGAGATCCTGATAAGGACTTTTAGAATGGAGGGGCAGACACAAACATTCTGTAAGTGGACATTCACTTCAGAGGAACACTGGGACAGGTAGGTCCTTGCTAACAAGGATTCCCAAAGTGCCCAGTCTCTAGAAGGGAACAGAGCTCAACTGACGTGGCGTTTGCTGTAGTTTCTACAGTACTCTAAGGTCAGACCAATGACATGGGCAGTCTAAAGCTTGTGAGCTTTGGAGCAATGATGTTACTGTTTGTAAAACGTGTTATGTTTATGTAAAGGCAGTCAATTTTCCCAGGGTTAAAAATATAAAGAAACAACCGGGAAAAAGATTTTAACTTTTTTCTATATTTAACAAAGCAACCTGCACTGCAAACCCAAGAGTGAAACAATAAACAGTTAAGCTACTTACCTAAGAAATGAGTTTTTGAACAAGTAGGAAATAGAGTACAGAGGCAGATTCTCAGTTATCACTGATTATGCAGAATTACATTGTTTAGGGTCAGTGGAGCAAGATTAGCCTTCAAATTCCAAAAAATTAGTCAAAGAATACTGCCTGTGAGAAAATATTCTTTCTTTTCTAAATCAGACAAATTTAAGAATGTCTTGTAGAAGTTTCCATGTAGCTGAGACTGGAATTTGTCCTATCATTTTTACAGACTTTGTAAGTTGTAGTTCTGTTAACATTTTATAATCAGGCTATTCATGTTTTTCCAGACTGCAGTAACAGTATTGCCCTGACATTAATTGCAGAATTAAAGAAAATGATAACCTTTCGTGATTTCTCTAACTGCAACTGTTGCTGATGCCTGACCTGTGATAGCTTAACAAATGCCTTTTATTCCTCTGGTAAATTTTTAATCTGTAAATCTGAACAACAGGCTAAAAAATATTATGTAGTTACTACTCTGCCAGCTCATATTAATGCAAATGGATGTCTCTCAGAAAAATTCTACAAACCAGCAGATTGAGTTCTAAGGAAGAAACCTGCACAATTATTTAAGATTTTTCTCAGGCTGATGGAGCAGTCCTTGCCAGTCTCCTAATATAGTATTGAAGATGTTGGTATGTTTCCCTTTGGGGCATCAGGTCTCTTATCCAGTGAGGATACTAAGGACTGTATGAGTCTTCCACAGTCATTCCACTGCTTGGAAAGGAATGGATGCCATAATAGAATACATAAAACTCCAAGGAAGACCTAATACTTCTACATGGTTGGAGACCTGTAGAATGCATGCTTTCATAATACAGACACCCTTTCACAGAGAGGGCAAGCACTGGGAAAACAGGTTGATTTCCTGTTCTATACCAGTGTTGAATGAGCAAGATTAAGTGGCTCAAAAGGAGATACTGAGGTTTCCAGTATTAAAATAAGAACATGCTTCCCAGAGCAGAGTAGAAAAATACAGCATTTAGCCTGACACTTTTGTTGTGCTCAGAAAGTGTTTACATACCAACCTGGTGTAAACCTGTAGCAGTAGTAGTCAGTACCATTGTCCACAAAAACCTCTCTGCCTCTGCAGCCACTTAACATTAAGAACACTTTTTACCATAGAGCATTGCTGCAGGAAGTTCGGTTTATTATTGAAGAAGGAATACCTTCAGCTAGCTGTTCATGCTTTCTGCTTTCACTTATCAAAAATAAAAAAAAAAAAAAACAAAACACAACAACAACAACAACAACAAAACAAGATAAAACCAGATACTATTTTTTCAGTTCTGCTGTCTAAAGCATAGCAGGAATGAGAACTGCCATTAAGGACCCAAGTACACACAGTAGTACACGTATTAGAAAACCAGCACAGGACAATATCCTGCTTGGAAAGAGATTTTTTTCAGGCTCACCGTGCTGCACATTTGGGCAGACAGTGAGAGGGGCCTACATAGTCTCATACATAGGAGTTGAACAGGTGTTGAAGGAGTTGAACAGGTGGATGAGGCAAAGTTCTTATGCTTCATCAGGCTCTTACAATGCATTTAAGAAGAACCCCGAAGAATGACCCAGTTCTTGGTAGTGATGTGAGTTCTTTTATGACTAATCTGAAAAATAACAGTTCAGGGAAAAGAACAAAGCTATGTGCCAAGCACTGTCATGCTTCTACAGTACCACAAATTATTTTCCAACAACTAGGCTAAAAAGAAGGAAAAGTGAAAGGTCATATTGTCCTTTAATATCTGAGGTAACAAAAGGCTGGTTGGGAAAACGGATACCAAAGGGCTGCCTAGATGTGTAAAGAAGTTATCAAAGTAAATAATAACTCTATTCCTTAGAGCTTTAAGAAAACCTATTTCTAAAAAGTTGAAACAAATGAAATTATATTCCTTTTCTTTTGTAATTTGCAAGAAACATGTTTTAATTTTTTTTTTCCATTTACACAGTAGGAGATTAACAGGAATTGAGCTGCTACTAAAGAATCATGAACCTACCTAGTTTCTCTAGGAGATACAAATCTATTGTTTTTTATGATGTGTTTCTGCCCATGAAGCCTCCATGATTCAAAGAAACATGTTTAAGTAATTTTATTGAGTTTAAAAATACATAGCCTTGAAACGTAGTAAGCAAGCTATACAAAAGATACATTAATAATAGATGAGAGAACTGTACCCCTGCAAATACCCCCCAGAATTATGAACTACTTGTACTACTGAAATATGCCGGTGCCAGTGATACATTTTGATTAAGACTTTACATTCTGGTTGAAAAAAATCCAACCAAATTAAAAAAAAACAACACAAGAAAACAACAAAAAAACAATCCAAGTAATAATTATATTCTATTTAAAAGCACAATCCAGAATACAAAGGAAGGTCATTCTGACCTTGATTCTTTAACCCATTACTACTGGGTTAGCATTAGTCCTTTGAAATTGTGTTTACTAAGTCAACTGACTACTCCACATGCAATGAGGCTGCAGATACTAATAGACACAGGAACAGTCAGTTACAGAAGTAGGGACAAACAAGTATCGGGAAGCCAAGAAAGACTGTAGTCCCTAAATAAGCAATTATTTTAAAGGAACGTGATTGTTTTGGGTTTCCCATAGCTTTGCTTAATTAGGAGAATATTGCTTTAGATAATAAACACATTAGAAAGATCCCCAAAACAAAAAGGCTTCTAAGTAATCGGGATTTGAAAAGAATAGGCTGTTGTAGGAAAAAGACTTCGTAAAGGTGAGAGAGAACAAAAGGAGGAAGAAGAAATGCTACCTGCTTGCCAGCAAGCTTTTATAGATGTGAAAGTAAGATTTCAGTGTATAACAAAGGAGCAGAAATAAATTTAAATACCACCATCATTATAGTATCTGGAAAAAACAAAAACTCAGACCAGAGCCAGAAAATTTACATACTTCATCAAGGACAACATAATTTTATGTATGCTCTGCAAAAAGAGCCAAAAATTAAAACACAATTTGGTTTTACTTGCAGTTTTATGTTCAGAGAGTTTAAACTTAAATTTTGACTTGTGCCCAAGGGATCTGTGTTGCACTCAAATAAGAGAATTGAGGAGTGATTTTAATTAGCTATCAGCCACTAAACATTTTTGAAGACAGTGGAGTTCCTTTGTTGTGTACTTGGATCAGTGACATTTATCACTGACCTGTATTCAAAATTAAACTACCCAGGGCTACTTTTTAAGGAATACTAAAGGTATATAACAGAGGAGACAAGCAGATACTGCCTCTGCTTACAATGTGGCATCGAACAAGACAAATACATATTCAAGAGATGGGGATACATAGTCTTTAATGTATTTGGACTGGAACTCCCCATATGCCAACTTTACCTTCCTAAGGAAGAAAAAGCCAGTAAGGTCTGCTTTACTGATCTAGCAGAAGAACACAGATATTTCAGACTGTTTCAATGCACACAAGACTAGTTACACCTTCAATTAATTAGCTGTATTGTCAGAATTCACATTGTCATACTTAAAGCTCATTTAATAAACATACTTAAGTAGTACAGTAAGCATTTAGAGGCAGGCTTTGTTTTCAAACTGTCTTTCGTTTTCTAAATTTACAAGATTATGGCATAACTACTGCTGATCTTTCTAAAGAAACTTTGCTAAAAGAAAAATAACAGAAATCTTACACACCGGAGGGGTCTAAGGGCAGTTTCATAGGTAACAGGCAGGAGACTGGAAGACATTTACATTTGGTCTTGCTGATAAACTGAAGGCCTATGGAAGGACACGTACTGTCATGACTCATGTTAAATGCATATAAACATTAAAGAATGCACAAACTATATTGACACTTGTGGTCTGATCTTTAAGTCCACTGTTAACTAAAGGCTGACAATACTCATCTTTCTGAATGTTCCTGGAGAACACAGGTGTTTATTTATAAAGAAAAAGAGAAATTAAGTTGTTCCACAATTGCCTTGACACACACATTGTAATTCTGTAGAAATATTTTGGCAGTAGGAAGAGTAAGCAAACCTTTGTTTTTTCAGTTACAAATATTTTAATCCTTTACTATATTTGTGTCAGTAAAACAAAGGAAGTTCATTATCATTCCATTAAAACCAAGTTCGCTGATAAAAGCGGGAAGTAACCATCCTTTTAGGAGACACCACAATGGAGATTCAGAAGCACAGAATTTTCATCTTCAGCTTTTTGGTAATTTTACACTTTCAGCCTTCTTTTTATAACTGTCTAGAATTCTGGTCAAGGTTGACAGTAGATCTTCAGACATGAATTCTTCATAGTCTCTGTCAATTTTTGAGTTCTGCTCATCAAGATATTTCTAGAAGAGTTACAAAAAGTTTATTAGAGCTGTTGTGGTCCATACTGTACTGCTTCTGCTATTCATAGCAGTGATTGTATGGGTTATGTGATTTCTGTTAAACATCTGAATGTAAACAGCAGATGATTAAATATTACTAGTAAATTCCTTCATCTGATTACTTATATCAAATGTTTTGTCAGCAAACATAGTAGAAACCAACAAACTCAGTACAGCAGCCATAATCATGGAACGCCTTAGTTTGGAAGGAACCTTAAAGATCACAATCACTGCCTTGAGCAGGGTTGCTACCCACTGCATTGGGTTTGTCCAGGGCACCATCAAGTCTGGCCTCGAATGCTTCTAGGGATGGGTGTGATGGTGCACTCCTTGCCCCCACCCAGCCTGGTTGTTACGCCCAAGGCCATACCATGAGGTGCAGAAGACCTTGTCCTTCAGTCAAGGTTTTATCAGAGACAGTTAACCACCACCATACTGTCTCAAACTGAGCGCTCAGACACCTGGTCAGTGGAATTAATTTTAAGTTGCACGACTATAATTCAGTCATCTTACCCCATAAACATAAAGCAGCCTTATAACCTTTGTAGCCCTCCTCTAGACCTGTTCCAACAGCTCCACTTCTTTATTGTGCTGGGGCCCCAGGCCTGGATGAAGTACTCCCTCACAAAGTAAGTAAAGGAAGACAGCATCCCCAACACCCTGCTGGTTACCACTTTTAAAATTTTATTTTATTAAATGCAGCCCAGGATACAGATGGCCTTCCAGGCTGCAAGAACACACTACTGGCTCATGTTTAGCTTTTTATTCACCAGGACCCCCAAAGCCTTTCTCCCCAGGGCTGCTCTCAATGAGTTCTCCCAGATCTGTGCACACATCTGGCACAGCACTGACTCAAGTGCAGTATCTTTCACTTGGCCTTGATGAATCTTATTAGGTTCCCACAGATCTACACCCCAAGACTGTCCAGATGCCTCTGGATCACATCCTTTTCTTCTATTGTATTAGTTGCACCACTCAACTTAGTGTGATCAACAAGCTTGCTGAGGGTCTACTCTATAATCAATATCACTATATCATTAATAAAGACATTAAAGAGCACTGATCCCAAGACTGACCCTTGTGGCACACCACCCATGACCAGCTTACTCCTTGAACACAGATCTGTTGACCACATTTAACTAACAGATACTTTACCGGGCAGGGAAAGTTTTTATGTCCATGCCCTTAATTGCAATTGTAGGTATCCCTAGAAAGATTTAATTCTGGGTATTCATCTTACCTCTATAGATACTACATGAGTAGTAATCACTTCTAAGAGACGATTCAAGTTATCACCTGCTTTCCTGCTCTCTTCTGTTGTTGTTTGCATAACAATTTGGTATCTAAAAAATAAAGACATTCTGAAAGTCAAGTTTATAATTCTAAACTTCCTGACATCTACAATAACTTCTTTACCAAGTTACATATATTGTTATCTTTAGCCATCATTTTTCCTATTGGTATTAATGTAAAGCAGGTTAGATTTATTTAACATGTTTTTTTTATACATCTGACTTAGAAGAAAAAAGGACCATATTGTGCTAACTTGCCTGGATTTTAGAGCAGACATGTCCAACCTGCAGCCTGCACATGGCCTTGCAGATCTCATGATGCAGCCACCCTGTGCCATCATGGTGGAAGTTTTGCCCTGCCAAGCAGCCTGGTCTGGCCCCAGGCATACTCCCATTACTCAGCAGCAACCAAACATTGGTGTGTTATGTTTGGTGTGGCACTGTCTAGGCTGAAACCAGGACACAGGGAAAGTGCAGCATAGTGCCGTGCCAACTTAAGTTACAGCTATTTCATTGAGCGTAACTTCTCTGTACAATGTGCGCTGGTGCTCCATCATGTAGACATCAAAAAAATGCTTCCTGGTGCTGAGGAAAAAAACCAAACCTCCTCTGCTACAGTTTGTGCCCACTGTCTCTTGTCCTGGCACAGGGCACCACTGAAAATAGCCTGGCTCCATTGTATGGAGAAAAAAACAAAGTGCATGAAAGAACAGAAGTGCTGATACGGTAGACAAACAGTCTTGCTAAACCAAGTGTTGAAAACAAACACTTCAACTATAAATTTGTGAATTTAATGTACAGAATGTATATGCACTCGAAGAATTTTATATTAGGACTTGAGGAAGTGTCTTTATCCAATGATCTCCCTCTCCCCCCAAAAAAACATTCACACAGAAATTATCGATCTTACTGTCTCTGAATATCATGCAGTTCATTTGTAGCTTCACTGAGACCCTCATTGACACCACTCTCAAGTAATTGTTTATGCTTCTCTAACAATTCCAGCTCATTTGCACATTTTTGCTCCTCTTCTTCTGCTTCCTGCCAAGGAAAACAAAATATCACATAACAGATCACATCTCAGGAAAGAAGTAGTGCTTTATTTTTTTCCCCTATATGTTATTCATCCCCCCAGAAAAACAAATGGGAAACCACAATAGAAGACTAACTCCTCCATACCCAATTCAACTTTGAAGTTTTCTCAAGTTTCAATTTTTTTTTTTTTTGTGTGTGTGTGTGGGGGGTGGTTGGTGTTTTTTTGTTTGTTTGTTTTGCATTTTTCTCTACTCAAAGCCAAACTAACCATCCCTTATTTCTCTAATAGTATTTCTAGGTCAGTGTGTTAAGCTATCTTCTCCTCAAAATTAATCTAAGAAGAGATTACTTACGGAAAAGACTTAACTTTTGATTTTGAAACGTGTTTAGAAAATGTAAGCAATCATCTATTGGAGCTATCATCTATCTGAGCTGTTGGAACACGACCAGAGAAAGGCCATAGAGATGATCAAAGTACAGGAAGCACCTCTCTTATGAAGAAAGTTTGAGGGAGCTTGGCTTGTTTAGCTTGTAAAAGCTAAGATTCCAGGCAGACTTCGTTGTGGCCTTCCGGTACTTGAAGGGAGCTTATAACCAGGAGGGGAACTGACTTTTTACACAGACTGATAGTGACAGGACAAGGGGGAATGGTTTTAACACACAGGAGGGGAGATTTAGGTTCAGTGTTTGACGGAAGTTCGTTACTTGGAGTGTGATAGATAAGGTTCTGGATAAAGCTGCCCAGAAAAGTTTTAGATGCCCCATCCCTTGGCAGGCAGCATTGAAGGCCAGGTTGGATAGGGCCTGGGCTTGATCTAACCCTGCTCATTTCAGGGGGTCAGAACTCGATGGAAGTTTAAGGTTCCTTTCAACCTAAGCCATTCTGTGATCTATCCAAGGCAAATATTATTGATAACAGTATGTTTAGCAAAACGAAACCAAGTTCCACCATCATTAAACACTTAATTCTGGTGAATTTCTGAAACCTTAAAAAAATAATTGTGCAATAATAAAGTCTTATGGATATTACTTGAAAAATTAGAGGATAAATTGATGACTGTATTCTATTTTAAATATCCAGTTGTATTGAGTATTTTATGAACTTGTCTTCATAAAAAGATGTATGCAATTACTTAGATCAAAAGGTAAATTTCAGGTATTTTTGAAAGCTTTCAATTAAATCAACCACCTAAGCAGTGTAACCGCTGAGTGGAAGAACTTCCTAGAGGAAGAAAAATGTAAAGTACATCAATAACGTATTTTATGTGCTATTAGTTAAATAATGCTTTCCTCAATTTTCAAACGTGGTAACAGGTTCATTACAACTGTAAGTGTATTTACTACATACAAGGCATAAACATGGCAGATACTGTAGAATCTGTTTAAAACACATGCATTGAAACACCCTGAAGTCAGGACATGGACATGGCTACTTTTATAACTTTTTGCAGTAGTTTATGATTTACAGGCTCTGAGAAAGTGTGATACCAGATTACGTTAAGAGAAAGTGGAAGCTGACTCTTAAGATAGCACTCAAATATTTCTGAAAAGAATAAGAGAACATTCCGTTTTCTGCAGGAGCTGAGGGCAAAGTTTCAAGCAAACAGGCAAAACAAATTCTTACATATAAATACAAGTGTTAAGGATAATGTTATCAACAGTAAACTGTTATTAAAATATAGAGAAGTTCTACCTTAAGCTTCTGATGGTAAAGATCATCCAGCTTTTCTGCTTCTTCTTTCAGTGTTTTCACACTGCTTTTCTTCTCAGCTACCATTGCATTCACCTGAAATGAAAATGTGACTTAAGATATAATTCAGAAGGAATTCAGAGTTCCATGTTATTCAGAGACAACATGGTAGCCCTGAAACACTTCATTAATCTGGCTCTGGCCAAGGTAGCGTTAGCTTTCATCATAGTGGGCTGTATAAAGTTTTGCTTTGTAGGGGATAGGCATGAGTTTGGGAAGGCACATAGCCATGACAACTGACCATGACTGGCCAAAAGAGTATTCTATACCATATGCTGTAATGCTTTGTAAGAAAAACTGAGGTAGGAGAAGAACAATTTCATCTTTGTTAAGCTTCCAAGGCAGTGCATTGGTCTGCCTATGGGGGGAGAGGCTTACACTATATCTGGTGCGTACAATGCCAATAGAAGTTTTTTGCACTATGTGTAAAAGATTTTGAAAGTTCTAGAACAGTGGGTTTTGAATATACAGCTTTAAGTTTTCAATGCAATTTATTTATGGTTTAGGAAAGTACTAATACATTTCAATACTTCAAACTTCAGGTTAATTTCAACCAACACATACTGACTTTGTCTAAATAAGAAAAAAAGAAAAAATACTAGATTTTTGAGAATCCCTGCATTAAGTTCAGCACAAAAATTAGACCATTAAACATTTGCTGATAACAGGTTGTAGGATTTTTTTTCCTTTCTTTTTTTTTTTGTGTGCTCTAAACTATTTAATATATTTACATGGAAACATGCATAACAGCATGCTATATTACATGAAATTCTTCCAATGTATCCTGAACCCAATATTGCTAAAAAAATTCCCCAATTACTTCTTATTAGTGGTAATCCACTGATTGTAATAGACAACTTATTAAACAAGTCTTTCCAATGTTTATCATCAAATATATGTAACTACATAATCTTCAGTGCAGGGAATATACATTATTTCATCCAACAGAAGGAGATCTTAATTCACACAAAAGCTTTTACATTCCAACACAATTAAAGCAATCTTCTTACAACTTCCCCCTCCAAAAAAACCCACACAAATAGCCTGTGTAAAAAGGTCAGATGAGTCCAGCAGATAACATTACAGAATCTTAGTACTAACCTTCTTTAACCAAAAAACATACCTGTTCCAAAGTGTCCTCCAAACTCATTTTTCGTTGAACAGCTTTCCTAATTTCTTCCTCAGTTTGGTTTACAATCTCCATAAGAGGAGCCTGTTATACACACAGAAAAAAAATCTAACTAATGCAGTTTGTCAGCTTAAAGTAAGTATTTTTTCCCTACACTTTTTAACTTAGGCTGCTGTACCCACCAATACAAAGTTTTCTTCCTGTACCACAAACGTAATTATGACAATCACAGAAGTTCTCAATGAAGTTTAATAAGGAGTTTCCCAACATTCCCAAAAAACACTAAAATTTTATTATGAGTGGTAATAGACACTCAGGATTGATTTTACTTACCTTAATCTGAGTTCTGTATTTGACCAGGCAATTTGGTCCTGCCTCAGGATTAAAATGAATCTCAAAGTCATGCCCTTTAGAATTCTCAGCACTTATTGGAATTAATTTCAGCTTTCGAGCCAGTTTATGATACTCTGCCAGTTGTGTTTCAATCTGTTCAGAGATTAAAAGGGTAACAGTCATGGAAAAAAATACAACTGAAAAGCTTTGCAAAAAGTATTCATATAATACTTCAAATAAGTTTCTGAGTTGCTCTGTATCTTCCACAGTAATGGATGTTTCCTGATTCTTTCAGAGCTTACTCTGCAAGATTTCTTACAGTATAAAGGTAAGACTAAATGGTTTCCTCTTATGGTTTTCCCTCCTACTGTATTACTTCCTGCATCAGCGTTTTGAGGATTAATTTACAGTGGAGGAAAACGAACATGCTTAGAAATAGCACATATCGCCAAAACAATAATTAGTCATCACGTTGATGTGCCTTCTCTCATTGGTTTTGGCAGGAAGTATCACACATTCTAATAACATACTTGAACTTGAGCTCTAGACATTGCTTATTAAATGCTCTATTTTCTGACACAAGAACCAGCTACATGCAAATATAACTAGACTATAACTAGAAAAATATTGCTTGATATGTGCTTATATTTGTATGATATGGGGAATTTAATACCAAGTGCAGGAGAAAGCACAACTCTGCCAAATGAAAAAGAGAAAAATATATGCGTTTTTGTTTATTTCAAATATCTAGCAGAGCAGCAATTTTTAAATCCCATCACCTACAGGGCCAAATCTCTTCATTCTATATGAGTGTCTCTTAAACTCTTATAATTTACATGCAAGGTACCAATCTGTCCCTAAACACATGCAGATATTAACTCAAAGCACTAGTTTTGCATTACTTCTTTGGACTAAAGTCCCAACATATCTATTTCAGTCTAATGTTATTGAAGTTCTCGATGCTGTAGGAGTCAGAGCTTACAGTGGTACATATTCTAGCCACTCTTCTCACTTAAGTCTATTAAAATCCATCTATGTTGTTATTAAATCATTTAGAAAAAGTTAGTAATGCTCAAGTCCCAAGCTTAAAAACACATCATAAATACTGATAGCCATCTCTCATTCTGGTAGAGTTTTCACATACCGCCTCTTTATTTCTAGCATATTTTAGCTCTTCATTCCACAGTTGATGTTCTTCTGCTTCGAGTTCCTTAGTTAGCTTATTAATGGTTTGCTGCAACTCATTTCTCTCGTGATTTATTCTCTCGATATCCGCAACTGAGTACTTCTGGTTATCAAAAATATGCTGGAGCCGTGCATTCTCCTGCTTCATTGCTTCTACTTCCATTTCTATGTTCACAAAACATTCGTAAAAATGAATGTAAAAATATCAGACTATACAGTTAAGGCTCACCTCCCAGTTTTTTTTTTTTTTTTTAAATGAGTAAATTTCATTTCTCTAGAATATAAGCAGTTATCTGCAAAAAATTTTCCCCATTAGCAATTAATCTTGGAGTTTATTTGTAGCACTATCATACACAAAGTCATTCCTGAAGCTGAGAATTAAAAACTATTTTTTTAAAACCTATTTCTGCCTTCACTAAATATTTATGACCAAGGCCAACTTACCTGCTGCCTCAACTTCTTCATTAACACCTTTCATTTTCTGATCAAGGATGGTTGTGTGAGATTCCAGATTAGCCAGATAAGCCTGATATTTCTGAACATCTGCTTGAAAAGAAGATCTGAGCTTTCGTAGTGATACTAAACGATCCTAGTAAATGAATGCAAAGAACAATCGCTGCAGCATTAATGTAAAATAATCATCCTCCTTTCCAGACAGGTGGTAGATTACAGTCAGCATCAACAGTATAAATATACAAATAAAAAAAAAGTAATCCAAGTTCATAATTCTCTGTAACAGCTGACGCAAGTTAGCCTTTAGAATAGCAAAAGAGGCTGAAAAGATGGTTCATAGCTTAATTCTTGTATTTCAGTATTTCAAACTTTTGATTTGCATTAGGCATTGCATAAAATGTTCTTACTGCAGGTAATTCACTGCTTAAGTATCATACACAAAAGGTAGAAGAAACAAAAGGGTGAGAAAAGTAGGAATACGACACACAAATTTTGCACAGTAGACAGAACTTTCAGTTTGCTACCTGTATACCTACAGTACTACTTTTGTCCCATGCTGTATTAAAAACAAGCCACTTTCTGAAACAAAATGCTTCCCCAGAAATATATTTTTATTGTTAGCTATCACTGAATCCTGTGCTCTCATCCATTGAAAAGTTCTCATACCAACATCTTTGGAAAAAGATAGCACTGAAGTTCAGACAAACTGTCTGAAGTATATTATTAATATTTCAGACAGTGTAACATCTTATCTGAAAAATATCTGCACAATATTAAATAAGTTGTGACTTCATAGTAAAAACATTCTACTACAACAGCATTGAGTCTGTAATAACCAAATCGAATTAGAATTCTGTAAAGTATTAAAGAGATGAAAATTCAACAACTGAAAATTCAAACCCCTCATACACACAAGGACAGAGTTTACTAACCGGCTCGCTTTCCCTTTCTTTTTCTAGTCTTGCAATTTCTTCATGAAGTCTTTTGTTTTCTGCTGCTAAGCCTTCTATTTTGAATTCATCTACATTAAATATATCCTCTAGTGTGGGAAAGAAGAAAGAATGGGGTTATAAATTAATCTCCATTGTTTGTCACCACCTATTCAGAATATCTGAGTAATTGCTGTACCATTAGTATAGTGAATACCTGTTACCAAACATACTGTTTTCAGATTAAAACAAAAACAGACCTACCTAAAAGCTGTCATTACAAAATAAATAGGCAAAAAACAGGACAAAACAAACAGTTCTGCTTTCACATAGGAAAAATAATTCCTGTAATATTAGATTCTGGAGTCTCATGAGACCCACACAACAGGACAGTTATTGCTAGACAAGTTTCCTCTGTTTAAGCTTCATAAGTTGTCTTATTTGAATACTCCTTTCCTCATCACAAGCTTTCTTGCATTTTGAAGTTTTGCTTACTTCCCTCAGTCTTTTCCAAACAGTAGTATAAGTATTTTTTTTTCCTACAAATATCTGGTAACCGTCTCATAGTATGTATCTCCTTTCCAGTTGATGGATCCTGCTTGTAACAAGTGTGTCCTTCGTCTGTTTTCATAGGAGAGCTTTGAAAGTGAATATTTTTCCCTGCTTGTTCTCATATGCTGCTTTTGTTTCCTTAAGTGATGAAACATTAAAAATTTTCCGGCTCACTGAAGCTGAACACAGGTGCATGCTGAAGTGTATATAGAAATCCTCACAACAGAGTTTGGAACTTTTACTGCTCTCAAAACTTTTCTTAGAATTATAAAGGTTAAAAAAAAACCACCACTAAAGTCATCTAGTCCAACTGTCAACCCATCACCACCATGCCCACTGACTGTGTCCCTCAGCATCACATCACTATGTTTCTTCACCACCTCCAGGAATGTGATTCCACCACTTCTCCCTGGGCAGCCTGTGCCACTGTCTCACTACTCTCTCTGAGACAAGTGTTCTTCTAATACCCAACCTGAACAACAGCTAAACTTTCTTCCTCTTCAGATGAGCAGTCTGTTGTGATTTGTTTACTTTTTAAAAATACTTCGTCAGACAGAAACAAGAGTATTTGTGGAGATGGAATTTGCACCTGAGTAGCTGCTCTTCTATTACAAAACCATTGAAAATAATACAGTTACACATGTACATCTCTGACAGCAGAGCGTGACCCATCTGTATGTACTATCAACAGAGAATTAAGTCAGTACAGTTGAGGTACTTGGGAATTCCACATTTCCTTATCTTAGATCGCTTTTGCTTGAAAATTAAAAAACCTAATGCTAGGAGAAAATAACCTAATAACAAAATCAAATACTTCATTAAAACACAAAAACTTACTTAATTTTGACTGCACTTCTGCATCCAATTCTTCGTAAGTATCTCCCCCTTTCATGAAGTGCTCATAGCACTTTACAATGTAGTCCATGAAAAGCTGAGAACAATTTCAACAGATTCCATGAAGGCTCAAAGAGTTGTAAATAGCTTATCTAAATATACTCAACTAATGGAATTAAACTGATACAATGAATCTCTCTGGTTTGGCTGTACTTCTTTTTGTAAGAGTTAACTTTTTTTTTCATTAAACAAAGTCAGAAGATGGTATCAGGGCAGAAGAAAGTATCTAGAATTTACGTAATTAATAGAATTCTACAGACACTCCATACATTTTTCTGGGATACCGATAAAAGATAGTAGATAGAATATTTAATAATTGTCTTGAAACATGTGGTACTCTGAAGCTACATAATATAAACTGTAGCTCTGTTTAACATGCCTTTTAAGTAAACATGAATTCCAGATATGAATGTTTTAGAGAATTACTTCTGTAATTAGATAACGGTTACTCAAAAATAATTTGCTGGAGATATTCATTCAAATTTTATTTTTTTCCTTCTTCTTCAGGTTTTTTTGTTTGTTTCTTTTTTACTTAAATGTACTGACAGAATACAGTCCCTTCCAACACATCAGCTGTGAGTTGAGACAGAATAAAACCTCAAATAATACTAGTAATAGATAATAAAACAGAAAGCAAGCAAGGTGCTGGAATTTCAAGTGCTTGAGATGCATCTTAAAAATGTAAATATTAACACAAATTTTAAACTTAATAAATATGAATGGGAGTCACATTTACAATTTATTTTACAATCTTTACACTGTACTGCTGTTAACTGTAGAAGACTCAAGTACTAAATGGAGATATAGCTGAGATCCTACTAAGACTATAAACAAACAGCATAAAGAGTCCTTTCTCCACAAAGGAGAACATAATAATAGCAACTAGGAGAAGGCGGCATTTGAGTTTAATACCCAGCCTTAACTGGTCAGGATGTCTGCTCAGGAAACTAGTTGATAAAGCTTTTTATATAATGCTACATTTCCTAGAGAACTCTATAAAGATTAAACTGAACACAATATACAAATATAGTCCAGTTCAATTTATTCTATCATATTTAGATTGTTTTCTTACAGCATATGGCAAAATTCAGTTGAACAGTTCCAATAATATTCACTTTTTCATAGTACCTTGTTATGTACAATTCCATCATCAGTTTCTCCTCCCCAGTTCTGCCCATCATCAAACGAAGATGGATTTTCCCTCATGGCAGCATACAACTGAAAAGGCACAAGTGTACATACATAGAACAAGCATGAAGACTTCCATTACTCCTGCTGGTCAAGATTCTCAGCACATGATACGGTTGGCCATTTGGGCTGAAAGCACACATTACCAGCTTGTTTTGAATCTTTCATCAACCAGTAACTCTAAATTCTTCTCCTCAGGGCTGCTCTCAAGCCATTTTCCACTCAACCTGTATCTGTGCTTAGGACTGCCCCAACGCAGGTGCCAGACCTTGCACTTGGCCTTGTTGAAATTCATGAGATTGGAATGGGCCCAACTTTCAAGCCTGTCCAGGTCCCCCTGAATGGCATCCCATCCCTCTAGTGTGTCAACTGCACAACTCAGCTTTTTCCATCTTGCTGAAATTTATCCAGAGCAAATTTATCCAGTGAAAAAAAATTCAAAAATTCAGTGAAAAAGTCATAATATAACATTAAAAACTCAATTTAAATTCACTAGAAGTATGAGCTAGCTCCCAAGAGGCAAGTAAGAATACCTACCTTTTCCTTCACGTATAAAATAAAGGAAACTTTAGAAACACTATTATGACATCTGTAACTAAAACTCTGTTATCTATTATAAAAATCTATAATTCTAAAATGTGGAAATATTTGGTTTAAAGAACTCAGATGCTACCTTGAAACAGTCAGTTAACCAAATCAAAGCTGCCACAATCTGAGGCCAGGTGTGTGGTGCTCCCACTGTGTACATGGAGCTTTTTGACAAAGGAAAAGGGTACCTAGAAGAGAAAACATATTTTTAAATGCTGTGCAAAATTAGCAAGTTTTTACATGAAGATCAAGCCACACAAGGAAGAACAAATTCAATTGCGCTTTACACTGTATGTTGAGAGGAGAAAGGGAGAGTTCTCATACCACAGGACTTTATTCCATTATCATAGGTTTCTCATTATGTAATTCGGGAAACTGGCTTTTTTTTGCATATGCAGAGATTAGGAACAATTAAGGCCCCTTACAAAAAAGTGTGAATTATTACTTTATATACTCCTTAGTATACTCCTTTCCTATTCAACTTTCTACCTTGCTTTGGGTCTTGGTAGCAAGTCACTTCAGGTCAGATTGTTTTTCTTCTGAAAGATCTACACGAGGAAAGATGGGCAATGCAGTATTAGGGAAAAGGAGCAGGTAGTCTGTGAGCATGAGGTGATTCATGATGATACAAAGACCTCAAAGAAGTCTGCAAACACAAAGGAAGCAGTAATAGTCCAGTGGATGCTTACTCCACTAGATGGTCAACTGTGACAGATTGCTATCATGACAACAGAAACTGAGAGGCAGAAGTCCTGTTCTTATAGAGCAAGTTTCCTTCTTGGGTCAAATGCACATTGAACACAGAAGAGTGGTTGACAATCAGCTTAGAGTCACGCAGTTATAGAATAGGCAATATTCAGAAAAACTACATAGAAGTAATTAATATTCTAAATATGGATCACGTATCTCTACTTCTAACTGAAGACATATTGACAGTCTGCTACAAGCCAAAGAACAGAAGTGCATTTTTTATTGCATCTTTGGTCTGGCAGCTGTACCAAGTTATTAAAAGAACAAAATAAGAATCCATAGACATAAGGACATAAACCACTTAACTTGACGATTTTTAAAAGATGAGAGTTAGAATATGGATTTTTTTTACTTCAAAAGACTTCTTAAAGTCAGATCTGAAAGTAAATGCTTTTTTTTTTTTTTAAATCAAGGATTGCAATTTTAGTGGGACAGAGTAAACCCTCTTGAGAACAAGTTCCTTTTCAATATTTCAGTGAGGCCAGCAGTTTCATATAGTGTAGGTTTAAACAGAATTTTATTGAAATACTGAGAAGTGAACATGTATACATGTAAGGAACCCTCATGCTCTGACACTGTAATGGGCTCAAATCTACAGAAGCAGAATATTGTTCACTCACTCTGACAGCCTCACAGAAGAGGCTGTAAGAAGCTAACAAGTTAAGATAAAAAAACTACAATCTTCATTTAGTAAAGTGGCCTTTCAAAGTCTAATAGAAATCATTTACTTAGATTTTGAGTTACAAAGCATGCTTCCAGAAGTCTTTGGTTCTGCAAATTCAGAGAAAAAAAATGTATAGTCAAGTCTGGAAACAAGTGAGTAAATTCAAACAAAAGCAAAGCAAAGTAATCAGAATATCAAAGTTTCAGTCAAATCTGAATAAAGAAGTCTGCCCATTCTCCCTAGTTTTCATACAGAATCCTTAGATTTGTAATTTCTGGCTCTACTGCAGCTGTTCAGCACAATACATTAATAAGGATCTTACCCAAGCTCTTTGAAAACTCGTGGAATCTCCTCTTCAAATTTTGAGTCAGGCAGTTCATAAGAAGGGCAGAGAAATCCATAGATAAAAGTGAAGATTTTTACAAAGTCTTTTACAGATGGAGACTGTAGTGATTTTACGGTGACATTATGGGCGTAACCATTCTCAACGAGAAACTGGGAAAGAGAAATATATGTATTAAATGGCATGCTAGTCAACAAAATCTATAGTTGAAACCTTCAAAAACCAGATGTTTTGATTAGTACTTTTAATGCCTAGTAAACAGTTTTGTAAAATGAGTTAACGAGTTACCTCACAAAGCTGTTTGATACACTGTTGGATAAATGCCTTGTCATGAAGTGGCCTGGGATCCTTGATCTTTTCTGTACCAAACATACCATACTGACTGTTGCGTGAACCTCCAGCCCCACTAGTTCTAGGAACATAAAATAAATACATTTTTTTTGTGACAATACCATATACAGAGTTCTTGGTTGTTGGTTTTATGTTTTTTTTTTGCTTATGTCATGCAAAGGGGTAAACTGAAGGCTACCCTCTAAGTAGAAAGATTAAAGAACAACATCTAGCCATGGAAGTTATGATGCCCACATAAAACAGAGGGATTACTACATCATAGGTGAATATTTTCTCCAGTTTATTGAAATAAAGTTTCACAGAGCAGAAAAAAAAGGAAGATAAGCCAAAGGTGAAGAAAAAAACAATGGAAGTTGTTGAAACCGGAGATTAAAATACTCAAGGAACACTTAAAAGAAAAGCAGAACTCTGCTAATACAATAATAATACAAAAGCTACCTGCAGACATCAAAACACAGAAAACTCTCAACTAAGATGATATGATTTTGTAAGGTTTTCATCGTACAGGGAAGAAGAAACTAAGGTAGAGAATAATGCAGATATGATTCCAATTTTGCAAGATTACTACCTGATTTAATCTTAAACTAGCATTTTTTTTCTCTCTCTTTCTTTTTTTTCCTCTGAATTCAAATGACAAAATAGAGGTAGGAAGTCAGACTAGCATTGTAAGAAAGCTTTATCAATATCTGCTCATGAAAACATCTCCCAGGTCTGTATTGAGGGGGATTGTTCTTCCTTAAACAGGCCAATGTCTTGGGCAGCTCTTAAGTGTTGCAGTGCATGTTTCTCCTCTTGCATTCCCAAGAGGGAGAACAGCTATTTAAGCAGTTCCTGCTCTACAGCATTGTTATTTAATGACCAGAGTGTAGGAAGGTAGATCTGAACACCTAAGGGCATCAGATCCATTTTTCCCTGTAATGAAAATGTAGGAAGGAATGCTATGAGATTGTTTTAACTTATAGCGCATTGATCTGAAGCTATCAGTACCTTTTCCCAAAAAAGCTGACTTTTCTTTCTGAGGTTGCAGATGTTGTTTTGCTCATGCTCAGCTTTCCAAACGTTCCTCTGTCCTTCCTGAGGGATAGGGAGAAGGATTCAAATGACTATATCTACCATTTCATCTTTTGCTTACATAAGAAAGGTACAAACACATTAATTAAAGTCTAACCGCATTCAGGACCGCAGTATCTTAGAAGCATCAGCTGATTTTAATGCATTATTTATCCACTAATAAAGCTATTTCCGCCAGTTTTATAAGTACGTGTTTTATACACCAAGTACCCAGCCACTCCCCAACCACCTAGCAAATACGCAAGGAAAAAAACATTATAGTATGAGATGTGTCACAGACACGTAAGTGAAGTTTTAGATTTCATACAACCATATCATAGTGTTGAAAAAGACTGGGTTGAAAAGAGCTAGAGCCATCATCTAGTTTCAACCCCTTGCTATGTGCAGGGTTGCCAACCACCAGAACAGGCTGCCCAGAGCCACATCCAGCCTGGATTTCAAATTATATGCTGACCATACTGCATAAACACATCGATGACAGCAGATTCGTCATTTAAAGATCTTTAAGAAAAAAAAAAAAGACAAAAACAAACCCCAAACCAACTAACAACAAAATATTTTTGAGAACTATAGAGTTTAAAATTCATATTTACTCAACTGGTAAGTTAAGCTAGAGGTTTTTTTTTTTTTTTTTTAAAATTATCTTTACTTTTTGTGCAGAACGTGAGCACTGGTGCAGAAGTCTTTGGCTGCAGAGGGTTTTCTTACTGCTCCCATCTTTTTCAGATGCGACTCACTACAGTAAAACGGCTGAGGCTTGAGGTGTGCGCACACGTTGTCAGCAACATGACTGACCATCACCACTTACATTTGAGGCGTTTGAAGACCCATCTTGTTGTTGTCCTGCACCCTCAGCACCATCGTAGACTGCCGACCGCTACTCCCAGAAGTGGTTGAGCTCCGCCTCATTGTGACGGAGCCGTAAAGCCGAGCCTGCCGATATTAGGAAATCCAGGCTCTGAGAACGTTGGCGTGTTTGAAGTACGCGATGACTTTCTAAGGGGTGAAAAGACACAAGCTTTACATCAGACCAACGATCGTGCGACAGAAGAGGCAGAGCAATCAGCAAGAGGAAGGCCGAGCTGGCGAAGCACCCAGCAGGCCGCCCGTCAACCCCTTTACCCGGCCACTGCCTGCGGCCTACTTACCAACACCGTCCTACGGTGGAACGGGTGGAACGGGTAGAACCGCCGCCCGCCCTCCCACAGTCGCCCGTTACCGTTAGCGGCGCCGAATCCTTCCTCCTGATTTCAAATCCGCCCGCCCGTTACGTCACGCACTGCGCCGCTGAGCGCGACGTCACAGCAGAGAGACGGCAGCCGAGGGATAGAGGAGTTGTGGGAGTTGCTGCTGCCGTACGACAAGATGGCGGCGCTCGGCAGTGGCTGAGCGGCGTTGGTGAGTGAAAGAGCGAGTAGAGCCTCTGGGCTGCGGAGCACTTGGGGATCTGCCCTGTGCGGAGCGAGAGGCGTGCAATGTCGGGGCTTTGCAGAGGGTTCCTGAGGGCGAGCGTGGGGACAGAGCGGCCGCATTCATCGTGCTAGGCTGCTCCCTGCCTGTAACGGGGTTCTTTCCTTCTAGCGAGCGCCCAGAGGAGGGCAGTAACTGTGAGGAGCGGCTGAGGACCCTGGGTTCGTTTAGTAGGGGAGCTGAGAGGAGGCCTGATTGCGGCTACAGGGAGGGGAGGGCAGCGCTGAGATCTGCTCTGTGTGACAGCGACAGGGCCCGAGGGAACGGCATGGAGCTGTGTCAGGGGAGGGCAGCTGGGGGCTGGGGACAGGTGCTGCACCACAGGGCGGTGGGCATGGAACGGGATGCACAGGGTGCTGGGAACGGCCCCAAGTTTCTGAAATTAAAGGAGCTTTCGGACAGTGCTCTCAGACACAAGAATTTACAGTTTGTTGTTTTTTTTTTTTACAATTTTTTACACAATTAACACATTGAATTCTTGTATGGAGCTGAGCATAGGACTCGATGATCCTTGTGGGTCCCTTCCAACTCAAGGTATCCTATCATTTTAAGTTGCTGGTAGACGATACGGCTCTTAAATAGAATGGCTTGGCTTGGAAGAAATCTTAAAGCTCACCCAGTCCCAACCCCCTACCATGGGCAGGGCTGCCACCCTTCAGCTCAGCTGCCCAGCATCCCATTCAGCCTGGCCTTGAGCACATCCAGGGGTAGGACACCACAGCTTCTCTGGGCAACTTTCTCTAGTCTGGTGCCTTGCTGCCCTCTGAGTGAAGAATTTTCTCCTAACATCTAGCCTCAATCTCCTCTCATTTAGTTTAAAATGTTCTCCCTTGCCTTGTCACTTGAAGACCATGTAAAAAGTCCATTGCTCTCCTTTTTATACCCTGCCTTCAAGTACTGTAAGGCTGCAATGAGAAGTCTCCCTGGAGACTTCTCCAAGCTGAATAAGCCCAATTTCCTCAGTCTTTCTTCATAAGAGAGGTGCTCCAGCCCCTTGATGATCTTTGTGGTCCTCCTCTGGACCTGCTCCAACAGCTCAACATCCTCCTTGTGCTGGGGGTCTGGGCTTTGACACAGTACTCCAGACAGAGTAGGGGCAGAGTAGAGGGGGACAATCCCCTCCCTGCTTGCCACCCCTCTTTTTATGCAGCCCAGGACACAGTTGGCCTTCTGGGCTGCAAGAGCATGCTGCTGGCTCACGTCTATCTTTTTATCTACCAGGGCTCCCAAGTTGTCCTCTGCAGGGCTCTTCTCAATGAATTCTTCTCCCAGTCTGTACACATACCTGGGATGGCCCCAGTGCTTATCTGGGATTGCCACATCTCAGTTTGCTTCATAGAAGGCCAGACTGCTCAACTCATTTTCTGTGACAAACTAGGATGTGATCAAGAAATACATGATAATGTGATGGCTTTCTTCAGGAGCGCGTAAAGCCTACTTATGTTTTTGCTACTGACTCCTGTGTTACAGAGTGTTATGGTATATAATTGCTTAGTTTTAAAAAGGAGAGCTCTTAGAATAATAGTTCTATGCGACATGATATTACATAGAAAGCTATTGAAAAAAATAAATGAGCAAACAAACAAGCAAAAAATACCAACAAACCCATGCCATAAAAAAAAAACAAAAACAAAAAACCTGAGTTAAATTTCAAACAGAGGTCCTAATAGTGAAATCAGTGTAAGCCAAGAATTTTCTGTGGTGTGTCCATGGGCACAGGGAAATGTCTGTCACAAAACGGTGTTACTTTATGAAACAGTAGTGAGAAGTAATTCTTAAATAAGTATATTGCTCCTACAGGAGGAATTTGCTTCAGGAAGCCTGTGTGATTATCTGCTACAGTTTCAGGACGTTGATTTTTCTCCCTAAAGAGATGTCTGTAGTACATCGGCTGACAGCAGGGTGGCTTCTGGACCATCTGTCTTTCATCAACCAGTGTGGCTATGAGATCTGTGACTCCTTTGCATACACTGGTGATGTCACCATCAGTACTTCTGTCAGTTCTACTAAGGATCATCCTACTTCTACATTTGCTACCACCTCTTCAAGTGATGGTCCTGGTGATGCTGTAGAAACAGAAGGTAAAACAGCAAGAACAAGATATGTATTTCGGGAAGAATTCTTTCACATTTCTAAGGCTCATATAGCTGCAGCTCCTGAGGAACAGCTGTTGCAGGGAAGCCTTGAGTTGAGTTTCACAGAAACGAAGGCCGGCAGCAGACTAGAACACCAAGAAGGAACCAAGTGTGGTGTCAAGGATTCTGTTGCTAGTGCTAAGAAGGTATGTTCTCCACAGTGAGGTAGCCTATGGTCATCCTCAGGTAAATAACCTGCCATTTACACTATTTCTGTTTTCTGAAGTCACATAAGAGAGCAGATTTTCCACAGTGGATTTCAAAATGCACAGAAAATGTAAGAACTCATAATGTTATTCTGGAGCCTCTTCTGTCAGTAACTTGCATCCTGTGACTCAAAAGCAGTTGGTTTCTTGAGAAATCTTTTGGTGTTTCTTGTGGCATTGGGCTTGAGTTAAGCTGCGGTAGCTGTCATGGTTGTCCATTTTAACATGGAAAGAAGAACAGTTTGAATTTACTCTCAATATATAGACTGTACAGTACTGTTTATTACAGTCCTGAAACAACGAACAACTGGAAAATGTTACAGGTCTAAACTAACCAATCTAATTTTTGAAGACCTACTTGTTTTTCTCCTGTTACTGCACTTGGCACCTGAACAGACACCTTCTAGTATAGACCTAAAGGAGGCCTGAATGTGAACAGTGGCATGTGCTAGGTAATGTTAGATTCCTGTGCTATGAATAATAATGTAACATAGCTTTGCCATGCCATCTCCAGCAGCCTAAGAGTTTTGTGATTGTATTTTTGCATACTGGTTTCGTACTTGTAATAGAAAGGAATAGATAGGAAGTTTCCAGTTTTAAAAGAGTTGATTTGTAATTTAGGTATGTTTGAGTATTTATTTTTTGTTTTTATTATGGAGTAATATTTTGCTTTTTTTTTTTCTTATCCTGTTTGCTTCTTCTCCAGAAACGTAAAAGAAAATGTGTATTCAACCAAGGTGAATTGGATGCTTTAGAATACCATACCAAGGTAAGTTTGAACAGAAGATAATTTTGCAAGTATGTGGTACTTAATTTTGAGCTATGCATGGAGTACAAAACACAGCTGTAAATAAGTTCTCTTCTTGTAGCTTGTTCCACTAACGGGAAGATCACCTCTCCAGTGCATACTGAGAATATCTTCTGCGTAGATATATGTGAAAACAAACTAGATGTCCAGCTAGCTTTCACATAGCTGGAAGCCTTGTTCACAGAACATTGTGTAGTGATGGATTGAATGTTAGCTGAGCAGGAAATGACTATTTTGAAATAAACAACGTAAGCTGTTCTGTACATCAGTTCATTTTTAACGTATCAGGACACTTGGCTGAAGTTATTATAGGCTTCTCTGATCAGAAGTGCTCCAAGATGTCTCATTTCTGCTGAGAAAAGAATTATTCCTGTTAGAATGCTTTACATTATGGTAATCATACCAAAGCATTATGAATGGATTGGAATTTGAGTTCTTGTTGGGGCTCATGTTAGTGGTGTACTGGTGAAATTGCTGCCACTGAAGTGTACTAGTGAAACTTAAAAAGATGATCTGTGAATGATATTTGATGTATGCTTGTGTTTTCCTAAATGAATCTAACAAGGACCTATGCTTGCTTGCTTTTATCTGTCTAATGTACCAATCATTGGGCTTTTTGTTTAATTCTATTCCTCTTAAGACTGTACTTAAAGAAATATTTTTTTCTTCTTTTATACTATAATGATTTTGTAGTAAATGTGCAGTTTGTTATTTTACAGTGTAGGGGTCCCATAAGTATTGTTCTGAATAAGCTGTGAATATGAAGAATTGCCTTAAATGAGAGAACTTTGAAGTTCAACATCAAACACGGGTTTATGAGTGAAAATATTTAAGTTAATACACTATTCCTTCAGATATCTCAAGGGTTGTGCTACTACAGAAATGATTTTTAAAAGAACACATTCAGGATTTTTTGGTATCTTGTAAGAGGGTATTTAAAAAAACAATAACCAACCAACAACCAGGTTTCTTGTTGAGCATTCCTTCTTCAGGAGCTTTAGGAACAATGGTAAGTATTTGAAACCTGTGTTAGAAACTACAGAATCTGGCAATAAAGCTGTTCTAAATGAGCAAAAATTCTTCACCAATAGATAAACCTCATAAAGGCTCAATGATTTGAGAATTAGGTTGATCTCTGTGTTCTGTACAGGGAATACTGCTGAAGAAATGAGTGTGCACACAGATCCAAGAATCTTGGCATTGTTATTTGAGAAATGTATTATTTTAAAAAATTGCAGAACAAGATTTTAGTACTGTAATTTGGTTTACATACATACATGATATTGGCTTTGAAAGCAAATTAAAGCATACTGGTTTTTGATCCAGGTATATATTCAATCAAAAGTATGCTTGTAGACTTTAACTTAAACTTCAAGATAAGTGTTGACATTGCCTTAAGATTTGTTTAGATCAGTAATGTTCTACCACTGTTGTCTGTGTAAACTTTAATTCAGCAGTCTACCTTCCTCTAGATTTCTGACTATTGCCACTTTGCAAAAAAACTAACAAACAAAAACCCTTCCCCATAAGTTAGCATGCCCTCATTATTATGCTCTTCAGGTGATGGTTTGGTGTTTGGCAAGGGTTCTTCTCCCACTGCAGAGTGAAGATGTTTTGATTTCTGTTTCATTTCCTGATGATACTATGCGAATATTCAAAAGATCATTTCTCTCTCTCGTTTTGTTTTGTTTTTCTTCTCCTCTTTATGATCATACAGATCAGAAAATTCATTTGGGAAGGCACTTTGGATTTAGTCCAAGAAGGACTCAAAAGTGGTTTTCTTCATCGTGCTGCTGCAGCACCCAGTTGTGGGAAGAACGTTGTTCCTGGATGCAGTGACTGTGGGTTGGCTGAATTATGTGAAATGGCAAAGCAATTTCCGTCTGTAAATGATGGTGATCATCAAGCTGTGAATGTGCTAGATGATGAAACCACCATTCCAGAGCATGACCTGCTTTCATGTGTTACAGAAAACAACTCAAACTGTGCAAAGATAATTGTATTAATGGGACAGAAGTACTTGGTGCCACCGAAGAGCAGTTTCCTTTTATCTGATATTTCATGTTTACAACCCCTGCTGAACTGTAAGTATCTTTAGTCTGTTCCTTCTTTAGAATAGGGATAGACTAACCCCTATCTTAAGGGGGCTTAAGGGGTCTATCTTATCCCTTCTTTCTTGCCTTAGAAGGCAGGTTAATGTTAGGATAACTAAGGACTCAGTGAACTGTTTTCTGACATAGAGCATCATGCTGATGATGCTACTGCAAGCTTTCAAAGTGGTATTGATAACTTTGTGCAGAAGGTGAAGGTTTTCAAAGGAATCCTCAGTGAAGTTAGGAGTGCATGTCATGGGGAGGCTCCAAGAGACTCCAATAAAAATGTCAGCTATTGCTGAGCCATTTTTACATGAAACACGGAATGCAGCAGTTGGTAAGCATATTCTGAGCCATCAGATGGATCTAGAAGTCAAGTAAATACATTGAATTGGAAATAAACCAGCATATAGCCATATAATGATTTGGGTTGGAGGAGACACTAGAGACCATCCATTTCCAGCCCCCTACTATGTCAGGATTGCCGTCCAGCAGCTCAGCTGCCCAGGGCCGCATCCAATGTGGCCTCCAGGGATGGGGCACCCACAGCTTCTCTGTCAGCCTGTTCCAGTGCCTCACCACCATCAGAGTAAAGAATTTCTTCCTAATGTGTAATCTAAATCTCCCCCATTTAGTTTAAAGCCATTCCTCTGTCTCCTATCACTACACTCTCTAACAGAGAGTCCATCTTCAGCTTTCTTTTAGGCCACCTCTAGGTACTGGTAGGCTGCAAAGCCTTCTCTTCTCCATGCTAAATAACCCCAGCTCTCTCAGCCTTTCGTCATAGGAGAGGTGATCCAGCTGCTAAATGAGAAGTATTTCTTGCTGGCTAGGGTCAGTCCATTGTGAGGACAACACCTCCAGTTAATAAAGGAATAAGATGTAAAGGACATTAAATGTTAAATTGTTGTTCTTACTAGCTATTTAAACAATTAGTATCGGGCTCAATAAAGGAAGGAGTATGTTCTCTGGGAAAAAGAACATTAGAGAGTCCATCTTTTTTCACAGATGTGTTCTGTATCTTCTTCCATTAACGTAAACCCAACTTCTGTTATGAAAACTGCTTCAGTTCCTTTTCTATTGCCCACTAATTTCCATTTCTCACACTGGGTGTAGCTCTCTCTGTCTGCTAAGCTCCAGTAGTGTAAAACACAGTTTTCCAGGACTGGTTTATAGCTCTGTATGAACCAAATCGGCCTGCTGAAAGATCATACAGGACGGAAAACTTCAAGGGTGCAAGGGTGCAGCCTTTCTCTCAGCTGGGTACCTTATTACATAGCTTCTTTCAGGAAGCTTGGAGAAATTTTAATGTCTTGGAGACTGGCACTGTATGAGGTTTTTGTTTTAAATTCCCCAAGAGGCTTGACATTTCTTGGAGGTATTGAATCCAGCACAAGTCACACAAACATCCTTTTCTTAGGTAATCAGCCTAGGAATCCGAGAAGTATATGATTATCTTAAGTATTTAAACTTTTGTTTCATTATTTGGGGAGAAAAAAAAAGAAAAAAAGAACACTAAATTTTGCTTCCTAGTTAGCTTTTCAAATATTGTCTGTATTTAGGTAGCTAAGCCTTTATCAATTTTAACTAGTACTTTTTAAAAATGAATTTACTGGTTTCTTTACTAATTTGCTTTTGTGTAATTTCTTTTCCCAGACAAGAAAAAATATGATGTAATTGTGATCGATCCACCATGGGAGAACAAATCTGTTAAAAGGAGTAACAGGTAAACTTTATTGTAAAATTACCTTGTCATCTCTGTTTACAGTGGGTAATTTACATTTTAATTTACTGTTGCAGTCCAAGACTGATGTAACCACAGCTGTAGCTTAAGCTAGCAAATACTTTGATGCATGCCAAAGTCTGAAAGTTCAACTCCGAAATTGTCTCAGGAATTTCAGTGAAATGACTTGGAAACTTTTAATACAAAATATTTGCAAGGCTATATCTTAAATTAAATTTGGAAAAGAGAAGGCTCTGGGGAGACCTCATTGTGGCCTCCCAATATTTGAAAGGCGTGTATCAACAGCAGGGAGAATGACTGTTTATAAGGATGGAAAGTGATAGGACAAAGGGAATAGTTTTAAACTGAGACAAAGAAGATTTAGGCTAGGTACTGGGAGGAAGTTTTTCACACAGAGGGTGGTGACACACTGGAACAGGTTGCCCAAGGAGGTTGTGGATGCCCCATGCCTGGATCAAGGCCAGGCTGGATGTGGCTCTGGGCAGCCTGGTCTGCTGGTTGGCGACCCTGCACATAGCAGGGGGGTTGAAACTACATGATCATTGTGGTCCTTTTCAACCCAGGTCATGCTGTGATTCTATGAAATTACCTCATTAGTGAAAGAATGCTAGTTTTCTGTACTTCTAGGGAAGGTTTGGAGTTAACTATTTTGTATGGCCCAGATCATGCAGATACTCATTTTAAATTAATAGTTATTATTAATACTACATAAAGTTAGATAAAATATTTCTAGGGCTGAGGTCCAATTGGAGAAAGTGATAATGCAGCAGTAAAATCCTCAAGTGCAATAGGAACTTTCTGAGTACTGTACTTTATGAAGTCATTAGCTTAGAATTTTATGGGCCTCTTTCTCCTCTGAGTAACATTAAGTTTATGCCAGTGGAGTTCCCTTGATTACCATAGGATTGCATCCATGTGGCCGAAGAGAAAATAGAGCTTTGTAACTTTCTACTGTAACTTCTTAAGCTTCTTATGAAGATATAATTTGTAGATAGAGATTGGCTAGTATATGTATTACTTTAAAAGCTGTACAGAAACCTCTAGGAAGTCGGTTAAACTCATTCAAATACATTGTTTTCTTTTACCAATGTAAGTTACTCTTAGGCAAATTGTAGACATGAAGTTCACAGACACGAATTAGCCAATGACACCCTCTCTCCCTTGCAAAATAAAACCAGAAGGCAGCTTCAACACTGTTGTTAGTTGCTGAGTTCATTACCTTGTCGATGGCTGAAGGAAATATGTAGTTAAAGATCTTCTCAGTAAAACTTAAGTACACAGAGTAATGATTTCATATCAGAATCCAGTGGATCTGTCCACTGGGTGTCACTCTGGGCCTATTTTTTATGACTTTCTATGCTGACAAGATATTTCTTTAAACGCTTTGGCTGTGTAATTTCCTTGTTTTTGTTGCTTTGCAATTTTATTATGTGGTGTATACTAACTTGCTTTCTCACTGTATTGGTATACAGATACAGCTACTTGTCTTCTTGGCAAATCAAGCAGATTCCTGTATCAGCACTAGCTGCTCCAGATTGTCTTGTTGTCACATGGGTGACTAACAGACAGAAGCATTTACGTTTTGTTAAGGATGAACTTTATCCACATTGGTCTGTGAAAATACTTGCTGAGTGGCACTGGGTGAAAGTAAGTTCTTTGTATTATTGCTTTCTTGGCAACTGAGGGGTCTTTCAATATGGCACTTCATAATTCTATAAATTGTCTATTTTGATGTGCTTTTGTAGTTGAAAGGTATGGTGTTGTCAATATCTTCCTTTTTATCAGATAGTGTCTTGCTGGGAGAATTGGATTTGAAAATCTTCCATTGTGTATTTCTAACTCCTCTGTGTCAGATTACTAGATATGGAGAATTTGTATTGCCTTTGGATTCTTTCCACAAAAAGCCCTATGAAGTTCTTATACTGGGGAGAGTTCAAGGAAACATAAAGGAAGCCCTAAGGTATGCCAGGCTATGGTAATTCCTTTTTTTTTTTTTTTTTTTGTTTTTGAAGCTGCTAGGATTCTACTTACCTGTGTGTCATCTGTCCATAATACAATATAGTGTTCCCAGATCTCCTTTTGGCATCATCTTTGGCTGCTTTTGAACCTAAAAATGGCCTCACTGGCTTTAGGAAGAGGGAGTGCTTTAGTAAGATGAAAGTGCAGAATCTTTTTGTCTGTTCCTTATGTTTGTCTGTGTTGGAAAACTGGCTGAAATGAAAGGTGTGGGCTTCCTTTGCTTGTAGGTTCTGTTTGATCCCAAGTCCTTAGGATAAGCTGAAGCCATTTTTGGCTGCTGATGGAAACAACAGCTATGTTGTTTGTTCTTGATGGCTTTGTGTGGCTATTTTTTAATTGTGTTTTGTCTCAATTATTTTGGAACTCCTCTTTTACACATTATCAGAGAGCAACATTCAATTTCCCTTGGTTTTTGCAAAGTTTGATTGTGAATAAACACTCTTACCTCCTATCTCTGGTATCAGAGAATTGTGTATGTATCATTCGGATGCTGTTCATTCTCACTTTTTGTTTCTTGTTCTGGTTTGTACAGCAGGAAATCTGAAGACGTACTTCCAGTTCCTGAACATAAGATAATTGTCAGCATACCCTGCAGTCTACATTCACATAAGCCTCCCCTCACTGGTATGTTTTTGTTGATTTGTCATGTTTCTGTGAGGTGTTTGGTTTGGGCGTATGAGATGATGTACCTAAAATGAGATATGTGTATAAATGATGCATCTTGATTTCCCATATGCTAAGCAATTGTGCCCACCAGGACCTGTGATTCCTCAACATTTCTAAAAATGCTTTCAGGCACCTAAGGTCTAAAAAAGAAAATCACTGTAAAAAATAGAACTTCGTGGATAATTGTGCGAATATTCTGAGTAAAAGAAGAACGAGGAATGAAGTAAAATGAAGAAATTGAACTATATTGAACTTACTTTTGAAATCCTGCAGGAACAAATTATAAATGGTGTATATGCTAAGTTATCCCAAAGGATGTAAAGCTCCTGTGGTGGTGGCAGTGAACTTTGGGAACATATAAGATGAAATATCTTCTACTTAGCTAACAAAAGCAGAAAGAGAAGATGTTTCTATTTCTGCATTAGTTACTTATACGCCTGCAGTGCAGTTCTGCATTTAAATCTGTAACGTGAATCATTTTAAAACTGTTAACAGTAGGCAACAAAGAAGGCATACCCTTTTATTTCCAGGAGGCTGCATTAATTTGCTGAAATTGAAATAGCTCCCAACTAGCCAGTTAGCATTTGGATGCATCATTTCAATTTTTCAAGATTTAGTTCAAAAGATTAGAAGACTTCTGAATCATGTGCTACCTTTTGCACATTATTCCAAGAAGAACTTCGTTGCCAGCTTTTATCAATAGATTCTTTCATTATTATAGCACCCAAGTGCCTTACTATTATATGGTAAGAAACTTACTTAATTCGTCTTGCAAAAATAGTTTCATCCTTCCGAGGGGAAAACTCATGATGTACCTATAGATATTACTGGTATACATGGTTCACAGTGTAATCACATCAGAAAACTCAGGCAGAAGAAATGCTGCTGTTGGAAAGGCATCACTGGCCTGTTCCCTCCATTGTGCTGACGTGCTTTTCTTTCTTGGTTCCCAAGGAACAGAATTACTTCAGTTAGGAAGCTCATCTGAATGATGGTTACACTTCCAGGGAGGCTTTGAAATTTATGTTTGGGGATTATATTTGTTATTAAATCAAAACATTCATATCTATATTTCTGTCTATATATCTGTTAAAAATTAGTAGTTGACATAATTTGGGTTAGCTTTACTTAAAAAGAAAAGAGCATTTCTAGGAAGCATCTGTTGGCAGTTCTGAAGCTACATCTTTAGAAATTATGACTACAGCAGGCAGTATGTGTGTTGATTTAAGCTAATGGGTGGCAGAGCAGTGATTTGTGAGGCAACCACCTAGGGCCTTTTCAGAAAACTAATACTTCAGCAACACACTCAGACATGATCAGAAAACTTCTGATATATCCAGGAGTGAAAAGCAGCAGTTTGTGTACATATTGTAGAGAATTCTAGCATCAGATGGTCCTCAGAGCTTTTCTTTTCTGTAGTGCAGAATCTAGAAACTGTATTAAGTATTTATAAATGATGATCCTGAATGGGTTTTGAAAGAAATTGTCTGTACTAATCTTTATGTATTTCTTGAATCTTTACATGATTTTGATACCGTTGTGCTGTATTCATGTTTCTGTTTGAGGAATAAATTTGCTGTTGACCAAAATCAGTGGTTTATACAGTTCCTATAAAACTACATGTGTATGTACAGTGTTGGCAGCTTCATTCAGAACAGGCTTATTGGAATGAAAAGGTAGACTAATGGCTGTTGATTTGTCTTCAGTATTCTTAAAGTCTATTGCTTTCATGATCAGGCAGTATTCTCAAGTGACCAGTAGAGAGCAGTTGAGCTACATGCTAAAATAGTTTAGAAGAAATTGAGCAGAAGCAGAGATTTGGCAATGGGGGAGAAGGACACTTGATGAGTCACACACGTTCTTTATGCTTTGTTTAAGAAGTAACAAAGCCAAAAATATTATTATTTACTGATGCTGTCTGGCACTTTATTTCTAGTTACTACTGTAAAGGCTGTACGTTCCTACATATGTAGCCACTTAATGACTTATTATAACAGTTTCTCTCTCTAGGGGAAGAGGAAGATTTAAATTAAAGTAAGCCATCAAAAAGAGATGTTTGGGTTCCTGCAGTGCATTTAACTATGAAATTGTGACTGTAGGGGTTTTGGGTGATGCATGTGCTGTGTTCAGTTCTTAGAGCTTTAATGTATTATTGTAAGTGTACTTAAACTGCTTTATGCAAATGTGTTAAAATGAAATTTTATCACTCTTGGTTTAGATTCAAATAACAGCGGGTTTTCTTTCTAATTCTATTCGCTATTGCTCTTTAAGACTTAAATGATACTTTGCATAGAGATAATATAAAAGAAGGTTGAACTTCACCTTTTTTCCTTTTTCTGTTTTAGAGATTCTTCTTGTTATAAACATTTCTCCTCTAGTATGTAGCGTGTACATTTATTGCTAAAAAACATTATTGCCAAATAGGAGTATGCCTAAAAACATTAGTATTAATTATTGGCTGTGTTCTAGCTGCTTCGCAGATCTCCAGCAGAAGCCTGCAGAGGAAAATCTTGGAAATTTACTTCTTCTGTAGCAACTCTATGGCTTGTGAAGCTGTTAGGAAAGTGGAAATAGAAACAGAAAGCATTTACTTCTACCCTCTTCTGGTAGACTAATCAATGGGTACATCAAGATCTAGCTTAAACAGAAAGTTTAGGAAAGATACAGAGATATTAAGCCATCTTTGCCCTGAGTTTTTCATCTTTTTTTCTGGTCTTTTTCTAGACAAATCAGGCAATAAGGGCCTCTGCATTGCAAAATTTTGAAGGCTTACTATGAAATGAGTTCAATTATGTGTGGGCTGTGCTGTGTATGGCTCACAAATCAGACAGTAAAAAGCCAATAAAATCATTTTCACCTTATTTATCCAATTTGCTGTGCAGAATTTATTGTTTAGGTAATGGAAGATGAAAAGAGAAGGGGAAGCTGTTGCTTGTTTCAAAAATGGTTCCTTCTTTTGCTCATTTAAATGATTTAACAGCATGCATCTTGGATAACATGTGCCATCAAGAGTAAAACCAGTGTTATACCTACCAACTGGCTTTGTGCTAGCTTTGTGGGCATTAGATGACCATGTATAGATACCTGAGTTGCACCTGCAGTGTTTGACATCTGCAAATAATGAAGAATAACCTATTTATTGTCTATTTAAGCTGCTTATTGTCAGTAGTCTCTATAAGCATGTAGAAGTAATTGTTAAAAATTAAGAAATATCTGTCCCTTGTGTAGAAAAACGAATATTGAGCTTTCCTACTGATGTAGATCCTCTAATCTGTTTTCGGGAAGAACTTGAATTTGCTGAACGAATGGAAGTTAGGTCCATATGTGCTGAGGTAGCCTTTTGGTGGTATAAAGGCCATAAAACACAGAGGTTATAATTCATACTATAAGATGTGAAAACTTGGTGCTCAAGGCAACCAGTGTAATAAGATCTTATGCCAACAAAATACAGCCATATTATTGCCCTCTTGATATGCTAATTTCCTTTGCAGTGAAGCCTACTGCTTGATGTGATTATGTAAATGCCACATCCAAGCAATGAAGAATCATACTATAATGTAATCTTGTATTATATGTAATCTGTCTCTGTAATTTGTTTTTTCAAAAACACTTTGTACAGAAAGACCTTTTCTCAGGGAATGTGAGAGAGGAAGATTCTTGGGACTTCCAGTTTAAATTCTATGACCAAGTTGTTCAAAAGATTGGCACAGTCTTCTGGCCGTTTTTTGGCTACCTTTTTTTTTTTTTTTTTTTTTTTTTTTTTTCTTTCTGGCAAACCAGTCTGCTATGAGTCTAGCTGAATCAACTAAGTATGCTTTTCGAATTTTTCTCTTAGGCATGGGAGTTTTTGGTGCTTAGTGGTACCTGCTTCTGACTTACTGGACTAAGTGCTGTGATAACATTTGTAATCTATGCCTTTTAAGAACAGATTTCAAAACTTGTGTGCTATTAGTGAAGTTTTGTCACCTAGATCATTCTTTCCTCTGCTTAGGCATAAAACAGTTCTATTTTATTTTGATATGAAGAAAAAAAAATAATCATATAATGCATGGACTCTGCAGTAAGCTCGGTGTGATCTTATGCATGTTTGGGTCAAAATAATAATATCCTACAGCTGTTAGATTTGCTCCCAGAAAGCTTACCAAAAGCTTTGGATTTGCATTCCACAGTCTCTCCCTTCTCTTCCATGGAAAAAGTACATCCCCCTGTACCCCCTTCTTAAATGAGGAAAAGAATAGATTTTTGGAAGACCTTTGTTAAAATGTTGGCAGCAGGTTGTGCACAAGAAATCCTTAATGAAATAGAGCATGAGAAAAGAATAATGTATATTACCATGAAATTAAAAGAAGATTTTGCAAAATGATGCAAAAGCAGCTTCTCTGAAGTGGCGTGACACTAAACTGCAGTATTCAGAGCAAGAAGTATTCTGTCAGAATGTGCATGTTTTCAGACTTTACTTTGCAGAAGTTAATTTGTATAAGGATTTTAGCTTGCTTGTAAAAGGAGTAGGCTTTTAGAATAAGATTTCTGCTGGTAACAGTCTTTATTTAGATTGAAAGTTCCTTTGATGATAATCTATATGAAATATTCTTTTGACATTTGTTAGAGATTGGAAGAACGAAAACAAATTCGTAGTCTGTACCAAAATATAAGAATGTTGGAAAATGCCCATTACAAAATATTTAAGGAAGTTTTGAATAAATTGAAGCTTTGGATTGTATAAGTAGAGAATGCATCTGGGGTTCATTAACGCTCATTAGAATGTGAAGTGGATGTTTATCTTTCTGCAGCAGGAGCAATCCATGACAAGAGCATCCGAGGTTTCACACGAGTCTGTGACTGGCAGACTTGATGCAAAAAGTCAGAACTTGGTTTGATCCCAAAAGAGCATTCTCTCTCATGCTTTGATGCATGCTACTTGGGTACATTTCTGCTTTCTGATATAAATCATGTCTGAAGAGATCAAATCAAACAATGCAGAGTTTATGAACTGTATTTTTAAGCTGCAGAAATTCAGAAACTTAAAGATTTGAACAAGAGTGAGTGAGATATACTTCGGATAAATAAGTGGTTTATTAGCTTTTGTTCTTTCATTCTCAGTCACAAAAATGCAAACTTAAGATGTAGTTTTATTATAAATCTTTTTTTCAGTCTTTCTGCCTCCTTTCTATCCTTTAGATCCTCTATCCTTCATTCCTTTAGCCTTTGCTTTTCCCACGGACATTTTTTGTATGTACTATTTTGCGGCTATTTCCTGAAACCTAGTTAAGAATTTCTTTGACCTATCCACGAAAACTAAATGGCTCTGTATAACAAATGACACATTTAGCAATTAAGTGTTTGCAGTAGTATTTCTCAAGGGAAATGCTATAACCAATGTCTTTTTCTGCCACTTGGAGAATAATCATAATCAGTGAGCCAGTTGATGTTAGCGACGGGCATCTGTTTAGATACAGGCAGTAAATAAATACAGTGAATTTGAGGTTTATATTACTGAATGAAAGAAGGCGTTGTTGTTATTGTAGTTTTATACAGGTTTCTTTTGTTGCTAAATTGCTGTCTGGGGAGAAAAAGAAGTCCCTCCGTTTTTATAGCCCTTCTAATGTCTGCTTATTTGAACTTGTGTTTCTTCTTTTACCTTACAACAATTTTAATCAAAAATTGTTTTTATCCCCTTTAAGATGCAGAGCAAAAGAGCGCAGTCTTAATCAAGGAAGGCATCTGTCTGTTTATTCATAGAAATGTTGCCCTCGTGATGTAGGAGCCAATTGAGCCTTTAGGAAGTGTTTTGTGGATATTTGCGAAAAATTTAGAACTCGCCCATGTAGATGATGGAATAAATCCTCATTCTCTTTCTCTAAATGAAAACCAATAAATCAAGGCCATTGAAGGCCTTGACAGTATTGTTTAGGATCTCAAGGGCACTCATTTTAAATGACTTTCTTGCTACAAATAGTCCAGTTGTTTGATTAAACCCCTAGAATTAATTTACTGTCTCTTCTATTTTTTTCAGTGAAACATTCCATCTTTCATTTGCTAACAGCACTGGGAGATTTTATTTATTTTTATGCTTATTATTACTGTTGTTTGTACCTTTGTCGTTGTTATCCTCATTTTTTTTTCTTCTTATCTTGCACAGCGGTTCTGGCAGAGTTTATCAAGCCAGATGTGGAGTGCTTGGAGCTGTTTGCTCGCAACCTGCAGCCTGGCTGGACCAGCTGGGGAAATGAGGTTCTGAAGTTTCAGCACATTGACTATTTCACTCTTCTGCGGAATAGAAATTAACTTTGTTCTTGTAGCTTAATTCTGAAATTCGTCCTTCTTAGTAAGCTCTGGAGCTTGCTTTTCTTTTTGTTGGTGCACTCAGAAATGAAACCAACTGCACTTCAGTTGCAGTTCTTGCAGTGACAGAATATCTGTTTGATAGCATCTGTATCTATACAAACTGCTCCTCTTCTTTGAAGATTTTGGAATAGTTAAAGACTCATGTTAGTGGGCAAGTGCATCTGTTTCTTTTTTTTCCTTTAAAAAAAAACAAAAAACTTCAGGAAAAGAAAGATATTCTCATTAAAGCTATCATAAATGTAAGCATCATAAGTACTCCAATCGTAACACTTGTAATGTGTTATTTTTACAGTGATCATGTATTATTTTTAAAGAGAGGCAAACAAATAGGTTTGTATTACAAATATTTCCTGAAAGACGATTGGTCTTTGCAAAACAGTGGATTTGAAACTAAAGTAATTATGAAGTCAGTATTTTCTCCTGCATATTTGCATCTGCCTGTCTACCTCATAGGTCTTTGAGTTGTTAATTGGGCGCATTCTTCTAAAACATTCAAGAATTACATCTTTCTGTGGATACTGTTAATTCTCTGAATATGCTGTAAATGATAAAGTCTCAACCATCTTGCAATTTCTAGATACTAAGCTGTTGGATTTAACTAAACTAACTTAAATGACTTAACTGAGATTTTGACAATTTAAGTATGTTATAAATTTTGTTTCCTTATATTCTTCAAAAAGTGCATTACATTTTTTAGCTTAACTAAAGGTCATATTTTTTAGTAATAATATATTTTTGTGTCCTTTGCTGCACATCAACTTGAAAAGGAAAAATTAAAAGGTAGAGCTTCATTAAGTCTCTTTCCTCATTTGCAGCTTTACAGGCAGAGTAGCTGGACAATCTGTTTTTCCTGACAGCAGACTCCTGTATTCTGTTTATAATGGGGAACAAAATGCACTACACCCTTCTTTTTGTATTTTTTCATTTATTACACTTTTTGTAATCTTTGCTGTTAAGGTTTTAAATTTAAACTTCAAATGTCAAATGATTTTTTTTTTTATAATTTTATAATAAAAGTTAAAATAAAAATTTGTCAGTGTCTTATTTGCAGACCCAATTTCTGTATTACCATTGTTTTTTTTTTTAAACTCTATTGTATTGATAGAATTGACAAAACAAGGAACATACACACTCACACACATATATTTAAGTTTTTTGTATATATATATGTGTGTAACTAACTTAAACATATGTTGACTTGTGTGGCAGTGAAGGTAGATGCCTGGAAAAGCACTCCTTGCTGCATGATTTTCAATTTTAAACTGTCAGTATATAAGCACCCACTTCTAAAACTATAGGGGGTAGGAAGGTTCCTTACTTGTTTTCCGTTTTACAAGACATTACCTGGGAACTCAGAAACTCCAGGCAGAAAGAATTCCCCTCCCATGCCATAAGGTTTGTCTCATCCAGAATCAAATGAGTGCATGACCCTTAAATACAGAACAAATCTTGTTTGTACGTTTTGTTTTCCATTGTACTCTGTAATGCTGCACAAGAAATTGCAGTAGTGTCTGTTCTACAACCACTACTGTGAATGGCTCCAGACTACCTTTTAATTGCAAATAAAGACACTGGATGAACAGTCTTGGAGATGAGTAAGCTACTTTTCTTCCCCTGTGAGCGAAGCAGCAGAACTCTTCTAAAGGAATGACCTTCTTCAAGCCTGTTAAGAATGGATGACCTATTTAATCTGTGTTTCTTGTGGTATCCCTTTGCAAGTTTCAGACTTCTGGCCCTTTTGCTATCTTCTTTGCAATCTTCTAAGGGTTCAGTACAGCTTGTTGGTTTGTTGCCAACTCTGAAATCTCATGATAGTATTAGCAGCTAATAATTTTGAGGTCATCTTTTTAACATAATTATTGATCTGTTATGCTTAATTCGTAACTGAAATAGTCTTTGTTTCTAAATGTTTTAAAAAATGTAGCTGTCCTCAGCCAAACAGATCAGATCTTTCAGTGTTGGTGGTGTGGTTCCTCTGAGGCACAATACAAAGCACACTGATGAATCAGTGAAGTCTGCTAATATAAAAGGACAATATAAGACCAAATCAAATTTCTTTTATAAAAGAATGATGTTATCCATATTAATGGCTTTATATTACTTTCATAGTTGAAATCTGTCCTCTCTTGTGTCAAGTGCTGTAAAAAAAAAGGAAACCTGCTTCTGTAAATGGGATACAGACTTGTTAAAAATTATGAAAGAGCAAGAGAGAAGATGAATACAAGGTAGTGATGAGGTGCTGAAGTGAATTCGCTAAGTTGCGGTCCAGGTATTATGCATATCTTCAATGCTTCTATGAAATCATAGGTTTCCTACCTTCTAAAAATAAAATGTAAATATATATATAGCCTGTTCTACATTGGTACATTACATTTCATACATTCCAAGGAAAAATAGGTGAAGTGTTATGCATTTGACTTATGACATAGAACAGAAAAAAATATATCTTTTTGTCTAAGTTCTCTCTGTTACAACAGTTTGGTGAAATGAGAACTGCAATTGCTCAAGAGTTTACATGGAAGTACTTTATTTGATATATCTGCTGTTATTTGAGCAGGGCAATAATAAAAAAGGTTCTTTGGCAAGGTGTTCTACTCAAGGCCTTTTACACTTATGTCTTACTGCACAAAGCTCAGTTCATAAAGGAATAGTAAATAATGTTGATATTGAATACATCAATTGTCATAATCAAACTTTCTTTTATGAAGCTTCAGGTTTGGAGTACAATTTTGAAATATCAAATTAGCATATGACCTTTACTTGTATTTTTAAACTTTTCTGAAGTAAAAAGAATTTTACCAGTTTTTGGAATAGCGATTGCTACATGTGAAGTCCTCTAGAAACAGAAGTTGCTTTTGCTCAATCAAGCATTATTAAAAAGGAAAGTGGATTGTTCTTTGTCATGTTCAGCTCAGGTAGGTGTCAGTAGCAGTAAAGAGTAGTCTTTGAAAAGTGATTTCTAAACTATGGGCAATTATTAAATAACAGAAGGGAAAGGCTACTAGGCCTTGAGAGTTGTGTTTGTTAATCTCCGCATACTATTCAAGTTTACCTACTGCTTCTTTTGGGTTGAACATAACATGAGGTGAAGGAAAGGTTGCTAAGTGAACAGTCAAGGGATCAGGTTTGTCTGAGTTGCTGAAAGGATTCTTGTGATGTACCTGTTGGTGGGTAATTTCTGAATGGTCTGACCATGTGCTGGGGCTTGTTGGATTTAAACACTTAGATGTAACTTAGTTTTGTTACCTTATTCAACTGTCCTTGTGCAGCCATTTAGAAGGCTTGGCCATAAAGTGGTGCACTTTGGGATAACCCAGTACATCTTTTTTATCGATATATTTCTCTGCATGCACAGACCCTAGGAAGTTTTCTAAAGTTTACCCACCGAAATACAGAATTTCAAAAGCTGGATTGTCTTTGGCCCTCAAAAGCTTATCTCCAGAATTCCTGTTGCAATGGTATTGTAATAGATTTGACCCTGCATCTGGGACAGTTTGTTGCAGTGTAGTTAAAAGTGTGTGAGCTTTTTGCAGGCTCAGTGCCTTATAGTGTGAATTCCTTTGAGTGCAGGCTCTTAAGCTGCAGGTATGCACACTTTATCTATCTATCTATCTATCTATCTATCTATCTATCTATCTATCTATCTATCTATCTATCTATCTATTTTTCCAGCAGCAGTGTGAGCTGAAGCTGCTTTTATATCCAGATCTTGCAAATAAAGAAGCCTTTTCTTTCCAGCAGGTAATTTTTCAGCACAATCAGTTTTTTTGAGTTGGTTTTATACCTGTCCTCACAACCAGTTCTATGTATCAGAGAGCAGTATGTGAGTGAAAGAAGTCTGAGATAAAGGGAAAAATGAGGGCTGCTTAGTAAATGTGAGCAAGTGTCACTGCATGTTGAATGTCAGCCAGCATTGGGTACCTAGGCATCTTGGAGTACCTAGAGCATCTGAAGTACCATGTGGCCACACATTGGTATTTGCAATTGCAGTTGGAAATACAGTTTTGGCAATAGCAGAACTGGCTGCTGTCATAAGGACATGAAAATGTGCAAGACAGGTGAGAGAAGGTTGTTAATTCCCTGTTAATCTTAATGTTGCCTAACCTGTAGGACGGAGGACGGAAAAGAATCAGCAGCAAATAAGATAAGTAGAACAATAGTAACATAGCAGGATTGTTTTCCACTACATACTTGATAGTGGAAGAACAGAGTGAGGCCTTATTTGATGATGCTAAAGAAAATGATAGGCCTACCTCTGACTGTAGGTGACTTATTTCGGCTCAGCTAGAGAGACAAGAGCCCAGACATTAACAAAATGCTGTGAAATCAAATATTTTAGTGAGAATTTTTGTTCCTTCTGATGTTAAATGTCATAGGATTATAGCTTGGGTTGGAAGGGACCTCAAAGATCATCTAGTTCCAACCCCATGCCTCAGGCATGATAGCCAACCACTAAATCTGGCACCAGAGCAGGCTGCCAAGGGCCTTATCCAACCTGGCCTCGAACACCTCCAGGATGGGACATAGCATGTAGTCCTATGTCTTCTTCCACAGCCAGTCAGTAATTTTTGTTAAAATAAAATACTTATTGCAATCATTGCTAATGGCTAGCTGGAATCTTGGGCACTCTTATTCAGTTTTCCTTTTTGTTTATAAAAAATGAATGTCTACTGGAGGTATAGGGAGGTCAAGTTTTCTGATTATGACTTTAACAGTGCCTCTATCCATCTTGTATTGACCCTTGTGGAGCTGATAGTTCTGTGCACATTCAGGCCTGGTGTGATGTTCTCCACCCTGGCCTGTTGTAGAACTGCACCTTTTCCCATTCTCTTTCCCTTTTGAAAGAGCATTGACACTAATTAATGTGTAAGAAAATAACGGAATGTAAGGAAAAAACATCTGGTAAAGTGGAAACTGATCCCCAAACACAGTGAAATAGTGGAGAGCTAATTGCACAATTTATATTCTGTTCTACAGCTAGTGTCGCTGCACTGCTTGTGTCTGTAAGACGCTGCTGTTGACCATATCATAAAGAAATCTAAGTCTTTATAAGATGTGCGGATCCAACTTTCAGCCCTTTCGGAGGTGGTAGCATTTTTCAACACAAAAGTCTGAGCGCAGTTCCTATGGCTAGCATCATTTGCACAATAGATGTTACATACTGCTGCTTAAAGGTCAGTTGCAGAATGTACAAAATCTGAACTTGATTCTCAACATTTTTTCTGGTAACACCTTTTTTCTTAATCAAAACAGATGATTTTGCTCAAAGAAGGATGCACATAAACACTTGTGTTATTCATGCAAATTGCAAGATAAGATTTGCAAAGAGAAAGTTGGCATAGTTTTCTCATATATCCACAGGAGAGGCACATTATTATACCTATGCTAGAAATTGGAAGAATTGCTAATAATGTGATATGCTAAAAATAAGCAATATAGGTCTTGATTTTTACAGTACCATTAACTGAAGTCTGTAGCTAAATTTTAGTGTTTTACTTAACAGTATGGTCGTATAACAGTTATATGTTAATTTATGAAGCAGCTCATTGAAAGTATTTTTATGACCCCATTTCTCTCCTCAAACTGTTCAATGTGTCATTTTATCTATGTGGCCTTAGTTTACTTCATTACTTTGTGCACTTCAGAACTTAAGCTGAGTTCTGAAAGAAAGCAGGTGTCCTTTTCCAAGGTCCACAGTTTGTCTATTGGTTCACAGAACTTCAAAGAGACAGTTCTGACATAAAAATTATATTTCCCTACATCAGAGTTTTCATCGAAAATTCGATGAGGCCTACAACCAAACTCATTAACAAAAACAAGAGGGTTTAGATTAAAAAAAGCAATTTTTGACCAACTAATGGGCAGTCAGATTAGTAAGGATTTCAGAATTTCTAATAAGTCCAAGGAAGTGAAGAAAATAAGAGGAATGTAAATCTTAATAGAATTCTTGCTACAGGATGCAACTTACACATGCGCGCACACACATTACATGTATTTCCAGTGGTCTGCAAGGTTTGTTGTGTTATCACACAACCCTCAAAGTAAAAAATGCAGAAGGAATCAACATTATCAAGACGTAATGTTACAGAACAAAATTTTCTATTCTTATATTACTGAAGAGCTGCATTTAAGGAGACTGGGGACTGTCTTACCCAACAATTTCATTTTGTTGATATAATCATGGCTTTGTATAGCCATTTACATAATAACATTATAGGTCTGTAAGAGAAACAGGATTATATTATTCCATAACAAAGTTACCGAGCTATTGGCATTGTACTTATACTAAGACTCTGCTTTTACATATAATTTTCATGAAAATGCTATTTAAAGGAAATGATTTATCTGTTATCACACTGCTGGCTTTGTGGTCTTAAGTAGACCTCAGAAGCTTAGGCCTTTTGATAACTGTCTTCTGGTGATTGTTGTCATTTTCATTTCAAATTGCTATGGTGTGCTCTCCTCCCAGAGGAATAGCTTGTCTATTCTTGTCCCTGCACACATACAAGAGAAGGTGAAGCACAGTAAGAATGTATGTCTGGCTTTGAGGCTTTGGCACATATATTTGTTTTTCTGTAGGATTTGATTTTTGCGCACAGGTATGTGTGCAAACAAATGATATTCCACAGATGTGCAGAGGAAAGATGGGTGGTAAACAGTGATCAGATGATGGGATCAACCATCTCTGGGGAGGGCGCTTCCCTCTGTAATGGTGAGCACTCTGCTCAAAATGATTGCATCGAGAACAAGGGATCTATCTAAAATGAACTCGCTTCTGAGTTTTTAATTCTTTGTTATAAATCTTCACTGGAAATCTAAATAGCTCTCCGAGTTTTGCAGATTTGATCATTATGCAAAGCCTCTTTGCATGGCAGTGGTAGCAAGTGAAAATAAATCCAGATGCACTGATAGACTTAAGAGTCCCTTCGCAGCCCCAAAATGTGAAATAATGTTATCTTCATCATTTCTTACTGTGTAGCCATTTATGAAATGCTTACCCTGCGAAGATGCAATAGTTTTCATTTTAAGTCTTGGTACTAGATATTTAGTCTGAGACCAGCTGTGACACTTAAGTATTTCCTGCTTTGATGAACCAGATGATGAAATAATCTAATTAGTCTCCTCATGAGAAGCAGTCAGAAGTATGATAGCTTTCCTATTTAAGAATCAATAAAATGGCAAGATGGTAAAATCTGTCAGGGCATCTGTAACATTAATGTTTTATTATGAAAAAATGGAAGCCTCGTACAGATCTGATTACAGAGGATTACTTATATTTCTTTGCAATATCCAGGGATTAGCAACCAGTGCTTATCCTTTTGCACGCTGTCTGTATTTGTGTGTTCAAAAAACAGAAGGGGTTATGAGAGTAAGACATCCTGATACAAGTACTTAGTCTTCTTCCTCCCAGTGCGTACTGAAGGTAAAGACTTCATTTTTGCCATACCTTCATTCTTTCTCACTGTTATGCATAGCAGGTTTTGGAGATACAAATGACAGTTTGCAGCTGGTATGAACATGGGAGGTTTCACTGAAATTGATGAAATTTTACATGAGGAAAGCCATAGCCCTTTGTCTGACAATTACTGGTGCATGCTTCCACCATCACTGTTGAACCCTCCTATGAATTTCTCAGCTTATTCAAGCTGCAAAAAACAACAAACATCTCAATAAGGCAGGCATAGCATTTGCTAAACCATCTGTGACTGTTTTTTGACTTGTCTTTCTTCATGTGACCCTAGCTTTTTTGCTTTCTGCGTCAGAAGTAGCTCCTTCCATGGATCACAGGGGCACCAAACCGTAATTACAGGCTGCATGTGTTTATGCCTAATCCTTTTTCTCGAAGGAGCTGAGATGCTGCTGGCAGCTAGACATTTTCAGGTCCCCGTCTTGTGAATGCTGCAGCCTGGCATTATAATCAGTTGTCCTATCCCACCTCCCGTAGAAATGCACTACAGCAGCTGTTGTTATCTAACATTTAACATCTTTTATATATTTTATATATTTTATTGACCCTTACCAACACCACAAATTTAGATTTAGAAATACTGAGCTAAGTATCTAACAATTCTCATGTCTTAAGTCACATAGCATGTTGAAGCTATGCTCTGTCTTTTACAGTAACATTTTCACCAGCAGACATTCCCTTTTATCTACCTGTCTTTGTATAACTTGCTCATGTTGTGATATAAATCTATTTAGATTGAAAAAGAGCAAATATTTCAGGAGGCTTTCTAAAAGCAGCTAAAGCATTTATCTACTTCAGTTAAAAATACTCCAGCTCTATCTAATACAGCTCTGTGCCTGGGGAGAGCTTAATATCACACAGAGTTCTCCCTCTGGATGGGTATCTTTAATGTATCACTGGTGCTAGAAAGTTTTCTTCTTTGACATTTACAGCCGCTGTTGCCATTTCTTACCCTCTAACGTTTCCAGGCAGAGTCTTCCAGGAGGGTCTGAGCAGTCTCAGGCTGAGGCTTGCTTGTCTCCTCTGGGAAGTTGTTTTGCAGTTTCAAATACCTCAGCTATTCATAAAAAGGCAGTGCAGCTTTGCCAGCCCTGAAGAGTACATCTGTCTCACTGAGTCACCACTGAGATGCTGAAAACAAACAGGATTTGGCAGTCCTGTTGCAGTGCTTGGTTGCTCACCTATTTCAGGCCACTGGAAGGGTGAAATTAAGACTTTTCAGAAGTGCTTTAGGGAGGTCCGGGTGGCAGCTTAATGGGAGCAGGAGCTGGACTGCTTCATCATCTGATTCATTAGAGGAGGAACCAACTAATGATCATGGATGATGTCAGACAGTATACAGCACCTAGCAGAAGAAAAAGAATTGCTGAGTACAATAAACGGGGAGTCTAAGTAGAGACAAGTGGTCACATGAAGTGAAGGAGCTTTTATGAGGACTGCCCTGGTTTCAGCTGAGATAGTCAGTGTTAATAGCACGCTGAAGTTTTGATTGTTGCTAAGTGATAGGAGAACACCCAGTGCTGAAAGCTCCTCAGCAGGGAAGAGCCACTGCCTTTATGGTGCAGCAGCAGGGGCAGGGCAGAGCCAGGATGGGTGACCTGAATTAGGCCAGGAGTTATTCCATGTCACCATACAAAAGGCCATAGAGGTGTGGGGAAGTTGGCTAGAGGTTAGCCTCTGCTTGAGGATTGGTTGGGTAATAGTCAGCAGGTACTGAGACCTTGTATTGCTGGCAGGACATCAGGTGGTGAATTATTGCAATATATATTATGGTTATTATTATATTTTTTATTTTCCTTTTTTTTGTCATAGTAAATAGTTTTTCTCTTAATTCAAAAGTTCTATTTTAGTTCTACTTTGTTTCCAGTTCTTGCTCTCATTTCACTTGGGAGTGAGTGAGCGAATGCTGTGTGGTGTTGAGCTACCACCAGGCTAAACCATAACAGGGCCTCCAGCAGAGAAGTATGAAGCCTATACCGAGCCCAAATTCCAAAACAGCAGGTCAGAGATGAGGATTTGTGGTGGTAAGTGGTAAGGATGTGCCAAGCATGTGTTAAGAAAGGAAGTCTTTACTACTAATCTTGTAATGATTTGGTGAATCTCTCTTGTTTCTTGAGGACTTTGCCTCTGATGAAGGTTGCATTTAACCTGTGAGATCTTAGTTCATTTCTGAGTTTTTTTCTTCTCCCAGGTTATGTTGGCAGTGTGCTTAGCCTCGTGTGATGTAAAATGCTCTACCCCCTCTAATAGAAAAATCAGGAAGACAGCTCAGGTCTTCAGGTTTTCTATCTAAAGAACCATCTCTTACATGTGCATTGTCAAGTAAGTGGCTCAGAGTCACTTTTCTGTTTTACTTAGTCTATGTTTAGGATGTTTGTAGGAGAAAAAAGAAAACAGAAGCTTCAACACAGGATGAGAGAAGGAGGAGATGACTTCAAAGTGCTGCAATGAAACCTGGCCTGATATAACACAATTTAAAGGAACATTAGACAGCACTGGTCACAGTTATAGATCTTATGTCATGTTATCCCTGCATTTGTTTGAGATTTATTTAAGCTTTCACATGATTTTCAATGTCGCTTAGCATGTCATCTGACTCTTGAAAGTCCACATAGAGACAAAGGAGTTGTGTTTATTTAGCTCTAAATGATAAAAATGCTCAGTGGGTATGGTTGGTACTTCCTCAGCTAATTAACAGAACAGAGGTATTTTCTTTGCCTGACCTGTTGCTGGTCTAAGCAGATATTTGTGATGTCAAAGATTTTGAATATACTCAGTGCCTGGGGGAAGTTCTGTCTTGCCAGACAACCAAGATGGATGGTCAGTCTATTGCTCACTTCTAATTTGACTATTAAATACAACAACAACAACAAGATCACAACAGAGAGAACAGTCCACGTTTATACTGAAACAAGACATGCTGGCTATTGATTCAACTGAATGCAGATCCAGATCTAGTTCTCTTATTCTGTGCTTGAGACACATGTATGTAAGTCTTCTGTCTTACACAGCATGCTCTTATAAAATCCTCTGTTGTGCCAAAGCTGGCTATCAAATCAAATGGAGAGAAAAAAAAAAAAAAAAAAAAAGGCAGTAAATACTAAAAACTACTGATGGTGGCACTAGAGGCCTATCCCTCTATCCTCCTCCCTAGATAGCTAATAAAGAACATAAAAAATAGATGTTATCAGGCCATCAAGAATTAACAACATGCAGCAGATGGTAACACCTACCTTTTGCTGTATACCTAATTTTAGCCCAGACTATTTACCAGCAAGTTGTGGCAAAGATTAAGGAATCTAGCACTCTAGAGTGGGAAGTGAGTAGAGACAGGAGGGGGTGGAGAGGTTATTTCTCCCTTTTGGCCCTGTTTTAGGATATCACTTTAATTAGTGGCTTTGCACACCACCATTACTCAGTGAAATGAATGAAGGTGATTCTTTCGACCCCAAACTATCAACTATTAGTTAGAAACTAGTCTTGAAGTCCATGATGTGTCCAGAAAGCTAAGCTTTATTTTATGCCTGAAATGGAACCATTGCCCTGAAGTGTTATCAGAGGAAATGCAATAATGCTTCACTACATAAGTGCGTGTCTGCTTACGGATGCATGTATGCATTTTCAGTCATCATGTTCTGCTCTTACCTGGTATCTTCTCTATGCTGTATTTGTTGTTCTTTCCTGATGCCCAGAACAGTATGATTTAGGACAGTAAATACACATTGATGCGTGCTTGATCTGCCACTCCCGTGATGGATCATCTAGACTAAGAGTATGTCTTCACCACAAGCTTAATGCAGATTCTGCCCAACATTTTAGTACAAATCTCTGTATCAGCAGCACACTTTAACCTTTCACCCAGGCTTATCTGAGCTTTGAAAAGGCATTTGCTAACCATAGGTTAAAGCCTTGGTGCTGCTGAAAGGTGGTCTCTGAGCTGGGTGATGCAGATGTGCCACTCACCACAAGGCCAGGGAGTGACTGCAAATTGCTGTGAGAGAACAAAGTGTCTTGGCTTTTCTCCTGCCAAGGTGAAGGATAGCACCATCAGTGTCAGTAGTCCTCAGATTAGAGGCCTTAGAGACAAGGCGCTCTAGTTTTTCAAGCAGAAAAGGAGGTGGACCATTTCCTGGTAGGCCATTTCTTAGGTGGGCACCACCATGCTCCCTCCCCTTGACGTTTGTTGCCAAGGCAGGATAATGTTACCATGGATGTAGCTGGTGGTTGTGCATGCCTACTTCCTGCAGAAGACCTTGGTGATATTCAAGGGTTTCTCTGTCCCAAACCACAACCTCTTGGGGGCCCTTGTGTTTTTGCCCATAGGCTTAAATTTGCATTTTAGTACAAACTGGGGGGATGCCAGAAGGCATACAGGTTAAAAAAGTGTAGAAAATGCCTGAAGGATCTGTACGCAATGGGAGAAATTTCCCCAAAGCTTCAGAAAGACTACACTAGTGATAAAAACTTACTTTGCTCCTCCTTTGAGAGGGTCATTTACAGATTTAATTTCTTTCTGATTTAATTGTTGTATTGCAAACTGCTTTTTCCTAAGGGGAAGTTACTTACATAAGATATTGAAAGTATATCTCTGTGGTGAATGCTTTGTTTGAACAGCACTTCAGTGAGAAACAAACTGCTCTGTTGCACAAGTGAATAAAAAATGGCCTGTAGCCCTGGTTCTGATAGACTGGCTAACAACTCTGAGTTTTCTGTATTTTGTGCCTGGTTTGAAGTGCCTGAATGATATTGGTTTTTATATTTATTATTTATTGGATGTCTCCAGGGAAGAGAGATCTGGCCTGTAGTTGGTTTGGCTGTGTTTCTGAAGAATAAAAAGCTTACAAACCTGTTCATTTTTAAAGTTACATTAATGGAAATATGTCTGATGTTTTTTTTTTTTTTAAGGTTCAGATTTCATGTTCACTGTTGGAAAGATCATTTGTAAGGGAAACAAAAACTTCTGTGAGTTTTTCTACATGAATATGTTTTAAGGGATGCCAAACAAAAAAGAGTACTTAACTTTTTTTGCTTCAGTCTTCTCTGCTAACTGCTTGCCATAGCCCTCAAATGCATAGTTTAGTAGGAAAGGACTGGGGAAGCAGTGTCCTTCCCACTGTTAGTGAAGATCAGGTTTGTGACTGCCTGAGGACCCTGAACATCCACGTCTGTGAGTCCTGATGAGATGCATCCGAGAATCCTGAGACTGACTCATGTAGTTACCAAGCCACTCTCTATGACATTTGAAAAGTTAAAGAAGTGAAGTCTCTGATGACTGGAAAAAAAGCAGCATCACACCCATTCTTAAGAAGGGTAAAAAGGATGACCCTGGGAATTACCAACCTGTCAGTGTCATCTCTGTGCCAGGAAGGATCATGAGCAGATCCTCCTGGAAGCTATGCTGAAACACATGGAAGGCAGGGAAGCAATACAGGAGAACCAGCATGGCTTCACCGAGGGAAAATCCTGCTTGACCAATGTAGTGGCCTTCCATGATGGTTCCCTACATCACTGGACAAGGAAAAAGCCACCAATGTTGTCTATCTGGACTTCAGTAAGGTCTTTGACACGGTACTCCACAACATCCTTGGGCAGTGAACTGAGATGAATCTTATGATCTCAACAAATCCAAATGCAAGATCTTGCACCTAGGTCAAGGCAACCCGTGTTAGAAATGTAAGCTGGGGAGAATGAAAGGATTGAGTGCAGCCCTGCCAAAAAAAACTAGCAGTACAATGGATGGGAAGCTGGATATGAGCCAGGAATCTGCCCTCATAGCCCAGAAAGCCAACCGTATCCTGGTCTGCATCATATGAAGCATGGTCAGCAGGTTGAGGGAGGTGATTCTGCCCCTCTACTTCACGCTGGTGAGGGCTCTCCTGGAGTACTGCATATAGATTTGGAGTCCTCAGTGCAAGAGAGACATGGACCTGTTGGTGTGTGTCCAGAGGAGGGCCACAAAAATTGACACAAGAGATGGAAATACTCTCCTATGAGGACAGGCTGAGAGAGCTGGGGCTGTTCTGCCTGGAGAAGACCCTGGGGTGACCTCATAGGAGCCCTTCAGTATCTAAAGGGGAACTAGAGGAAAGAAGGGAGCAGACTCTTTAGCAGGCTCTTTTGTGATAGAAGGGGAAATGGTTTCAAGCTCAAAGAGGGTAAATTTAGATTGGATATAAGGAAGAAGTCTTACAGTGAGGGTGGTGAGGCACTGGAACAGTTGCCCAGAGATGTGGTGGATGCCCCATCCCTAGAGACTTTCAAGGTGAGGCTGCATCAGGCTCTGGCTATCTGATCTAGGTGTGGTGTCCCTGTTCATTGCAGGGGAGTTGGACCAGATGGCTTTTAGAGGTCCCTTCCAACTCTAAGGATTCTATGAATCTATGAGATAGCCTTCTGTGACTTGTCACAATCTGAAATACTGGTCCCTGTTTATTATCCTGGAGTCAATCTAGTCACCCTCGTGATCACAATGTATGCAAACAGCTCCACTGATGCCAGTAATTCTTGCATAAGTCAGTGATAACGTGTGTTATTTAAAGACAACTTACAACCATGTAACTTTGTGTATCCCAGGATTCTTGGGGAATCAGTATCTTCTTCTGTTTGTATAACATCTAGTAAAATCAGCTGCTGAGCCAACACAGCTTTGGCAGCTGAGCTTTTAGTATTTTTGTTGCTTCTTATTTAATACAAATAGTTGAGAAAACAGAATGAAACTGAAGGAAAAAAATACTCTTATGCCTCTTTAATTAATTTCTTGAATTCTTAGTAGGTTTTAGAATTTATAAGAATAAAAGCAGAGAACATCTTGCATCATAGCAAATATGGAAAATAAACCATATTTTTGCCTTTATCCAGCTGACTGCACCATCCCTGGGCATTGAACACAGAGACAGGGTCTGATCTGTCTCCTCAGCTGCCTTAGACTGCAAACAAGCCTTAAAGAGATACTTTCTAGCTCTAATGTTCAAATTAAACTTTTAGAGGATTCATTCCAGTTGAATGTTTGAATATGTTGACGTGCAAGAGACAAATGCCCTTTCTCTGAAGGGCTTTTTTCTACAGCATGCTCAGGAACTAGCAGCAGCCTTGAGTTAATTGAATGCTGCATACAAGCGAAGTGTGACACGGCTTCCAGGTGCAATACAATATATTCAAGTATTTGTCCACATGTAAGCAGTTAATTTTGTTGCTATGAAGCACAATTCAAGGCTATTGCATTCTGTTTAGTACAAAGCTGTACAATTACTAAATCATGCTGGTTGCAAAATACATTTAAGGGCAAGGTAGGTTTAACTACAGCATTGCAAATGACAATGAATTTTTTTGCTTGGTTCTATCTTGCTGTACCTTTTGTAGCTCAGGGACAGCATCTGGTGCTCAGTAAAATCCTTATTGTATTTAGTTTATCTGCTAGGAGGAGTGAAGGAAAAGATATTGTATTTTCCAAGGGCACATGTTCCTGCAAAAATGGTCCACATTTTACAGCCCTGCTTCTTGACCAGTCCCAATCATTCACATTTTATGCTTTAAGCCTCTCAAAAATGTGGTGATGTTTTTTAACATCATAGAAACCCTTTTACGGGGATTTTTTGTTGTTCTTTCTTGCTAAGCCTTTTAAACACCTTTTCTATTTTCTAGATGGTGTCTAAAAACTTAGTGTTTATGTAAAAGCTGAGATTCTCTTGGAAAATGTTACTCAAAGTTTTTGGGAAATGCTGAAATTTTAATGTTGAAATATTGAATGCTGGATTCTTCTACCCAAGCATCACCTATCCTGTGCAAGGCTGATATATAGACAAATGTGAAAGTAGCACTCTGTGTTGTGTAAATACACAAAACCAGAGAGGTCTTCATTGGCTAGAAAATTCAATATTTTTGGACTAAATTTCCTTTGTTTGTTTGTTTGTTTTTCAGCTATCACTGCTGAATGAGGGGCATCCTAGGGCAGCAGACAGAGGGCAGACAGGAACTGCAGTGTGTGGACGCTCCACCAACTTGTACTGAGAGCTAGAAATGAAGACAAGTATGTCATTCAAGCTGTATCCAATTCCTACCCTCCAGTGCAGAGCAAAGCCTGCCTGACTACAGTCTGCTGCTGTAGTGCTGTAGGCAACACTCTTGGGGGTATAGTGGTGAGGAAGGGGTAGATGGATGAATAGGAAGGTTTCTGCATGTTCATTGAAAAACCTCATTAAAAATGTACAACATCTCAACTGACCCAGCAAACAGCATGCACTTCCTTTTACCCCCATTTCTGTGCAAGCATAGATACTTAAAAGTACACAATTTGTGCATATGGGGAAGCTGAAGGAAATGAAAGTGTGAAATTTATAATTGTATTTGGCAATAAATTTAAGTTATAACTACTGTATAACAGAATTTACTTTCCCAATTCCTTGCTATTTAAGGCAGATAAAAATTTTTATTCTGCAAACTGTTATTTTAACAAGCGGCAGGCTGATCCTATATCATAATAGCCAGGAGCTTATAAGCAACTTAAACAGCATGATGTTCTTCAGGGGGCTGCTGGAAAGGAAAACTTCCCATGAACACATATTTGAGGGTTAGAAAAAGTATTTAATTGAGGAAGTAAATTTATTGTAAAATATGAGTAGCTGTGGGAAAGGAATTTCCACATAGAAGTCATAAAATCATTAAGGTTGGAAAAGACCACTAGGATCATCTAGTCCAACCACCAACCCATACCCACTAATCCATGTCTCTCATTGCCACATCTACATGTTTCTTGTTACCTTATGTTTCTATTCTCTATGTTAGATGTGTTTTTTCTCTATATAAATGAATTAAAGCACAATGCTTGCATCTTCAGTTACAATGTCTGTGCCAGGTAATGTCCCTCAGAGTGCCAATATAATGGATCGCTTCAATGCTTAAAAAAAATGAAGTGTATTGCATATTAGTATATACGTTCATAGGTTGGTTTCTTTCTTTTTTTTTTTTTTTTTGAGCTTGATTGAAAGTTATAAAGTTTTCACATCATTGCTAAGACCCTAAAGCACTGTACAAAAAGAAATATATCATTCCTAATAAAGACAGGAAATTGAGAAGCTGAAAAAGAATGATGAAGGAAGAAAAACATTGATGCCTGCATGATCCTGGAAAATAACTGTTATGTTCTGTTACAGAAATTAAAATAACTTCATTGAGGATTTATTACTAAAGAAAAGTGGATGTGGGAATAAAACTCATTAAAAAAAAAAAAGAAAAGCAACACATCACCACAGATAAAAAGCAGTTGTCAGCAGAGAAGATACAAATCAAGGCAAAAATAGAGGTTTAAATGTATTTCCAGTTAAAATACTTCATTTAATGTGAACGATAATGCAAATAAATGTATTTGAAATTCAGAGGTGTTTAATCACCTGTGGTAGTGCTCCTAGCCGCTACTCAAGGAGTTATGATTTATAACATCCATAATGAACCTAGCTTTAAAGACGTCTTTCTTCTAAGCTGCCATTTTGATACCGAAGAATTATTTACACTTTTTATCTGAGGAAAATAATAAAAACAAACCAGAAACAAAACCCAAGAGCCTGTGAAGAGTTAACTTTAAGTGTTCTAGCCCAAACTGTTTTGACACTGCCACCTGCAGTAATTGCCCAGATTGGCTATTCATTAACCATTTGTTGGATTTTGTTTCCATGACAACTTTCTATACCGTAATATCTTATAAACTTGGTAGAAGCCAGCCATCAACTTAAAACGCCTAAATGTTTCTCTGAGTTGCATCTCTTGTTTCCTAGGCAACTCCTCTCGAGTCACCCTAGGATATTTTGAGGCACCCAAGACAAATTCCACCGCATTGATCTTTTTAATGAATTTACACTGACCTGCAGTATACATATTGTACCAAACTTAAAATATTAGATGACAGAATCTTTATTGATTTCATTCAAATGCTGCTTCCCAGCTGAAATCCAATTACTTTGCCCCAGTGCGTACATTTCCCCCATTAAGGCTGCAAAAACAATGCTGTAAGGCACTATCTATATGTATGCAGACCAATCTGAAGATTAAAAACAACTTTGCATACTAAAAGCAATGTTTCTAACAGAAGCAAGGACACGTTTTTGCTGCTTTAACGCAATATATAATTATTAAGATAAATTCTAATGAGAAAAGGTAAATGTGGAAGAAATCCCAAGAAGCACTGATGCTTGCATTCTATTTGGTACATTGAAAATGTAGCAGTTAGAAAGTCATAACACAATTGAAACTTCACAGATATTAAATATACACCTTCTCCCAAATATATATATACATATACACACACATACACAAGTAGGTTGCTCTGAAAGTAATGCTTCCATTTTTTTCTGTAGAAACTACAACAGGTAAAATGAATATAACAACTATTTGATAGAATAAATTCTCAGCTACAAAACACTATTTTTCAGCACAGTCAACACCATTAGCCATGTATTTTTGCCAGCAATAAACAAGAGCCTGTATGCTGTGCATGTAACAATCTGCACTGGCAGAAGTGACTTGTCGCCATTGATGAAATACACTACCCACCACCTTACTGTGCTCACATTCACTGTTTTGTCTCTAGAAACATTCAGCTGAAGTCAGTGAATGTCAGTGGGTGCAATTTTTTCTGCATAGAGGAATTTACTGACACACCTTTACTTCATGCACACTTCCATGTCAGACACCGTTCAGTCAGACTGCCTCTCTCCTGCCATCACTCAGCAACAAGTAATGGGTTATTGGTGGGAAGGTTTAATCTCTACTGCTATACCACCAACATCTACCTCTGACATTGTGGGGCAACATCATAAAGTAGAAGGCATTCCTCTTGGAGAAACTCTTGTGTATGTGTGTATAAATGCTTATTCTATATACTGTATTTTTAAAAAAGTTGGTGACTAATAAAATCTGTTCTAATTCTGCACATACTCTAATATGCTGTCTTGGAATGTTGAAATGAACCAGCTGAATCTCGTGCTCTTGATTACAGCCTCTTCCTCCAATGTCTCTTAAAGAAACTGTGTTCATTTCTAAGCCCATATTTAGTCTCTACAATGTATAAAATGCATTTTCATTTCCCACTTTTCTCCTCTCACAACTAGTTCCACAGCATAAAAAGGTGGGATATGGGTCTGTGCTATTTGAATGAAAAAGAAGAAAATTAGTCACTTTTGGGAGTAAGAAACGGCTAGAAATCTAAGATCCACTTTAGTCTTGTACCAGTCTGCCTTATTTGAACCCACAGTACTCTATTTTCCTAGTGTTAATCCATATCCTGTTATTTCCAGAACTAGCCTACCCTCTTACAGAATCACAGAATCACAGCATCATAGAATGGCCAGGGTTGGAAGGGACCTCAAGGACCATGAATCTCCAACCCCCCTGCCCCATGCAGGGCCACCAACCCCCCCATTTAATACTAGACCAGGCTGCCCAGGGCCCCATTCAATCTGGCCTTGAACACCTCCAGGGATGGGACATCCACACATCTGTCTCTGCACTTTCCTGACCTCAGCTCTGACACCTTTCCATTTTTATCATGTATGCTGCACTCTAGCTTAAGACTAAAACCAAAACCAGGCAACATGATGAGTGCATAGGCTGATTTAGTTTTTGCAGAGATATGTTTAGGAGCATATTTACAAAACCATTAAAGTTAGCACCCCCAGAATCCTTTGATGGCATATATTTCAGATCTCTCCTGCAAGGATAATCTGCTGATTTCAGAGATGTTCGGAAGCTTTTGTGGCTCAGCTTTATCAATAGTATGAATGTCTCCAGTTTTCTGCTTTTCAGAGGAAGAATGATCTGAAGTCAAGAGTGGGCTTTGCAGCTCATGTGCTTGCTTCTCTGCCAGCCTTTAGAAACATCTCCTTTTGGAGCCTGAAGAAAATTTATATACACAGGTGTTGACTTTGGTCATATACTTAAACTTCCTTGTTCTTACACAATGGTGAAATAATCCTTCTTGCTTGGAAAGAACAATGTCATTTTCTGATTATTCATGGCAAAGATGTGCTGGCTCATGTAAAAGCAGTTTTCTGAGCATGCTTTGATATGAGGTTTTAATTCAAACCAGTCAACTTTATCTGGGAAATGCATTTGGGGAAAACTTTTCCGGTGAAAATTCTTGAAGTCTACCTCCAGTCTGTTGCTTGTGTAATCAGTAAATAGGGAAGAAGCAGTGGAAGAGAACAAGGGCCATAATTTTACTGTTGTGGGAGTTGGCTGTCGTGGTGTTAAGAAATACAAAGGTTTTGTGTAAAGGAATAGAATTACTGCTGACAAAGAGATGAATGAAAGACGCTTCAAGAGAGAGTTCAGGTTGCTACTAAGGAGCAACTTGAGGAAATTAACTACTTTCAGCTTTTGAAATGCCTATTTATTGAGCAAACATTTAACAGTATTGTTACATTAATGCTAACTGACAGGCGTTCCGCACTTGATAAAGTATTTGAGAGGTAAAACTGTATTTAAAAACCAAGTCACAATGGTATTGTAAGAGGTAACTGGCGGTGATTAATGCATATTCATAGAAGATTAAAACGATTATAGAGTGTCTAAAGGAGAGCAACAAAGATGTTGAAGAGTTGGGGCTTTTCAGCTCGGAGAAGAGAAGGCCCTGGGGGAACCTTATAGCAGTGTTCCAGTACCTGAAGGGGACCTACAGGAAAGCTGGGGAGGGGCTTTTTATAACAGCAGGTAGTAACAGGAAATGACTTTAAACTGGAAAAGGGTAGATTTAGAGTAGATATTAGGAAGAAATTCTTTACTGTGTGAGTGGTGAGATACTGGAACAGGTTGCCTGGAGAGGCTGTGGATGCCCCATCCCTGGAAGCATTCAAGGCCAGGCTGGATGGGGCTGTGAGCAATCTGGTCTAGAGGGAGTTGTTCCTGCCTATAGCAGGGGGGTTGAAACTAGGTGATCTTAAAGGTCCCTTCCAATCTAAACCATTCCACAATTCCCTGGGTTCGCTCAGCACAGAGCAGAGAAGCTGAGGGGAGGCCTGATGGCGGCTGCAGGGAGCAGAGGGCAGCGCTGAGCTCTGCTCTGTGTGACAGCGACAGGGCCTGAGGGAACGGCGTGGAGCTGTGTCAGGGGAGGGCAGCTGGGGGCTGGGGACAGGTGCTGCACCACAGGGCGGTGGGCACGGAACGGGATGCACAGGGCGGTAGGCACAGTGCTGGAGTTCAAGCATTTGGATAACACTCTCAGACTTAAGGTTTGCATTTTGGGTGGTCCTATATGGAACCGAGGGGTTGGACTCAATGATCCTTTTGGGTCCTTACTAACTTGGGATATTCTGTGATTCTATAGAGATATAAAAAGAATTCATGATCTGTTTTTCTGAGCCAGAATGATCATTTCTCTACGTTGTGTCTGCTGCTTTCCTTTATCCTGACAGGAAATGGTCCTTTGAAGACATAATGAGTTGTCTAATTTTCTGCATGTTAGAAGTCTCATTAAACATAATAAATTATTAATGCCAAAGAGATTATGGTGGAAGGCATTCGTAGGATCAGAGCTGCAAGTGTTAAACTCTTCTGGAAATAGCTGTGGTTTGTCTGTACAGTATCAGTTTATTGAGATCCCGAGCCTGATAGTAGTAGAATAAATAGTAATGTTTATAAGGATCAGATTGTATGATGAGTGGTATTTTCCAGAAAAGTTTAAATGTTGGGCAAGTCAAATGCTATGAATCTCATCTCTTGAGCTAAATTATATCTTTTTGGAAAAAAAAGCATTGCACATGTTCCTTCAAAATCTCAAATGCATTTCATAGTGTTTCATAGATGACTTACATTGCTGTTATGCAGAATCCACTTTAATTAGGATTGTAATGGATTTCTTATGTCAGCATTCAGGGTTATAATATTCTGTTTCCTCTAGTGTGCTAGCCTACTGGTAAAATATTAATATTACATCTTTAGGAGAAACTGTTCTTTGAAAGTATCATTTTGTTCTTGCTTTTCTCAGACTAATTGTTTTCTGATGTGCAAATAGTGCTTCTTCATTTAGATGGGAGTACCAACACATGATGGATGGACTGTGATTGCTTAAGGGGATTAGTGGACTATGTTCAGGAAAGACTGTGGAGGTCTCCAATTGCAGTTGGCTTTGGATCACGCTGTAACAAATGTTTTCAAAGCACTTCTTTTAACTTCCAAATTGACACTAGCATTACAGCAGGTCCTAAGTATGTCTATATATTTTCTTTGTATATGCTAAGAATATTAATAGAAAGAAGATTTTCTTTTTGTAGTTCAGCTCTGAGCAAGCAATACGAATGTACATAAGTTTGAAATAAATTGCATTTGTTGTCTGTATGGAATGAGGTTTATTAAGATAGTGTGTTGTTGTATAGCTACTTCCAAATAATTGACACAACTTTGCATATTTTAAAAGGGAAGAAACAGTAGCAACAGAAGCTTTATTTACTTTGGAGACAGCTAAAAATCCAGCAAGAGGAAATGCTGATCTGTGCTTGTGCTTTTCACGTAAAGAGTATAAAATATATTGCCTTTGTTTGTTCCATTTAGTTTAATTCATGACTTGAATTCAGGGGGATTGCCAGAAACGACAAAATGTTGCATGTACCTCTTTTGCAGCTGGGCATGTGCCAATAGCCGGAAGGCTACATCTGCTTTGCATATGAATGTATATAGTATATTCATCAGAGCCTAATGTGCAGGGTTAGCCTTTATATATACGTATGGCTTACAAAGCAACTGCATAAAATATGCTCCAAAGGCTAGAGGAGAATAGGGCATAAAAAGGAAAACCGACTCTTCTTGTGTCCATCCCTCTCTTCATGCATTATTTAATGTGCCCTTCACTGCCAACATTCATCAGGCTGAAATTCTTCAGGAAAAAAAAAAAGCAAAACCAAAATCAAAGCACAAGCTAAGGCTTTATTTGGAAGAAAAAGAACCTCACCAGTCAGACAGTATTTGTCCTGAAGATGAATGTTCACTTTCCTAGGTGCAAACCGTCATCACTATGAAACAAGATTTTGGTGCCAGTGGCAAACCTCAGGTATACAAAGGAGCGTTTGGAGTCTCTTCCAAAACTGCCCAGGCAGTGAAGTGCAGCATTCACTCTCATCCCGTCTACTTTTTATTTTCCTAGGTGAAGCCTTAAAGCAGTGAAGACATTTCAATGCAGTTTTCAAATGATTGGCCTCAGAAGGCCCAGGGTTTGTTTTCTCTCTTGTCTGCAAAGCTAGAAGGTTGTTCCAACATTAAGTTCCTGATGGCTAAAGATTCTCCTTCACTATCCCTTACTTAGGGGAGGGTCAGTATGAGAAGGTGTGTTTCAGAAGTGTATGTGGCCATTCCAGACTGCATCCTGGTCACTTTGGTCTTCTGCAAAAATGTATTTAGAGGATGCCTTTCCCATAGTACCTCATGTATGAGGATATTCTGAGTATGCTCAGAATAGGCACTAGAAAAACTTCTGAGAAGGTCTGTCCTTTAACCAGAAAGCTCAACAACATTAAATCACATTAGAAAATTTAATTTCAGAGTCAGAAAATGTAGATTTTTTTTCCCCCTCTCTTATTTTTTATTCTTTCTTTTGAATGTGAGCTTAAATTTTCTTCAGCTGATGAGATCATCAGTGAACTGTGGGAAACCAAGTATTTTCTATAGCACATTTTAGAGTCAGCAACTAGACAGAACCAGGTGTGTGCAGCCTAACAGTATCTTCACAAAGAGGAACAGGATCTTTTGTCGCAGTGGTACAATTTAGGTCAGGCAGAACACACCACAGTCCTCACATACAATGCCTTTTGTTAAGAAATCACAGCAAAAGTAAGGTTAGTGTCAGATTCTGCGCATGTTTCTTTTAGAGGCCACTTTATCTTTGTTATCTTGGGTCTGAGAGTGCTCACACTCAGCTGTAAATCAGATCTCACCTCCGGATGGCGGACACCTCAGCTTAAGACCAGCACCTGTACCCTGGGTCAACCCCACTTGTGAAGACAGAAGAAATGGGCAAATATATTTGTCGCAGCAGAGTCCTGACAACATTGAGGCTGCACATGATGTTCATTCAGAAAGGTCTATTTAAGTCTGTTATAACCCTGCTTGTTTTCAGTCAAGTCACTTTTTGTGAGGATATTTGAGCAGTAGCAGATCTTCTTTTCTGTGAAGAAAATGATCTCCACTTCAATACACCCATATTATTTGAAATGCTAAAAGTGAAGCCCTAGCAAGTCATGCCTCTGTAATTTGGAATAGAAACATTAATTTGTCAGGAGCCCAGGGCCTAGGGTTACAGGTGTCTGACCAAATAGTGTGGTGAAAATCTATTTTGATCTGTCTAAAAGTAAGTGTTTTTAAGACTTTCAATGTAGATAGTTTTTTTTTTTTTAAATAAGACAGAAACGTCTTTATCTTTTAAACCATCAGTGCTGAATGTGAGCTCTCTTTATATTTGACTGAAGTGCTTTTGTCAGCCTGATCAGTCATGCCCAAAGCTCACAGGATCCTTTCTCAGATAACTGCTGAACTGTGTACTGTCTTCATAGTATGACTGCAGTTTGAAAGGGGGGACCCCAGACGATTTTGCTATCTTAGTTATAATTCTCCCAGTAGATACTCCAAGAGCTATTAAATCACATGACTGTCACGATTTTTTTCAAATCTTAGCAAAGATAATTATATGTTATAGGTTTGATAGTAGGACAATATTTTGTAATATAAGTAAAAATAAGTTGACACTGAATGCCTTACTTATGCAAATATACTTGACAGATACTGCTGTGCTTACCACACTTTTTATTACAACAACAACAAAAAAGAATACGATAGGTAATATAATCTAGTGGCTCCAAATATCAATGACTATACTTATGTAAAAGTACTGACAGTGAGATTTTTATCCTGAATTATTGCAACTAAGTTCTGGTTCTTACCTCTTTCCCTCCCATGGCTGTATTTGAAAACTCTCTATTGGCTGTGGAACTGTTATAATTGTACATAAGATTCTGTTGCAATAGCTGGTAGGCTGCACTGTGGCATCGACCTTCGTATGTTTAACTTTGAGATGCGATTTATCACTTGTCTGTCTGGGCGGATTTGGATGTGTAACAAACACCACTGAAATATATGAATGCATTTCCATAATTAGTGTCTTGTGAGGATAGACTTGGATTTAATAAGAGATTCAAGCCTTAAGTGTCTTGCAAATTTCAATATATTGATTAATACTATCCTTTCAACCAGAACGTAGTTTAACAGCCACCTGTTTTTGGGAAATCCAGAAATCCACCACTAGAGTTGCCTAGCATTCAAATCAGAAAAATAAATGAAGCTAGATGAATGCACCGCAGTTAAACTACCCTTGTAAAATAACATTGTGGAAACTTTGGTGGGCAAACATTTGGAAATAATTTTTATATTGAATGTATTCAGTAATTAGAATATGGCCTCCAGGTAACATTTCATACACCAGTAATATTAATTCAAAATGGAAAAGATGAATGATTAAATGACTTAAGGGCACAATATTTACCAGATGTAACCAAACAGGGTCTGAGAATGATGAACAACCAGGTTTTGTTTTTCTGTGTAACTGCTTCATTCAGTAGTCAGATGAGCTTCTAAAACTGAAATCAGAATACATGTCCTGGGCAGAGGAGAATTTGCTTCCTTTGGTCCTCTTAGAACTAAATTTGCTGCTTTTGTTCTACTGAAACCACAGTTACCCAGAAAGAGCACACCTGTGTAAAAGGAAAGTAGGAATGCCATGGAATTACCATTACTCTTCCTTTTTCTATTAGGTTTGCCTTTGCACAGTGTGTTCAAAGCCCCTTCATTTCTATTTCTTAAAGAGAATCCAGGAGTAGTCATCAGAGGAGTATTTCATGAGGTGAGAAGAAAGTCAGAAGAAAATAATTACAAAGATAGTGCCCTACCAGGCAGTGTCCAGTAGGTTTATTGGTCAGATTGGTCAGACTTGCAAGGCCTCCGCTGGGTCAGAAATCCTTTGGTGCCCAGGGTCACTTCTGGAGGACAGCATCTGGAGTAACTGCTACCTGCAATAGAAGAAAACATCTTTAAAGTTGAGGTGCCCTCTACTCAAAGTATGCGTGAAAGGCATGTCAGCAGTTTATCCATGTCCTTGCACCTGCATTATTTGGTCTAAAGTGACAATAAAATTGGACTGAGTATCAGTGAATGAAATATCAGAAGCATTCATCAGTGACATTTTTCTGTTTTGTTAAAAGCACAGCTTTTTTTTTTTTTTTTAAGCACAGATAATGAAGTCTGAAAACAAAGTTGTAGAATCTCATTGCAGAATGCATTCCTACCCAAGCAGAACATAGAACCAACTGCATAGTGTGCATAAATCCTGCAGCAATTGGTTCAGACATGTGATTCTCTGTACGCTGTGACCTTTTGAGGACTGCAGAGCAGTGATTGCTTTCCCCCTGTAGACAACTGGCCTCCCACTCTTTGCCTCTGCAGGAGAAAGAGAAAAGCAGAAAAAACTGTAATCCGAAATGAGTATTTCTCAGATGTATGGATATATGTATGTATATGTATCTCTTATGACTTGTACTTAGTTAATTGCTATAACATCTGCAGTTCTACCTATGGCACATCCATTGCTAACTACTGCCCATCAAAGTTAATGCATGATCAAAACACTCCTGGACTGTCTGTCCCCTCACACTGGGAAATGCCTTCTTCTGTTCTGCTATCAGATAGCTCTGAGCTGCTATTGAACATCATTCTTCAGCACCTGTGCTTATTACAGAAGTTCTTTCTTGGTTTTACAATTTGCACAGAAAACCATGGTTTTTGTTCTTTATACCTGTGGCTTAGGAAACGAGGTCATGGACAGAGATAGAAGAGGGGCTCAGGTAGTGTGCTAAGTGTGTTACAATGAAGAGTTGTCACAGCCTCTAGGATCCTCCTGCTGTTGGTATACAGAATAATAAATAAATAGAAACCATGATACTTTTTGCATGTATACCTATGTATACGTGTGTGGGCAGAAAACTTCTGGGGGAATATATTTCATGATGATGACAAAAGAATCAATCTCTGGCACTGTGTGAATACAGTGGCAAAGAACTAAAATGGGAGATATCCTGTTGTTGGGTAGGACTGCTATTAGCTGCATCTGCCCCAGCACTATTCAGCAGTTCTCTATGTCATTATAGAGTGTCAGCTCTGAACTTTGCCTTGAATTCTTCTTTCTGGCCTTCATACCCATATGAAGAAAAAGTATGTGCCCAGCTTTTCTTAGGAACGTACCTGAGATACATTATTTTCAATTTAAAAATTACAGCCCCCACCCCTTGTATAGGATCTTACTTTATTTTTCTTTGCTAGCTTATGATCAGCCAGTGGAATTTCATCCCTAAGAAAAGTAATAAACCTGCCAGGAAAGCTCATTAGTTTAATTTATTCTGATTAAATACAAAGATTGTTCACTTCTCTGTTTCACCAATGATTAAAATAAAAAATTTAAATGTGGCCAGAAGGTACATTTCAACTGGTGATTCAGACTGTAAGGCAGAAAGCAGGTTTTGTATAGGAAAACACTGTTAAATATGTAAGCGCAGTATGCTTGTGTGTGAATTTGAAATACATTTATGCAAGGATGTAGACTTGTAATGTCCGAAGTTTCAAGAAGGGATTTGTTTGGGTTTGGGGGTTGGGCACAATTTTCCTCTCATTAGTGTGTGGTTTCATGTCTATCCTTAAAACAATATTATAGGGGAAATAAACAGGTCATTCTTGTGATCCAGAAACAAATGGTCAGAGGTGAGTTTTAGGTAAGACTTGTATTTATTGGATGACCTAAACAGAAAGCAGATTAATGTCTTGAGGAATCTCTCACAAAGTGGTAGCCATAGCAGCTCAGATGGAAAAAAAAATTGCATCTTCTTAAAATTGCTGATTGTAGTGCCTGTGAATCAGCAGCGTATTTTTCTAGCATTGATGTGTGAGAGAAATGATCTATTTGCAACATAAACTTGAATCCTTCTTCTTCATCTAATCTACTTATTCTTCTGTTCCTTGAACCTTTGCATTGAATTCATTCCTGATTTTGTCTTCCTCTTTTCCTCTTCTACATAAAAATTTCCCAAAGTCTTTTTTAATCCCCACTTCCCCTGTGGGTGGAAGATATCAGCATAGCATCTGTGTGCCAAGAGCTGATGTTTTACCAATTGCTTCTGCATTTCTGCTGGAGAATAGAGGAAATACAGGAATTGCCAGAATGAACCAGAGCTGTGATACCTTTAATCCAACATTCTCTGATCTCATCTGTATATACACTGAACAGTGTAAGTTTTCTATACTGTTTTCCTATTTTCTCCTTGTTTTTAGAGGTAGATTTTGCATAGCCTGTAGAAATGTGGAAACAAAGATACAGAAGCAGAATTACAATAGCATTTCAATTGAAGGAGAAACATATTTCTGGGCCATTCCATCCTCATAAATAAATGCATGAAATGGGATATCTGCTGAAGGCTAAGCTGTAAAATGGATAGCACACAATACTCCTTTCACTTACAAAGCTAGTTTGGGCACTTACTACCAGCAAGTGTATGAATACAAGGTCATTCAGGAAACACAGCAAAAAAGGAAAAAAAGCCACATAACTGTGGGATTTGAGGCAAACACTTCAACTTGGAAATTTCAGAGAATGTTTCTGAAGTTGCAAATTGAATGTAACCGTGTGCCACCTGGCTCACCTTCTACCGCTGTTAAATGCAGTTCTCCTCAACTAACCCTTATGTGCATACAGGGGACGACCCATGAGATCACTGGCAAATCCTGTCACCTTCTGGGATTTATCTTGGCTGTTATTCAAATGATACACAGTGAAGCCTCCAGAAAATAATGACAGTGAAGAGAATGTACATTAAATGCATTCATCGACCCTATTCCATCTGATGAAATATAGTCATTCCCAGACACAAATTTTCTCCTGCCTGAGAGAAAGAAGAGAATCCACTAGACTCTTTTGATTATAGATTTCTTATTATTATTACTATTATTTTTAAGATTGTTAAAAAGGAATTAGTGCCTGTAAGTTTATTTTACCAGAAAAAGAGAAGGTGTCATGACCATATTGGTGGTTTATTTCAATGTTTAGGCCCATGTATCTGACTGATTAAAGAATGCTTGAGTTTTTCAGGCAGCTGCACATGTGATGAAGCAGTTGTTATAGCAACAATACATTTTTTATGAGTTATAATAATGACAGAGCAACATCTTTTAAATTGTCAGGATTTAAAGTTACAGCTGCTGTATTTTGTCTTGCAGAATTACCTTGAAAATATCAACGTATTTATGACTGCATACTACCATCTGTATGTTTTTCCTGAATATTAAAAAAAAAAAGAGGCTTTAGAATGGGGCACAATTTAAGCCAGTAACTACTTTCCCTTTTTCATCCCCTCTGTAGTTATCTTTCCACTATTTTTTAATCAGTTTTGCTTCTGACTGGCAATATTAATTGAAGCTGAAGTGCTGGAAGGATATTTGGAATTCCCACATACGGTGCTGCTGCTACAGTAAATTTAAGTTAAACTCGAAGGTGGCTTCCTTTTTGGGATGCTTCTGAGAGGTCCAGGAGGGAACGCGCTTCAACGATCCTTCTGACTCTCCTAGATATCCTTACTGGGAAGAGCTGATCTAATGTCCATTTCTCACTCCAGCCTGCTGGGATATATACATGTGCAGCTGCTCTGCTCATGTGACTGCAGGAGTGCAGACAGACTTTTTTCCAAGAGAAGAGTTTTTATCGCACTGTCATGGAAGGAGAGCAGGAATTATATTCACATTTGATTAATATTTGTCACTATCAACATATTAAGTAAAATATGCAGATATTTCTGTCTATACACTTCTTTTAGGTCCAGTTGCCTTCAACAGATATAAGTCATTCGTGTGAACAGGCTATCCGACCATTACTGAACAGCTATTTTTGGAGGCAAATAAATTGCTTTGGATGAGCTAGACAGTACTAAAGAGAAATCACGAGTAGAAGCTTCGAATAAACTAACCACAATTAGGATACTTCTGGAGTTTGTTTTTGAGGTGTTATTGTGTGTTCTACGCACACTCCATTCATAATGAAGGCGTATACGTGTTTTGGCTGCACTGAATGCAGGACTGCTGTCCTTGCAGCCTGAGGAACAAATGTTTCAACTCAGTACTCCTCCCTTCCGCCAATATTAATACCAGAAAAATGGGTTGTGGAGGAGTAACATGAATGTGACTCATCTGTAGAACCGTGTAGAAAAGAACACAAATAGGATTCAGGACAAATTTATTCATTCCTCACTGTTAAGGAATCCACACACTTAAATTATGAAAAAATGTGGTGCATGATTTGCTTTCTGTACATGTCTTTTGTGTCTAGGAAAATGTTTTGCTTATTCCTGATAGGGTTTGAAATAATATTTGGTCTTCTATAGCTGTCAAGCACCCTTACCTTCTTGCTGAGTTATGCCTTAGGCCATTTACTGAGAAGCGTCCATGTATCATTGCTTCTAAGCACCTGAGAGATCATTTTAAATGCCAGAAAGCCCTTGCCTATGTATCTGTTCAGTACCTTTCAACAAAAAGTAGGCATTTTATTGTAGAATTTGATAATAAGTAGATCGTGTTTTGTTCTGCACTGATAATTATCTTTGTTTTTTCCCATTAAAAATTGAGGTCATCTTCAGTTGTTACACTTTTAAATTCTGTATTACTCTTAAAATGCATGAGTGGCACCTGAAAAAGTTTACTTTTACAACCTGGGACCGATCATCATTTGAATGAAAAAAGTATCTGCGATATATTTTTATTATGGAAGATTTTTTTTCCCTTGTAGTGTCAGACAATCACTGTATGAGCATATACCCTGCTGGAAAATAACTATATTCTCTTTAGTTCAAGGAACTATCTAATGGGAAAATGCCAGGAAAGTCTTTTCTTTGTGTTATTTGTGGGGTCAAACTAAGTCTTTAGCCAGATAGCTCTGGTGTTATGTTAGTTCTCAGAACTGAATGTCTGAGTATATAATTTTGTAGGCATATAACTGTCACGTTATGCAGACATGCAGCACTGCCAGTTTTGCATGGTTCCTAGAGCTGTTTTGTTAAGGCAAAGGATTGTACTGAAGGTGATTCTAAGGTCTGAAAGAGCTGCAAAGGTTCATCTTTGCAGGATTGTTCTGTGAACTTAGGTGTGTATGAAATCTGCAGCTCGTAATGATAAGATTATTTTTTTTACTTTTGGTTTTACAAATCAGAGAAATGATTTTGAGAAAAACTGGATGCACTTACAAGGAGAGATGCAAGCATAGGTATGGATAGCCATTTACAAATGCAGAATGGAGTGCGATGGCTATATAGGAATACTGCAGAGAAAGCTAATGCTTACAACAGCTCACAAGCTGAACCTGAGTCATGGTGTTGTTGCAAAGCAAAGAATGGTATATATAAACTAACACGTTATCCTTAAGATATAAGAAGTAACTCCATCCTGTAGTGCACTGCCACAGCCTCTGCTGAAGAACCGTGGCTTGAATGAAAGTTAAATTTAACAAGAATACGGATGATGAATGAATTAAAAAAGATATAAAAAACCCATGGAATCACACAGATGTAAGACTGACCAAATGAAGATGCAGTGAGGTAATACAACTAAAATAAACTGTTCTGGCACACAGTCTCATTAGCTTTAAAGCATCCCATCTACCTACACCCCGTTGGAACTCTAAGTGAGCAATTGTTGGCTAAAATCAAGACTTAACCTTTCTTAATAACTAGGCAAAGGTAAAAATGGGCTCCCGTCACATCACTAAAATACAATAAATTGCAATAAGGATTTCTCTAGGATGCTAAAGATGTGCTGTGAAAAGTCCTTATGATGAGTGGAAAACTCTTAGTTCAATTTTATCTACAGTATCAGGCCAGTTCTCTGTATCATTTAGTGAACCCTTCACTTCTCTTTGGTGACTAGCTAATCGCATCTGTACCATTCATTTTAGTGGCACTACTTTGTGAAGTAGCTCTTGAATGATTTGAACGGGGAATAAAAATGGGGGTTTCCAGCACATGGAGGGCCAGTTGTTACCTTTTTCTCAGTGGAACTAACACTTTACTTCACTATCACGGTCCTCAGAGGCAGTGAAAATATTTGTGAAATGAAGCATATTGCAAGAGCAGTGAGGTGGCATCCATGTTTTGGAGGCAGGAATCAGGTTAATTTTTTTTTTTTCTTTTAAACACTGGTAGTGATATCAATTCCAGGCAACATTTGTTGCCTACTATGAAAATTTGTGGTCTATTCTTCCACAGTGAACAGGAAATTCAGATAAAACCACTACCCTATAAAAAGATTGCATGCAAAGATTTCTTCTTATGTCAAGTTATATATAGAAAGGGATCAGAAAGGATTTGCTCATTATTCTCTGGAGTTTAATAGTCATTAATGTTGTGTTTTTACATTTATTTTTTATTGAAAGCTTAAGTAGTAGATTTAGAATTAGATCTCAAGATCTTCATGTGTTAGTAAAATAAAGAAAACTTGAACAAAATTTCTCAAAAGCCTGAAAAACAGGATTCTATAATATTATATTTCCAAAAGCTTGTAATCATCCTAAAAGTTGTGGAGCTAATTCTGCTTCTTAATATTTTTCTCTTACCTAAGGCCACTTTTTCAAAGTAGCACCAGATTAATCAGCCAGCTGTGTATCTCTTACATACACTTTTTATATACTGCACAATTTAAAATCTCAAAATAATTAAACAAACCCAATAGTTTCTAAAACCATGTAATTTATCAATCAATTTACACTTAAAGCAAATGATGAAAAATTCAAGATTTGTGTACTGCTGCCTAGGAACTGCAACCGACCTTTCTGTTTTATCTACAAAGCTAACATGTTTTATAGAAAACTCCTTTCTAAATATTTTTCAGTTTTAAAGTTCTTTGTACTTGTAGGTTCCTGATCGGTAGTATGTGAGGGGGAGAAGGACAATTTTCACCTTTAAATCCATGAGGATAATACAGTACCAAACAACAAGCTGTAAGACTAAACTCCAACTGATAGTCAAGAAGTAATGCATCTAGGAGAATTAATCTGAGCTATCATAGTCAGAGATGGATATGCTACCACCTTTTAGGAAGAAAGGCCTTAGAGTTGTGATGAATAATTTTATGCAATGCCTATTAATCAAAATGGTGTCAATGTAAACTGCTTTACAGGAATTCCCTAAGTTCTGATGGCTACAGTGTAGGAGTATACCAGAGGACGAGGCATTCAGTATATGTTTTAGTTTTTATGTACTCATAATATGATTTTTCTAAGCAACAACAATCAACTTCGAGATTGAAGACCAAATAATTTGATAATCCCCCTCTACACAGAATTACTTTATAGGAGAATATGTGCAACACTGTTTAATTTTAATTAATTTTTAATTAAATTCAGATTTTGTTTTCTTAATGCTGCCTTTAACTTTTGAAGGTGGGAGATGTCTTCATGTGATTTAAAACCTGCAAAATATGGCAAGAGAAGAATAACAGTATGAAACTTCTGCCACTTATATGGAAAGCCACCTCTAAGGGACCTCTAAAAGGTATCAAAATGACAGTTTGCAGACGATTCCAAACTGAGCAAGAGAAGTAATATTAAGGTTCACAGTTATATATTCAGCCATTTATTGCCATGTGCAAACACATTATTTTGCAACTGTCCATACATTTAGCACATGTAACTTCAATCTCTCTTCAGAGCTTTTATAGGATGAAGTATCTGCTTTTGTGATGACAGTAGATAAGCCAAAACAAGATGTGGATTTTGATCTGGATGAAACCACAAAATGAGTTTGTGACAATGTGAGAGAGAATCTCTATATCCTGACCTGCAGGTGTCTTCTTGGATTAGGGGATTATGTTTCCTTCCAGCCACCACCTTCAGTTAAGATGTAGTCAAATCTGCTCTTGTAATATGATCTATGTGGTTCAGGAAATTATTATCCTGACTTCCACTTATTTCTCTTTTGGTGCCAGCTACCGTCACATCCACTTGTACGGTTGCTGAGTTTGCAGTGCCATGTTCTATGTTCTAACTTACGCTTTTCCCCCCAGAATCAAATAAAAGCTCAATAATAAACAAGTCCCTCAAAAAGTCACTCCCTATTTTAATGACGTTTCATATACATATGGTTACCTGCTTTGGTTTTCATAAATAGGTGACTTACCCTGCACAGCAATTTAAGCCATATCTGCATCTATTTTTTTGGCCATGCTTATGCTTAACAAAGAACTGATGTTTTAATACCACTTCAAACCGCTAATGGAAAAAAGCTGTTGACTTGAATATGATACTGGAGCACAAACACTAGCGTTCATTTTTATCTTGATAAAAAATATTGGTGGGTAGAGATGCACAATACATGCTGTAAGACAAAGAATTCAGATGAGTTCTTCAAGTGATTATACAGGCAAGGTCAAAGAAGCTAATTTAAAGACAGTGGCCACCACAAGCTTTGGCCAGTAAGTTTATAGATACCTTATTCACTTCCATTGCCATGCCATGTGGTTACTTACTTTGTACTTTTATTTCCTGGTGAAGGATCGTGTGTTGCCATACAGCCTCTGTTCCCATTTCTTAGTGCAGAGGTGCTGACTTTCAATTCGATCTCCCACAACTGATGCTGTAGAAATAGGTCTAGGCACCCAAATGTGTTTTAGCAAAAGAAACAGAAACTGACATTCAAAGGTGCTAAGAGTAGTAGATGAAAATCAGGCACTGATGTAGAATCATGACAATAAGATTATTTGAAGTACCAATATAAATCAAACATCAAATTAAATGTTTTCCTGAAATGGAAGATGTTATTGTGGCACTCCTATTGCACTGGAAAATTAAAAAAGTGCTGTACTGAGACATGATTTGTGCTACAGAAGCTGAGATTACCCTACCATATCAGTTTTACAAGCATCTCTTTGGTGATATGAGTTCTGCATGCATCAGATCAATGCAGGTGGTTTTGACCTTCTTTAGAGAGTTAAGTAGACAAGATTGTAAGGAATCAGAGCATCTAACCTCAGCAGACATGAGGATTTTAACTACCAGTATCTCCTAGGGGAACAAATGTGAACTAGCAGTTATGTGGCTTCCAGAATTTTTTTCTCTGTAAAATACTGGTGCTTGTTTTTGAATCAGGTTTGACTGGTGGCCACATGGCAATTGGCATTGTAAGAATAGATGAGGGCTGAGCTAGTGTCAGATTTCGTGATGATAGCTGCAAACCCCAGGGAGCTTTCAAGTGAAAGAAACTGCAGTCTGGCAGCAGTATGTCCACCTTCAGCAGCAAGAAGGAAGATGGCCAGTACCTGGGGATGAGGGGATGCTTTGCACAGGTCACAGAGAGATGTGTAAAAAAACCTCATATTTTATCAGCCTCCAGTTAGTTTCAATATTGGGCACTAGTGCTAGAAAATGACAATGATTTGTTTGAGTGTTATGATGGGAATACTTTGTAATCATAAAACTGACCATAAAAACTACTTACAATAAAAGAAAAACTCTACAAAAAGGTCAGATAATCCCTTAATAGAAAAAGTGTGACAGCCATAAAATCAATGTTGAAAATTAAATCTATTTTTAGAAAATATGTTAGTTTCGACATAATTCACTATACAGTGATTTCAACTAAAGAAAAGGGGTAATTTATCTGTAGATAAGTGTACCTTCATAACTCAAGTAGAAAAATCAAAATTATGAATGTAAATATGAAATAAAAATGACTTGAATTCCAAATAATAGAACCTTGAGTAAGATCCAAAATGTATTTCTATTCCTTTTATTTCTTTCACAAAAGTGGATAACTAAATATTTGCTATTAAGGTTTATTTGCAAGAAGTTAAAAATTAATGTTGGTGATATTCACATACTCATCTACGCAGATGTTTGTGTCTGTCCCATTTGGAGAGGAATGTGAAAAATATTTCTTGGAAGTTTGTTACAGGTTGTCACCTTGGTCTCGTGGCCCTACATTTAAGTTCTTTTCCTGTGTGATTTCCAGTGCCTGGCTGTATGTTATCAATATCACTTAATGACCTGAAAGACTCAGAGAATGTGAGGATAGAACTCTCTCATTGGTAGCAGGAGATCAGCTTGGTTTAAGAACCACGGTACTCATGTTTCTATTTCTTAATCTCTTCAGTTGTTAACATCATCAACATACTGTTTACAGTAGTATTAAGAGCAGTAAAGAAAAATGCCAGAAGAAACAATAAACAGTTCATGGAAGACCAGCAACTTTCCCTTGTTTCACTGGTCATTAAGATACGGGAGAGAAAAACAAACAAACAAACAATTTTTCCGCCATTTTGGTAGAAAGAGAAACATGTATTTTATAGACAACTTTTGCTGCTATGCTTACTCAGTGGAAGAATATATGGAATGTAGGTTTTCTTGCTTGGGTGATAAGGGATCAGCTTTTTGTGTGTCAAGTATTTTTCTTCTTATCTAACAATATCAACAACTTCACAATACTCTCACTGAACTCTTGATAGAGTGAATGGCTGATTCGGTACAACAATCAGACAACAGCATTATGTAGTATTTTATTTCAGTCTTGTGAGCTCAAGTAATTGTATAATAAAATTGTATATTAAAAGCTGATTAAGTCTGCAAAATTCTTTAATTAAATGCAGAGTAGAAATGCATATTTTTTGCAGTATATTTCAGTAGGATCTACGTGCTCCAGTGTGATGTAGATTAAGTACACTTTGAATACATCACAATTAATTTTAATAAGGAAAACAATACAAAGTCTTAGTCATTTGAACAGCTCATAGTTTATGGGAAGGAGGGCATAAATGAAGAAAATGATCTCAGAACGCTGACTTTGATTTGATGACCCCCTTTACACTGATATATAAGGATTCAAGGCTATGGTATTTGATGGAAATATCCAGTGGAAGATTTGTAGAAGATGAAAATCAGACCTTAACATCTTTGGGGGTGATTACTGACATTTGAGGACTCATGTGGGTAGTTGCCAGCTTAAGCAAAAGACGATACACAATTTTCCCAAAAGGGCAGTTCAGTGATGTGGCAAACCCTGTGCTCAGGGCTTGTGTTCACTGTGAACCTTATTTATATACTACCCTATTTGCAAATAGTCCATGACAAATTTTAAATTGCAAGGATACTCCAAGGGAAACATGAAATAGTAAAGTCTGTTCCGGGAATCCTGGGGAGCATTTCTGTATTTTTCTACTCAAAATAGCAACAGAATCTGCTCCCGAGAAGTCGTAAACACTCCTCTGCATTGCTAAGCACCTTTTATTTTGATCAGACCTTAGTGGAGCTCTGCATGTTTCAGCAGCTGTAAGTGGGCAGAATGGATTTATCAGCTTTCAAAAGACACACAGCAAATGAAACCTGCAGAAAACTCCCTGTTTCCTGTAACCAGCAAGCATTGATATATTGAAAAGTCCAACTGGGTTCTGCTTATTGAATAAAACATACCAAAAGTGGAACCCTTGGATTTATTACCCACTTAGATCTCAGTAACATGATCACAGCTTATTCCCTTGGGTGTTTTGGATTGCCTTGAAGACAGATTTTTTTTTTCTTTAAAAAGAAAAAACTTTTTTTTTTTTTGTTTTTGTTTTTGTTCTTGTTCTAAAAGCCAACTTTTTTTGTTAAGTTACTGGTAGAGCACTTCTAACTGCAGCTTTCAGCATGGGATAGCTCCAACAGAAAGTGTTGGTGGGCATTATAGAGTCACAATCCCTTCAAAATATTGTAATGGTTAAAGCCATGCAAAAGATTTTGTCATTTGTCATTATAATGCAATACAAGAAAACAGTACCTTATAGGGATGAGGATGGGAAAGGATTTTATATGATTACATCACAAGATGATAAATGAGAGCAATTTGTGTTCATTATGAGAACAGCATCCCAAAGAGAATGTTGTTATAAATTCTATTTTGCTCTCCCTTCCTCCACCAGAAGACTAGAATACCAGCTTAGAAATAAGAATACAGGCTCTTCAAACAAACCACAGAGAAGAAAGCAAAACCACTGAAAATCTGTCTACATTTTACGCTAGTGAGAGCACTATGAATTAGAAAATTAAAAGAGATGACACACAGGATGACAATCATGACAGATTCTTAAAATCTAATTCCCCTTTCTTTTTCTTGAATTTAAGAATATTTCAGTTTAGTAAAATAGCTAGAAAATAATTTTCTGTTTTTTAAAGAGAAAGAAAATTAAGTTTATGTTAATAAAAATTTATTTGATTATCAGTAGCTATTACAATTTGTACTTAAAACCCAGACATTTTAGTATGCTAATTATACCTTTTAAAGAAAAAAAATAATCAAAAGGTCTTGTTATTTTAGATTTAGGTTGGATGTCAGGGGAAGTTCTTTACTATGAGAGTGGTGAGGTGCTGGAACAGGCTGCCCAAAGAGATTGTTCAAGGCCAGGTTGGATGGGGCCCTAGACAGCTTGGTCTAGTATTAGATATGGAGGTTGGCAGCCCTTCATGCAGCACAGGGGTTGGAGCTTGATGGTTCCTGAGGTCCCTTCCAACCCAAGCTATTCTACGATTCTATGATTTTAAAACTTAAAAAGTCTCAGGATCCCCCCCAAAATTTTGGCTTGACAGATATATATTTCTTGAAAGAAAAAATATTTGTTGAGTAAGTTTTCAACCACTTTGTACCTGAATTGTACTGAGGTCAGCAATGAACTAATCCTCTTTCTTCCTTTCCCCGCATGCATCTACATGAGCACCAACACTACAAGAGCACCAACAGGCCAGAATGAAATCTGATACATTTGCTTTATCTAGCCTTGTAATTGCTAACCGTTCAGCCACAATATTTTAGTTTGTATCTATACAGTCTGGATTCTAGAGTTATGATTAGCTTTAGTCAGACTTGCATTTTTATATATACTTACAAAGATGATATCAGCAGATTTGTTTTCTTCCTTTTTCTTCCTATTTTTCTCTTAGGAAATTTAACATCTTTATGCTCTCTGTATGATCTGTGATATTTAATGGTTTGGGCGTGGAAAAAGCAATGCAAATGCTCTCTGTGCTGATGAAAACAAGATGAAGAGTGAGTGCAAGCACCTGTGTCTCCTAAATCCTTGCGGATGTGTGATCTAAGGCTGATTGAAGTAATTACTGGATACCATTGTGCAAGTTAAAGGGATATGTGAATAAGGGTTGGTTCTTCTGTTGAGTAGGTAGTGTTAATGCTTGAGGGCTTCTAATACTCTTGAAACCATCCCACAGGGTTTCCCATCTTTGCTGAAATCACAGAGCTTTTAAAGATAGAGCTGAAGGTGATCTGGGAAGAGTGGAAATCAGGAGGAGCCAAGGCAGGTGGCAGAGTTGGGATAAAGTGGTGCTGGGAAAGAGGTAACAGGATTTTGTTTCCACGCTACAATCTCAGTGTCAGTGCAGACATAAAGAGATTTAACTTAGGTTCCTGTCTGGAAGACAGTGTGAGAGGAAAGGCCCAGAAGATTTGAGTGAAACATTTCTTTAGTTCAGGTGCTGCCAAAATGTAAAACTAGCCCATCTCAGTTTCAGTAGCAATGAGCAAAATTATATTTGAGGGTGCAGAATTTCAGCTGTGGACATTAGTCTACCTACCCACACATACTCAATAATCCAATGATCTGCTGCCTGTTAGTAGTCACAACTTAAAATATTTTGCAGCTATGAATGCAAGGTGAAGAGTTACTTTGAATGATGATGTATGTATGTGGCTAACTATGGAGGATAGAAAACATATGGATTTCAAAATTCATCTCTCTTGTTTTACAGGCTTTAGGAGAACAGAGCTCATCCAGTGCCTTCATGATAGCTACCAAATCCTATGATCGGTACGTGGAGAGGTGAACCCTGGTAGAGAAAAAGGAGAAAAAAATGCATAAAGAGCAGCAGGAGATAGCCTTGTATTACATTATAGGCATATGTTATCCATCTTAAATGACACTTTCAAGTGGTTTGTGAGTTTCTGAGGATGGGTTTTATTCCCATTGCTTTCAGGTAATTACTGTTTTATCCTTTGTACATTTGGAAAAGCATGGCTGAGGAAAGAAAACTTCCTTCTGACTGCCTCTTTTTATGTCTTTTTCTTACAGCATTCAGAATGAGAACTAAACTGGAGTGCAGAACTGTGAGCTGTGGAATGACATGTTTTGTGGTGACAAAGAGCTGGGAACAACCAGTAGGCCTGAGAAATTCTGCTTTGTCAACCTCGTACACATTTTAAATAAGTCTTACTTGAAAGAAAATATATACAAGATAAGATTTTTTTTTTTAAATCAGGTTCCTAGTTATAGCTTTGATTTTACTGATGAGATTGTAGACATGCTTTCTATAGAAAATATGGTACCAGTTGTCTCGCTCCAATTTGTAGGAGGGAGGCAAGGTTCTTTGATATGTGTATACCTGGCGTGAGATTAAGAAGCAACGGTTCAAATGTTGGTCCAACCAGTTTATTAAAGTCCTAGGCATTTTTAGGGAGACGGGAAAGGGAAGGTAGGCGATAGGGGAAAGTAGGAAATATAAACAAGGAGTCTTTGCAGAGAGCAAAAGAGATAGTCACCACCGTGGGTCCAGCGAGGTACACAGTAGGTCCGTTGATCTCAGGAACTCGTCTGATCACCGCGGGGGATGGGAGACAGCCAGGGAACTCCGCAGCAAGCCGGTCCCGGGGTTCTTTCGACAAAGTTTTCCCCTCAGGGAATTCTCCATCAAAGGTGTCTTCGGGAGTTTGTCTCCCCAGTCCCCAGTTTAGCGAGGGCCTTTTATCCCCCATTTCGGTGAGGTTGTTTTTCTCCTTCTTTGAGGTTTGACTTAGCATTTTTGGGAACATATCTCGAGCAAACACTGAACTTCCAAACAAGCAGGTAAACACACTTTGTAGTAGGGATTTAAACCAGCTTTTGTGATATTCCTGGCCCACAGATAAGCCAGCAAAAAGGGGGGGATCTCTGTCGCCAGACAAGCATTATCGCCTTCTGCAGTGGTCAGCTCCTTCAAGCAGCACCCCTGAAGAAAACTGCTCGTCCTGCTTCAGCTTATCTTTGCAATCGTAAGCAGAAACACTATGGCACAATGACACCCACCATCCACCCCCAAGGACACTTAACAGTTGTTAGTCAGAGTCTTATCATCAGGAAGGCCTCATGAAGCAAACTTTGAGACAACAAAAGAAAACCAGTACTGTCTTTCACACCAGTGCATATCAAGTACATGTGCCAAGGTTTCAGTAGTGGGGGGCTGTAGAGGTTGACTCTGTTGGGAAGGGCCAGCATCTGTCCTTGTGCACAAGTTCCAGCTGCTCACTGCAGCTGGAACCCACTTGATCCACCTCAGGGTTCAGAGATCTCCCTGAAGTCTTTGGTGATGACCGTGGTGATGCAGGATGTCCCTGTGCATCCTACAGAGGCCTATCCACACTGCAGCCCATGGAGGCCTTTATTCCAGAGAAATAGGTGCCCTGTGGGAAGTTGCTACCTGTGGAAGGCCTCACACCAGAGAATGGCACGAGCATGAGGAACAGCAGAGAGGATATGTTACGGATAGATCACAACTCCATTCTTCGTCCCTCTGCACTGCTTGACAGGGGATAGGAGTTCAGAAGAAGAGGTGCAAAACTGAACCTAGGAAAGAGGAAGGTAACATGCTGTTTTAATGTTTGCCTTCCCACTACCAAATCTGCTTGAATATATGTGTATGGGAACTGCTGATTCACAGCCTGAACCTCTGATTGACCGACCACCTGAGGCAAGCAATGAATCAGCCATGGGAGCGCAGGTGAAGGTAAGTCACATGTGCTACCGAAAGGGGTGAAGCCTGGCTCCACCTCTCCTAGACCCATTTAAGAGCTGGCTGCCCCTGAGGATGGGTCTCTTCCCAGAGGTTATTTCTCACGGAGAATCTTCCAAGTCTATAACATTAATAAATATTTTCCATGTATTATTTCTCCTTGTACAATCAAGGAAAAAATAATATAATTGAAAAGTACAATCAAAAATAGATGTACAGTCAAGGTGTGGAAATAAACCAACAGAAGAGTTAGGCACAAGGGAAACAAAGAGAAAATAGGTGGAACACTTACCCATGTAGAGGGCTTGCTGCAAAGGGCTCCAAAGGAGTGGATCTCTCAGAAGAGATCCTTCCTCCCTGGCAGTCAGCACTTAAATGGGTCTAGGAGAGGTGGAGCCTGGCTCCACCCCTTCCTGCAGCACAGGTGAATTGCTTTCACCTGTGCTCCCAGGGCTGACGTACTGCTTGCCTCAGATAACTAATCAAAGGTTCAGGCTGTGATTCAGCAGCTCCCATACATTCCTGCTGCAATGATTTCACTTAGTCTAACTTTCCTGTATATTTTGTAATTATAACATCTGTATGTTCATTGATTATACATGGTGATAAATCTAATTAATCTTTTTCCATAGTTGACTCTGTTCTTCCTCTGATGATAGTTGTAAGCAATCTCCCTAACTCAACCCATGAGCTTTCTCATTCTATTGCCTCCTCCTGTTATGCTGAGGGGGTGGAATGAGAGAGGCAGAGAGTGTGTGCTTCTTCATTATGAAGTGGCTTCAGCCATTTCAGGTCTATGCTTTCTTCCAGGATATTTTGCTTGCAGCCAAATAGTTTGACAGATTGTAATAGGTGGTTTTTACACTAGCAGTCAGAATAAATGTAGTGAATTTTAATCTGTTGAAAGTCTGGTGGCTGACAATAACTTTTTTTTATTGGAATCTTTCTTTCCTGTATTGATTCTAAACTATGTATGTGGCACCTACTTGTGAGAACAACTGTAACATCATTGCTGGACTCTCATCTGTTACTCTGAAGTAAGTGGATGCGTTAGGAAAACAGTCAGCTTGTGAGGTTTTTCAGTTGCTTTTTAGTCTTTGAATCTATCTCCAAATCTCTTAATTTTGGTAAATTGCTTCTTGCCTTATTCGTTTGCTTATTAGAAGACTTCAGTTTGTGTTACCTGGCTTCTTCTGCACACAGTTAAGAACAAAAGATTTGAACCCTGATCAGTATTTCCAGGTTACTCTAAGGTGTACTCTACTAATGCTGAAAGTCGTGAGCCACATCAATATGTTAATCTCAGAGGTGGTAATCTGTTAATTTTGCTGTAATGAAATCTGGTGCTGCTTTGAATTGCAAACCTATGAAATACTAGTACTGTCAGAGTTTGAGAATCCAGTTTGTTTAGATTTGTGCAGTTTTTCATAAAACCTTAAACCTTCCTATATAATTGCTCAACTAATTATTGTGTTGCTTTACATACATTACTGGAAACTGAATTATATCATTCAAAATACATAATATGATTCATGTATGGCTTATTTCTGTTTTCATAAGTATTCATCTCTAGTATTCATTTCTCCTTACGTTATTCTTCATGCATTAATTTCTCTAAATGAATTCATCATTTTGATATTATAAAAATATGATTTTAGAATATGCCTTGGAGGTAGAAGTTGGGGGTCAAGAGATCAAAGATGTTACTACTGTTATGCATGGTTATGCAAGGGCTAGTAATAAACCAAATATAAATGTTTAGTTTAGGTTTGTATTGCTATTATGTATTTCTGACCTGTAGGTTGATGTACACTCCAGTCAAGATTATTCCTATAATGAATAATGCCATGAAGTCATCAAAACTGACAGGGGAGTTTTACATTTCACTGAAGCATAACTATCATTTTTGAAAAGTTAGGTACAGAAAATGGCTCCAAATACAGCAGAGAATTTTGCATTCATACATACAATAATACTTTTTCAGTTAAGTGGACAGCTAAATGAATGAATAGAAGAGTTTTATGACAAAATCATGAAATAATTTGAATTGGAAGAGGCCCTTAAAGGCCATCTATTCCATCTCCCCTGAAGTGAACAGGGACACCTACAGCTAGATCAGGTTGCTCAGAGCACTGTCCATCCTAACCTTGAGTGTCTCCAAGGGCAGGACACCCACCACCTCTCTGGGGAGTGTGTTCCTGTGCCTCTTCACTCTTATTGCAAAAAAAAAAAAACAAAAAAATATTTTCTTATCTCCATTCGAAATCTCCCTTCTTTTAGTTTGAAACCATTACTGATAGGTGAATAAAGAAAATAGTGGATTATAATCATAATTACTAGTAGGTTGTGATATACATATATTTTAAGTATTTTTTAAAAAATATGGTAAAATATGTGTTAAATGCAACATATTGTATATAGTCATATATATGTTGTCACCATTGTCTTGTTGAAGTCCTAATCTCTTTCTTATCCCTTTATTTCATCCATAAGAAGTTATTTATCACATTTGTATAGGACTCTGCACAAGAGTGCCACGACCTGTTGGAATCCTCAAGGTGTTATTGCAATTTCTAATAAGATAGAGTCCAGAAATAAAATCAACTAGAAACTATCCATAAAAGTGAAATGGAGTAGTCTAGTTTAATAGTGCAAGCTGGGAGCAATGCAGGAAGTAAATACCTTAGACAGGAGAGAGTAAATTAGATTCTTTGAACTTTTTCAATTTTAATAATCTGTTTATAACACAGACAAACCAATTTCTTAGAAAGTATGATATTTAATCTGACAATGTTCCTTTAATAGTCTACCTATACCAGCTGTTGCTGCCACCATGTCTTCGCTACTCTTAAATATCACTCCCCCCAAAATGCCTTTGCTGTCAGTGTTGCACTGGGGTTGCTCTTTCTACAAAGGCCGTTTGTTACAATCTCAGCTGTGAAGCTCCTGCTCCCGCCTCTCTTCCAGAAAAGAGATTGGCTGGCCTGGGGATTGGAGCAGAGATTATCTGCATTGGAAATGCACTGCCAGGCATCAGTCGCAGTGGCCCTTGGGGGTCATCTGTCAATAATGCTGATGAGCGCTGTGCTTTAGCTGCCTTCCTATCACATCCCTCTCTCATGGGGTGGAGGCAGCTCCTAGGGTCCTGTTAGCTTTAGGATGCTGATGGGATTCTTCTATGCTGTCAGCTGCCAGCCATTTAACCCCTCTGTTTCCTATGTGATGCAGAGGGAATGAGGGAGAGTCACAAGCAGGTAGCTGTATACTCATCTGAAACCTTAAACTATGTAGGAACCATTCATACAATCACGGGCTTAGGTTGGAAGGGATCTTGAAGGTCATTGAGCTCCAATCCTCATGCTGTGGGCAGAGCTGCCTCCCCCTAGATCAGGCTGCCCAGGACCCCATCCAACCTGGCCTTCAGTGCCTCCATGGATGGGGCACCATGGCTTCTCTGGGCAGCTGTGCCAGTGCCTCACCACTCTCTGAGTGAATAATTTTTTCTTAACAGCGAAGTTTCTCCTCCTTCAGTTTAAAGCCATTCTCCTTTGTCTTATTGCTATCAGACCATGTACAAAGTCACTTGCCTTCCTGCTTGTAAGTTCCCTTCAAGTACTGGAAGCTGCAATGAGGTCTCTGCAGAGCCTTTTCTTCTCCAAACTAAATAATTCAATTGCCTCAACTTTTCTTCATAGAAGAGATGCATCAGGCCTTAAATTCTCTGCTTTTTCTATATTTAAGTATCTTTTGCCTCATCACCACTGTCGCTGGCAAAGTTATGCAAGGAGAAAAACACAAGAGGAACCCAAATGCCATACATGATCTTGCATGGAGTAAGAAGTGATTACCAGGTTGATGCAATTTGAATGGCAAGTCTGGAAGACCTGGCTCTAAAAAATGGGCCCCATAGACAAAGCAGCATTACTGAGTATTTCCTGTCCAAACTCTGTGAGAAGTGCCTCTCAGGAAGGCCTTCATCCATGCACGCTGCTGCTGTTTCCTATAGTCTCACTCTTCCTCTTAACTCATTAGACCTTCTGATGTGTTCTGCCAGCATTGTTCTTTAAAAGCGGCAAGAGATGTTTTACAGCAAGATCTCATTCATTCAGTGCACCTTACAGCCTTCTTTCTTATTCCTGCTGCAGCCTGACAATGCAGTTGTCAGAACAAATCACTTGGTAGAGCTGCCCTTTTAATGGGGGACTGTGCCTATGCATACACGCACATATTCAGAACCTGTAAGTATCCCCCAGTAGCCTATTCATAAAATCACCAGGGAACATGTGATCAGACGCTGAGTGTAGGCCTAGGAGGGAAACAATGCCCTTAATCAGATATATGTCTGTTTTCACAAGGGGAAAAAAGAGAAGGGAGAAAAAGAACCATCACCTCATGCAAATATTAGGAAAGAGCCCAGACAGGAGCTCAATTCAGCTGTCAATGTGTCATTATTTTCTTTTTCAATAATTTTTAATGAAGAAAGTGTTTTTAGAAGGGTGACAGGTTTACCTTTGGAATGTCATTTATTAGGAGACTGAGGTCCCATTATGTGAAGTGTTGTAAATATGTATCATAAAAGGCAATGGCTGCTCTGCCCTGAAGACTTTATAGCTTATGCAGCCAAACAAAGGCTTGGAGAAGGGAAATGCAGTGCTCAAAAAGAAAAGCAGAAAAGGCTGAGGCAGAACCTTTTTTTCTGAGTTACAAACGAATTTCTCAGTATTTTTCATATTGCAGAAGAATTCAAGAAGATTGTCCTTCTGTAAATGTTAGCAGATACCCTGTTTCATCAGTGTGGTGAACTTCTAACATGTAGTGAGTACTTGGAAAGATACATCAGTAGCATGGCTTCTGGTCACTAGAATGCAGAGGCCTTTCACTGTACTGAGCCTGATTCTCGTGTATTAGGAGCACATGGAAAAATTGTAACTACATAATGTGTGGTAAAATTTTATTATTTGGTAAGTTTTGTCATAATATATCAGGAGGCTAATGGAGGGGTGGATGTAACACAAATAAACATCTGGAAGTCCTTGGGATGAACACTGTTCTCAGCATACCTCACCTAAACATATTACGTGGCCAATAAAACGTGATTGCTCCTTTTCACTGAATGTTGCAGGGAAGATTTTAATGGATGTACTGATGCTCATATAAACCAGCGTGCATCTTTTCCACTAATGCTCAGTTCAAATTCAATGTGCAGAGTTTGCTGTCAGTTCCCATAAATGTCTCATCACTTTGCATGAAGTTTTCTGTGTGAAGTGGTCAAAATTGCTAAATGGATGTTGTGACATTGCCAACTTCTGACTGACCAGGGCCTTTAAAGTCAAAGCAGTTAAGCATAGCCTGTTTCATGCAGCAGTTCCCTTCCTTACAGCTGTCGATTTAGAGCAAATCAGTGCTGCTGGAAGATAATTAGCCTAATAAATTTTTATAAGAGTAGGTGGAACATGGTGCCTGCACTGAAAACAGGGCAACATCGGTAAACTGTATGCATTTTCATCCTGAGAAGTGCAGCCTATCATCTGAAAGGGCCTGACCTATAGAAAGAATATAGAGGAAGAAAATCAAAAAACATGAAAAAGAAACAAAAATAAAAATCCACTGAGAGCACAAGGAAATGGCTTTTCAGTAACTTTCCTTTCTCTCTCTTATTAATATTACATGGGTTTATTTACTGTACTTTTTACCATCTGAGAAAGCTTGTTCTATGAAACATCCTCTATTTCCTCTCCTCCACTGCTAATGCTTCTTCTGGTGGCACACAAAAAATATTCAAATTATTTAAATATTTCATGTTGTAGGACCTAGAAGTACAGCACAATATATGTAGATGCCACTAGGAAATGGATTTTAATATTACTTTTAGAATCACAAATTATTCATGCAGTGCAAATAACAAACTGGTGGAGAGCACAATGTGCGATAAAAGCACTTGCCTGTTTTTTTAAATTTTTCAGTGTAGTTGGAGTTGACAGATCATCAGATGTTTAGTGCATTATTTATTAAATGTTTTAGCATAACTTTTAAATATTCAGTGAACAGTGAGCGCTGAACATAAATGACAAGGCTGACTGAAAACTCAGCCACACTGATGACAGAAGCATGTTGAATAGTTTTCTCTTCACAACTGCAACATGCAATTTGTGCTTTGAAAGGGACTGTTTTCCTCTTGCTTGAAGTACTTCTGTCATTTTAGAGACCATTGTTGAGAATGCAGTCCAATAGTTTGTGAACTACTGTGCATGGTTTACTGTACTTAATTGTGACGATTAGAAAACATTGAAAGAGTTGCACTGGTTGTACCAAAACTGAAGTTGAAGAAAATGCACTCTTCCACTCTAATTCATGGTGTACTATGAAAGGAAGAAATAAGGAGATGGCAAATTAAACAATTTAAGACAATGAATAAATGCACAAGAAAGTGTGGTTCGTCTGGTACAGTGAAATGAATAAGCTGTATGTTTCTGAGAACATAATCTCTTTAATTTAATCTGTCTTTGAGCTCTTCAGTGTTTTATGACATTTGGAAATTGGCCTAGAACATTTAAGAATCACTTCAGTCTTTCAGATCCATACTGTACTGTTCACCTGCATTTTTTTGTTTTTTAATAAATTTCCTTGTCTGAGGAATAAAGATAGGCATTGTGCTCCCGATTTTCTGACACTGGTATGGCCTGTACTGTGTGTCTGTCAACCTATGACAAACTTAAAAACTTGGTAGAGGAATCACAGAATTGTAGGGGCTGGAAGGGACCTCTAGAGATCATCAAGTCCAACCCCTCTGCAAAGCAGGCTCTCTACAGCAGATTGTGCAGGTAGACATCCAGATGGGTCTTGAATATCTCCAGAGAAGGAGACTCCATAATGCCTCTAGGCTGCCTGTTCCAGTGATTTATGTGTTCCACATTAATGTGGAACTTCCTATGCTTCAGTTTATGTCTGTTTCCCCTTATCTTAACTCCACACACCACTGAAAAGAGTCTGACTTCATCCCTTTGCTTCCTGCACCTTAGATATTTATAGACATTGATCAGATCCCCTCTGAGTCTTCTTTACTCAAGGTTGAACAGACCCAGTTTGCTCAGCCTTTCCTCATAAGAACGGTGCTCCAGGCCCTTTATCATCTTTGTGATCTTCCGCTGCACTCTCCAGGAGATCCATGTCTTTTCTGTACTGGGGAGCCCATAACTGGACACAGTTCTCCAGGTGAGGCCTCACCAGGGCAGAGTAGAGGGGGAAGGTCACCTCCCTTGACCTGCTGGCTATGCTTCTTTTAACGCAGCATAGGCCATTGGTCTTCTTGGCCACTGTGCCACATTGCTCATGGCCAACCTGTTGTCCACCAGATGTGGCTGAAAATAGCAGAAGAGAAATTCTGGTGTAGTGAGAGGCTTGTTCTTTCTGTGAGTACAAGCAGTATTGTAACCTGAGAACCTGAGCCTCAAGCAGTTGCTAATTCAATTTATAGTGTTGAACAGAAGATCATACCGGGACTGCGTAGGATGGAAGGAAGCTTTGGTCTGAAATGGTTGACGTGTTTAATAGTGAGACACATTTAAGAAATGCGTATGCACATCAAAATTGCTAACATCAGTCATATCAATTTATGTTCTAACAGGGAACCTCATATCTCGTGACTAATACAGTTAGATGTGGTGTGCTGCAGCCTGGGAAGTTAGGAGACCTGTGTCTGACAGAAGAGTTACTCCATTTAACTGAGTAGAAGAAGCATTAGGGATAACTGTCCTTATCTGTTGTTTTTGTTTTGTTTTTTTTTTTTTTGGCCTGAGGGGCAATCATCCTCACCTGGCTAGCTTAACCAACCAGAGAATAATGAATAGATGAACTCCCTGAGAAAGTAACAGTCATAGTAATGCTATAACAACGCTGTGAGTCTACTCATAAAATTTGCAGCAGCTTGTGAATTGAGTCTGAAGTCTCATTTCCAAGGGGACATATGACTAAGTCAAGGCACAAAGTACTTCTCAGTTATTGAACTTCACCTTAAAGCCACTTTCAAAGTGTTTGTTTTCTTTCCATTGTGTACTGTTGGATTTCAAGACCATGGAGACTTATTCTCTGTTAAAGAACCAAAATCTCAGTAATTCACGTTGATGTTTACTAACATAATCTGCTTAATTTCATTTCAGTCTTTGAAGCGTGTCTGTTATACAGTGTATAAAACAATTCCCACTTAAACACTCTATGAAAATGTCACTGTTTATCAGGAAAAATTTTGTGCTAATTGGTACATGTAATGAAAAATAAAAATCCCATGAGGCTGGAAGGCTTCAAGGAGTCACCTAGACCATGCCCCTGTAAAAAGATGATAAAAAATACTCAGAATGTTTTTGAAAAATGTCAACCAAATTGTTCTTAATTTCTCCAAAGAAGGAAATTCTTCGATCCTCTTGCATGTATGTATTTATTTCAGTGTATAACTGTATTTGTCATTAAATCTCTTTTGCAGCAGCTAACTTAAATCTCCTTTGCTTTAAATTCAACTCAGCTCCCTGAGCCTTGTCTCCTAGGCTGTATTTTTCAAGTTTATTATCATCCTGCTCATTATCATAGAGAACCAGCCCTAGAGATGGGGCCTAGTCAGTTCCAACTACAGTAAAACAATTGTTCCTGCCATGTCTGTATGCTAGCCCTTTTAAATATATCAGGGCTTTTCTCACTTTGACTGAGCAATCGTGGTGAAAGAAGAGACAAAACCACTCTTCACTGCAGATCTCACGGTTTCTTCTGTGGATCTATGCCATACTATGCTCTGTACTTGGGCAGCTGGTATCTGCTTCTCAGTACAATTAACATTATTTTGAATTCTGCAATCCTTCTGGCTTGGAATCAATCATACATTTTGAACTTATGTTAATGTTGTTTCTTAAAAAACATGTTGATCATTAAATCCTTAAGGTTGGAAAATATCACTAAGATCATCTAGTCTAGCCATCAAAATCGTCTGGTCCAAGGTCTTAAAATTTTTTGAACATTAGCAGGCTGGTTAGTTTTTTGTAGAGGCCAAACTCCTTAGCAAAATGCCTTCTCACTCTGATGACAAATTATTGGTAGTACTCTGTGCATTTTTTAACAGTTCTGCTCTCATATTTAAGTGATTTTACCCAACCTGTATCATTCCATGTAGTCTATCTTTGTCTGGACGAGGGGCTAAGAGAGATGGTTTAGTGGCTTGTGGTAGCAATGGTAGTGGGAGGACAGTTGGACCAGATGATCTTGCAGTTCGTTTCCAACCTTGCAATTCTATGATTCTATGATAATTTAGGACAGTGTGAAAAGCCCCTTGCATAGAAAGATAAATTACATTTCTCTCCATCAATCAATAATCCAGATATCCAATAAAAGGAGGAAACTAAGTCAGCATAACCCAACTGAGTTTTGGCAGTTGGCAAAAGTCTGAAGGCTTTCATCTGAAGGCTTACAGACTTCATGGCTTCTAGTATCATGTGTCTAGTAAGCTGATGACATATTACTTCTTTTCCCCTTTTTATGTGCATATTATACTTGCCTGTCAGCAGTTCTCTGATTAGTCCCTGTTCTAATCGAGCTTCCAATGATAGTTGCTAACATCAAGCTGGATAGCACTGGAGTGAATTTGAACAGTCTGTACCAAGTTGAATGCATCTGTTCTTTTTCTGAATACTTTGAAAACCATTTTAAAACCTATTTAACTCATAAGCTGATTGCTTATCAAAATTAAGTGCATTCACTATTTGTATTTATTGTGAATACAGAAGCAAAGAAGACACAATCTATGTTTCTTCAAGCTTTTTGGCAAGTTTGTGTGAGTCCATTATGGACTGAAGGTGTTTATTAGAAGGCTCCTAATGTAACCAATTTGGTCTCCTAAGATGATTTCTGTCTTTTCTCAACATTGGAATAACTTATACTTGTATCAAAGCCTTTATTTTTGGTTATTTGTTATCCTGAATTGTTGTATCTCTCAGGTTATCTTAGTATCTTTTTGCGTTTGTCATCTATTAAAGTCTGCTTATTTTGAAGCCCATTTCTTTAGTTTCCTATTCTGACTTCCATATTTTGCCTTGTGATACAAAACAACCCCCTCCTATCCTGCCTGCTGTTTGTCACAGTTTATTAATATGTACTGCATGAAAAAAACAGCAGCAACAAAACCAAGGAAACACTTCTCCAAGTAGAACTATGCTGGCCTATTAGTAAAACCCCACATCTACAAACTCATATATGGTTTTGTAATCAGGTTATTTCTGCCTAAAACTTTAATTCCATTTTTTTCCCCCATCTTCCAAATTCTGTGTGGTATAAGATTCTCTGCTGAAAAAAATGCACATCTTGTAAATGTTTCAAGACATTTCTGGGAGCACTGATGATCAAGTTGAAACAGCTGAAATCATAGTATAGACCAGCATTTTGAGTTGTGTATTTGTACTTGGAAGGCAGTTGGAACTTGAGAGGGATGCAGAGGGGGAGATGATGCCAAAATTGAAGATAAATCAATATCAGCAATCCTTGAATGCTTTTCCTGCCACTCATAGCTCTCTCAGTATCTCCCACTACATACAATATCCAACAAGGACCTTATGTGATGTTTCAGAACCTGAGCAGCATGTCATGTGATGCACGTGGAAGGTAGGAACTAATTTCAGAAAAAGTTGACCAGTGTCATAAACTTCAGCACCTACCAGAGCCTTGAGGCAATTATACCCAAACAATTCAGTTAAAGCAAGTAGCACGATATGACCTTTCAACATCTGGAGCATGTGCCAGAATGGTGAATGTTTTAAACCAGAGAAAGCTCTGACTGAATCAGGATAGAATTAGGAGAACTGCCTCATTCTTACTTTGGAGTTGGGAGGTTCTCTACCAATGGATCTTGGTTGCTTCAAAGAAAAGAGGGATTTCCCCTCTCTGGCAAGGCAAAGGAAGCTTTTCCTGCTGCGCACAGTGCTTTTGCAGAACAGATGCAGGGTGAATACTCTCCCAGACTTAACTGAGTGTAGAACATAGAGCAGGTACTGTCCATCCAGCAAAATGCGATGTGATGTCCAGCAGCAAAAATGTGATGCTCAGGGAAACAAACCTGCAAACTCTCTGTTACATCAGCATGGAGCTTGTGTGGCTGAAGTAGCACAGATGCCTCACTCATCCACTGCCATGGATGAGTGCCATGTCCTCAGCATCTCCCGCTGGTTGGCCTGTGCAATGGGTGCCTTGCTCCCTGGCTGGTTTGAAGCCACTGAGAGACCTGGCCATGTCCACATGCTGACTGGCGAGCTGGCTGTTGCCCTACCCTCTGTGGATTGTGTGATTTGACTGGAAGTGGCTAGTAGGCTCAAAAAGCTATTGAGGAGGAGGGACTGACAAACTGTTGAACAGATGAGTGGGCAGATGGTCAGTAAGTGTGACTGCTTAATCCACCCTTTTGTAGGAAACTACTCTTAAAATAGTACAAAGTGAGACTTTTAGGGTTTTTTTAACTTTAGTAGGGACATTCATCAAAATGAAAAACTGAAAATCTCTCTCTCTCTTTTTTTTTTCTGCAGAGAGAAAAATAATAAAAGAAAGAAACAGACGTATTGAACCAAAGTAGTACATTAATTTGCACTGAAGATGTATTGCGTTGTAGTTACCACAGATTATATTATAGCACTATAAGTGATCACTGAGTAAAGGACTGTTGTACTACCTCTTCTACCACTATAGAAGTTGCCATTCTGTTCCTGCCTGGGAGAACTGCAGGAAGGCAAATACCAGAGGGAAGAGATGGGTGAAGGTTCAGGAAGTATATGGAGAGAGGGTAAGGAAATGTAATTTAAATGGAAAAAAATAAAAATGAAAGTTAGATGAAAATGTCTGTGACCTAACAGAATGAGTTTGGTATTCCAATATGTAGGTAGCATGCCTGTACGCTTGCTTTAAGTGTTTGCGCAGTGCCTAAATGCCAAAAGCAATAATTAAAATTCGTATAAAGATTCTGGTCTTATCTAACAGGGATGATTCACCAGCAGCCATGGGACCTGTCAAAGAAGATTGATGGAGAACTTTCAAAGACCCTGGTGTACCTGGAGCATTGTATGAAGGATAGACTGAGATCTTTCATCTGAGGCAAAGAGAAATATATTATGTACTGCACATTCATTTCAATTGAATGCTTTAATCTATGGGAGGTCTAGGTCTTGTTTTGAGCTCCAGGATTAAAAATATCTGCATTTATCAAAGATCAAGGTTTACGAGTTGTGTCAAAAATGCTGTCTGTTCAGTGCTTAATTACACATAATTTCTTGTTTCCTCCGGTGAGTTATCTGCTTTACTGTCTTTGATTCAATATATTCTTCATCAGCAGCAGGCTAGAAACTTGCTACTCAGCCCTGGGAGAGGTGAGCACCAGTTCCCCGTTTGGCCAGATGGGAAATTTTAATAACACTACCTGCAAAATCCAATTTAGGATAGCAATAATCACACAGGGGCAAAAGTAGTAGTACTTGGCTTTTCTTTCAGAGAAATCAATGTGAAAAGGTGTTAGTACTTATACATGTGATAAAGGGCAAGTGAAAATTGCTCATGGTAATGTAACTGACTGCCACTGTCTTTACGAAGATCTTTCACTGGTGTTTTCTGTGTAACCTCTGGGTAGCAAAGGCTGGTCACGTGTGGCACTGGCTGGCATAAGCTCTGTATATAGCTTTGCTAGGATAAAACTTACAATGCTGCAAAAGGCTTTGGTGGTATCTGAATAAAATGGAGGAAAAAAGTCAGTCAGGGTTCTTTCAGACAAATTCTTCTATATTCAAAATATATGCTGTTGCCTAGGGGAGCACTGAACCAAGGCTGTCAGTCTGTCAAAGTTAGCATTACTTCAGTTAAATGTGCTCATAATTCTTTGCTAAGGAGAGATTTGCTTGCAGTATGTCCAGATAACTAATGCCAGCTGTACTTATTTCTCACAAACTAGTTTCTTCTTTCAACTGCACCTCTTTTTTATCATATTTCTTTCCGTCTCCTTTCTTTACTTTGATTTTCTATTACCATCACCTCTCCTAATTTTTTCTTCACTTGATCTGTGGCATTCCAATAAAACTCTGCTGAAGGGTATGATCACTTTGCCTCACAGACTCCTGATGCATTTTGTGGAGTCTTCTTTTTGCAAGCATAATCTTAATGATGGAGTGGGCCATCTTATATCATATGACATTGCTCCTAGAACAGGATACAGGGCTTGGTTTTTTTTTGCACTCTTCTGTGCACCCACTGTAGAGCTACTCAGCTCTGCTTTCAGGTCACCTTTCTGATTTCTTCCTGGCAAGCAAGACATACAGAATTTTCTGTTCTGTCATTTATGTGGAGACTTCATAGCAACAGACTACAGAGGAGACTGCAGTGAATGCTTTTGTCCGTCAAAACTTTGTGTTTTTACTGTCATGACCCAATTTAAACAAATTTCAGAATAGTTACAGAAAATACATAAGGTGACTTCAGACTCCAGGCAGAGATTTCAAGTCAGGAAGGAAGGAAGAGTCATGTTGTTTTAGCTTGTAACTTGAATATATTTAATTTGGAAGTCACTGAGAGGCAATAAACATAGGGTCTCTTGGGGTTACTTCCAGTCATTTTTCAGGGAAAAACATTTTGGGCCTGATGCAAAGCCTGTTGACTTATCTAAAGCAGCATCATTGATCTCAGTGAGCTTTGTCAATCAGGCACGTGCAGCACTATGACAAAGTTGACAAAGTGAAATTGTCTAGAAGTTCCTTGTGCAAATCAGTCCAATGCTTTCTCCAGAGGAGAAATTAATAACAGCACAAGCTCAAATAAATGTAACACTGAGGATGAGAAGGGAATGAAGAGGCATATTTTCTGCAGCTGTTCAGGGCAGAAGATAACAAAATAAGAAAGCAGAAGAATTTACTTTTTCCTTGTCTTCTCTTATCTCTGTTTATTCCTGCTAAGGGGAACAATCTCATGCTATTCTTTCAGTCTCGTGCACACTTATTTTCCAACAAGATATATTTCCTATTTTTAAGAGAAAAGGAGATATTGCTGAAAGCCAGAGTAAAAGTAGGATTGCTTCTCGTTTTCTTTCCTTGCAAAGCCTACAAACTACAAGAGAAAATGGGGGAAAAAAAATGCCAAATTTCCCTTGTCTTTGACTGAAGTAAAAACACTTTTGTTTGCAAAAAAAATCCCTCCAAATTAGGAAGATATTTCTGAAGTATTCAGTGAAGGAATAATTTGAAATGTATTTATAAAACAAGCCATTTTTTATTGACAAGGTTTCAGAAAAAAATTATCCTTTATTATATCCTTCATTATAAAATTTGACTCAAAGTAAAATATATTACTGTGGAAGAAAAGTTGCAGCATGCATTGAACCAAGAAAAAGCTGAGTTATCTGCCCTTAAGATTTGAAGGAAATCGCATGCACAACAGAAGCGTTAGTGAAGGAAAGTTTTTTTAGAAAGATGAAAGAGATAAAATATTTATTTTTTCTTCTGTGATGGAAGTGTTTAAGGACACAGAAGTCAATCCACAAAACAAACACCATGTCCTCTACAGTTTTTTGCTCACATTTCTGCATGGCTAAATCACTTAAAACTGAGATACATCTTATATTATATATATATATATATATATATATATATATATATATATTTTTTTTTTTCAATTAAATCAGTTTAACTCTGTTACCATTATTCATGTGGCCGTATTGCCATTAGCTATTGAGCTACTAGAGCTGTTGCAGCCATCTACATATTCTTTTTTTTTTTTTTCATTTCCAAGCTTAGCTGCCAACTGGAGAACGGTGTTTGTACATCTAAGTTATTTTGCATGGTTTAAAATGAGATTGAGAATGATACATTGTTAAAGCTCTCTGACAAAGAAACCATACAGTAAATATTAATCTGAAAACAGAAGACAGGGACTCCTCAGAGATGGACGTTTCTGAATTACTCACAAAAAATGGTCATCAGAACCCCCTCATATCCCCACAGAGGTGTGGTTATTTGGGAGACCTGCGCCTGTACTAACGCTGAGCTTCTTGTCCTGATGCCCGAGTCTGGTGGCTGGGTGTTTTATCTCTGGGTGCTGAGGGTGATAAAGGGAAGGAAATGAGCTCTCCCTTAAGGGAGGGCATCCCCAGTACTCCACTCACCCAGAGGCCCCTGGCTAGCCTACCTGTGCTGCCGCATTTGGGCATTGGTAACTCTAGGTTCTTGCTATCATTCATTTCTGAAGGTCTATTATTTTAGCTCAGGAAATCGATCTGAGCAAGTTTACACATTAGATAAAATGACACTGTACTTCCTAAGAATAAATTTTCCTATTTGGTTTGAGAGGCAAATCTATTTGAATAATCTGTTGAAATTTTCTTAAAATACAAGATTGAAACAATAAGTAAGATAATACATTTAAGGAAAGTAAAAGAAGGAAGGGTAAGCACCAGAGAAAAAGGTTTTAAAAGAACTTCTTAGGCTAAGTTGTTTTATAGCAGAAGTAATAAAGCAAAAGAAGTGTATCATTTTAAATAACAGTGGTGTCAGACAAGGAAAATGAATCGAATGGGAGAAGGATGAGTAGGTCAGAGCAGACACACAGGCCACATCATGAAGTAGCTTATGAACACTTCCTTTTTGTTCTTCATAGAAAAGAAAAAAAAGAAGAAAGTAAAAAAACCCCAAACTTCCAGCCTCATGGTGGTCTGATCCTGATTTGGGAAACTTCTGGAAGAAAGTGTCTGAAATGCTATTTCTGTTCTAAAACTTTAGTCTTCATTTTTTCACAGACTTTTTGTCAAGCCAGATATTTACAGCCCCATGGAGTGCTGAGAAAGCAGACCCACCACATCTAGCAGCAGAAAGTGACACAGAGAGGACAAGAGCCTAATGAGCTTTCTCTTCTCTCACTAGATGATCTCTTGAGGTCCCTTCCTACCCCTGTGATTCTGTGATTCTGTGAAGTGTGGTTTGTTTAAAATCAGGAATTGTCATTTGGGAACTGACAAGATCTTGCTTTCATCTTAACCTTTTATTTTGCTGGAGAAAGGTTATTGTCTAGTGGAGCTCCCAGAGCCAAGCAAATGGAACAGCATACACCCTGAGGCCTGTAACAGATTTTAGCTTCCTTTGTTTTTCAGTACTTCCACTTTCAAGATACAGATGCAAATATTAGGATAGAATCCCAGTGTGCCCTTTGAATTTTGTTGCACTTGAAGTATCCCTTTCAAACATATGAATTCATGAGGAATTTTCCTTTTGCTATGTTTCTGAAGCTTCTGACTTTTGTCTATTCATAATTCTTGCCTGTTTTGCTAAGGGCTTGGCTAGAGGACGTGTGGGGTGTTTTATAGGAAAAGAGCTACAATTTTGTAACTTTTTAGACAATCTAATTTATTCATTCTTACCAAGGACTTGAATAATTTTCTGTAAAACTTGTTGAAAGACTGTGGAAAATATGGAACACAGAGAATGGAAAAATATTCTTTAATTATGAAATGAGAGATGTTAATTTTTTGTAGTGCAGCATTATGAAGGAGTGCTGACAGACAAGCCAATGCAGCTGAATTTTAAGCCTTAACAGTGCAAGTTTTTTCCTGCAACTCTACAAGTTATCTGGAAAATTACACCTTGTTGATTTTTGTATTTCAATTTAATGTATCTTTACCTCCTGCAACATTTTTGCTCATGAAGTCAACACAGAGTGGTGTTTATTTGGCAACTGAAATGTAGACGAGAGTAGATGATTGTTTTGGATGTCCGAACATCTGGGGAAAAGAGAACAAGCAGCTTCAGACACAGCTATGATCAATAACCCAAATGTCTAGAAATGAGATTGCTTCAAATGAAGCCCAGCTATCTGTGCTCTTTGTGATTTACGTCACTCACAGCATCACAGTTCCTACCACTTTATAAAGCAGTAGTGCTTCTGAATCAACAGTATAGTGAAAGGCAAGCCAAAAACTCTGCTGGCTCTTGTTTCTTTGACAGTGTTGACTTCCATCCATCTGGAGAGGTTTGCTTGTAATATGGGCAGCGGGTACAGCAAGAGGATTTTGTTCTGTCCTGCCTTGTGAAGCCACATACAGCTGGGCAGCCTGGGGGTAAATTGCTGCTGGGATAGGCTGATAGATCTTCACATCCAAGTCCAGAAAAATGATATTAGCTCCACTCTGTCCCAAGTTGCCTAAAATCATCTATGAACATAGCTGAAGCTAAGGAAAGAGCTCCGTGTTGCATTGAATAGAAGATTCCTCCTGTCTCAAAGATAATTTGTGTTTTACAGACAGGGAAGGGAGTGTCTCTGATACTAAAAGTTATTTAAAGAAGTAGGCATTAATTCCATATATTTTACTAGCAGATCTCTGTAAATATGGACCCATCAGAATTTTACAGCTGCCTGGAGCCTGCAACTTCTGTGCCAAAACAGAGGTGTGGAAAGGTAGAATCGTCGCTTTCATCCTCCAGTGTTTTCATAACCAGCAATGACTCCACAGGGCTGTCTCAGTACTGAGAAGAAAACATGATGATCTTCTCAAGGCTGTTTTGTACCCTATCAAGCCCCCATTGCTGCATTTGGCAGACTCAGAGCAGGATGATCTGCCTGGGCTTGGATGTCTGGCCCAACTCTTTTGTGCTGCTGTGTTCCATTTAACACATAATGTGTGTTTCGTTTTGCTGATAAATGAATGATGGCTGTTGTGGTGATCATTGCTGAAGAGCAGCAACGTTTTTCACCTCATCAAGTGGCTGTGGAAATGTGGCATAAAGTCAGAGAGAAAACTATGAACATTAAAAGTGTAAATTGATAGTGATAGATTTTATTATCCTTTGAGACACTAATAGAAATATTTTTAGCAGTTTGTTCAACTGACTGATCATGAAGTAAAGCGATTATGATCTAGGTAACATTCACTGCAAAATAAAAATCTAAGGGAAATGGTTTGTTTACAGTTTTCAACATCTTTACAGAACATAGCAATATTCTCAGCAGAGCTGAAAGATGTGGCACTAAAGCCAGGGAGATAATAAGTTTAGTGCCCTGACTATGTACATTTTTGAAACAGAAAGAAACAGTCTAATTTTTAATTTGTAGGCATCTCTGTGAAACAAGAAAAAAATATGCTCAAGGTGCACATCTGAAGAGCACCAACAAGGAGAATGTAAAGTAGCTATGAAAACAGAGCTCCTAACATCTCAGTTCAACATGCAGTAAACAAGATTTAGAAAAGAAAACCTTTAAGAGGTCTGAACTGCAGATGTAATGCTGTGAGTATTGAGAAGGATATTAGCATTAGCATTAGGATAGTAGCAGTTTAAACTTTCCTAAGCTGAACTGAGCTGTGAGTACTCAGGTGTTAGCCCTGGAAGAACAGCTTCCAGAAGCTGCTGTAACCAGCAGCACAAGGTGTGAGAGTGCTTGATCCACGTTGCAAGTTGCATTCAAGAGCACCCTGTGCTGGCAGCAGACAATACTCATCACCTATGAGTGAGCTGGAGCTCACTCTGGCTGTATTTTTCTCTTTGCCTGTTCTCTGTCCATCAAGCCTCTTGATGGACAAGCCTATTCATGATGGATCAGTGCCTATCATAATAATGTTCATCATTCATCACTGAATTTCAGAATTGCTGAGGCTGGAAGGGTCCTCCGGCCCACCCTCCACTTCAGCAGCGCCATCCAGAGCAGGGTGCCGAGGCCCACATTCTGGTGGCTTCTGGAGATCCACAAGGAGGAGATCCCACAGCCTCTGGGCAGCCCGTGCCAGTGCTCCACCAATCTGCACAGCACAGAAGTGCCCCTGGTGTTAGAGGGAACCTCCAGTGCTCCAGTTCAGAAAACTGTAAGATGTGGGAACCACACCAGACTGTAAACATCAACCCCAGATATAAGGGGAATTGACTCCAGTACTGGAAATGATGACAGTAGGTTTTGTGGTGGCTAAGCTGTGAGGCTCTAAAAGAAAACGGCTTTGAAAGTGCACAGAGGGAAGTCCAGACTAAGTTAGTTTGGTGATAGGGGAAAACAGGCTTCTGTAATTAGTTTTAATGAAATATAATAAACACAGAACAATATCTCCCTAGCTTCTGGAATTGAAGGAATAATTAAATCTAAAACAAACAACAGTTGAAACTCTGACTTAAACACAAAGGAATATTTATTTTGTGAAGGTTGCACTATGTCAGACTGTGCAGCTGTCTTAGTGGCCAGGGAAATGGTCATTAGATGAGCTAATACTCGCAGAAAGGGCAAAGGAATCAAATGTCACATTTCCTTTCAAAACATCCTAGGAATAATATGTTGGTGAATCTTATGTTAGTACTTAGTAAGAAGTGATCATCAAGAATTAAACAACTACAAAACAAAATATCTTTGTTGGTAGATATATATATATATATATATGTATGTATGTATACGTATGATTGCTTTATCCCTTAATTCCTTGGACTACTCAACAAAATAATGAGGAATGAAGAATTTCTCTTTCAAAAATCCTTAGACAAGGGCTTTTGTAAGATGTTATTAAAGTCGCTAGCTACCCATAAAGTGAGATGTACAGTTTTCTTGCAGGATTAAGCACTTCTATTGAGTTGCTGAAATTTAAGAGAGTTTGTATGGAAAGTCTAAAACAATAGTTATATCACCAGTATTAATCTAAAGAGAAGCAACTGGTACCAGCAAAATGAGCTTTTTCCCTTCCTCTGGTATAACTGTTTCACAACCCTGTTACCACAGGTCCTGTACTTGCATTTACTGTGCTTTCAATTACCAGGTTAAGCTTTAGCTGTCTGAATTTCTTTGTGCTGTATGTGAGCAACATTATTTTGGGTAATTTCAGCTATGATTTTTTTTTTTTTTCCCTGATAGAAAGAGATGAGGCAAAAAAAAACAACAACCCAGCATCTCTCTCTGCTTTAATTTGTAGCATCCTTTGTTTCCTGTAGCACTGTAGAGGCCTATGCTCTGACTCCAGACAGTAGAACTAATCTCAGTAGGGGTTCTTTTTGGTCCAATATTGCTCAGTTTTGGACAAGTTATAAAATTATAGTTCTCTGAGGGAAAATATATGAATATTACTTGTAACATGGGCAACACTGCCATTCTTGTGTTTTTATAATCTGGCTCTTCTAATCTCTTAGGCCCTGCAGAAGAGAGCTGTCCGTCAAGGGGTGAAAAGGTAGATAGAAGGGCTTTGGCATGGTTAAGCTAAATAATGTTGTAATATTGTAGTGCTGCTGTGACAACTCATTTCCTTCCCTCCCTCCCTCCCTCCTTCCTTCCCTCCTCCTTCCCTGTCTCATAAGTTGAGTGACTTTTAAAATTTTATTTTATTTTAAGGAATTTTCTTTCACATTTTCTTGTAACAGATAAAAAAAATTAATACATCTTCTAAGGAATTGTTAACTGGAAATTTGTTACTGTGGATACTAAGCCAGGTTAAAAAAACACCCAAACAGCAAAAAGCCAAAAAGTCACACACAGCCACAAAACAAAACAACCCCAAACAATTGCAAAAGCAAAATTTTTGCCTTGTAATAGCTGATGCTAAAGTTACAGATGGAAGTAGAAGGAAATGGTAATAAGATATTTTTCATATCCTAATATAAAGGATAACATTTTTTTTTTTTATAAGAAACAATTCTTTTAAAAACAAAAAGGACTTCAGTGGTGGAATAACCTGTAATTAATGAATCAATCTTTTACAAGTCTGACTGCTTGGGTTTGTCGTTGACGTGAGGAAGCACCCTCATGGATGCTGTTGCACAAATTGAAATATAACTCTGACAGAGTAATGAGGTTCCTTTTATTTTTTTCCTTCTGTGTTTTAGAGTTTTTCATGCTAGTTTTTTTTTCAAGTCATCTTCAATATGGAAGTGCAATATTGCAGAAAAAGAAAAGTTTTTGTGGAAGCAATTTCAGTGGAAAATGTGTGCAGGTTATAAGCGGTGTGTGCATCCTGCACCAAGTCCCAGGATCAGTGGGACTGTGGTGGCCATGACAATGGCCATGGCATTTGTGGCAGCACCTGGTGAGGGGACACATGTTCCCTTTGGTGTGCAGATGTGAGTCACAGCTTCTTGTGCCACCTCAGAAAGCTGAAGTCTCTAGCAGGCAGGAAAATATGGCCTGTGTCCCCCTACCAAGAAAAAGAAGGAAAACCTTTGGAGGTGGTTTTTCCTTGCTGGCAGCCTCTAATCGAGAGTGAGCCATTAATGTGTTGGCCCAGGGGCAGGTAGGTTGGCTTTGTGCCTTGGACCAAGTTTCTACAAAAGCCTTTTCCATTTCCACTGCTCACCTGAGGAGTTAATTAGGGAGACAACCATGTTTCTGTGTTCTGTAGCACTTAATGATCCCTAAAATGCAAATAAAAAGAGAGCTGCAGCTGTTTAAAATATTCCTGCTGCTCTGTTATTAAGTACAAGGGGACAAACATAAGGGCAGGAAGCCTCTGATTAAGAGCAGGTTTGTATGGAGTGCGTGACTCAAACGTTGGCATTGTTTGAACTCAGCTCTGGCTCAGTTTTACTCCTGCCCGTGAGGCTGGGCTTGCACCTGAATATTTCAGACATCTGTGTTCTTTGAATCAAACATGGTGCAAAATCCCTTTGATGTACAGGTTTTAAGACTGGTATATGTCCTGCATTAATACTGTGTTTTGCTGTGTTTGCTACATGGTGCCATGGACTCAAAAAAATATGGTTGAGTAGACTGGAGACAAATGGAATTCACTTATTGCCTCTTCCATATTTGCTGTGGATAGCATGGTACAAAGAATCAGACTGGAAAAAAAATCTTTTTTGAACACAAGACTTTTTCAAGCATCTTCATGGATCCCACTTTGAAAGAATGACAGTGGCATAGCTAGTCTTCTGGGAAAGAAGTGTGTTAGTCCTATTAAAAGAAAAATGGAAACTGAAAGAGCTCAAGTGTTACAAGATCTTGCCTTGAGCAACTGTGCTTTATGATGCATGTTTGGATGCCTGTACAAATACTGTAAATCCCATGCTTTCCATCATCTGCCCACATAAAATATATATTTTGCATCAATGAAATAGTACCAAATTCAGTCAGCCACAGCCAAGAAAGGTGAGATAGGAAGATTTTACTCTTATCTAATCCATCCAAGTATATACAAAAGACTGGAGAAAAGGTTGTCATGTTTCACAGAATCATGGAATCATAGAGTCATAGAATCACAAGGTTGGAAACGACCTACAAGATCATCCAGTCCAACCGTCTTCACATTACAACTGCTACCACAAGCACTAAACCAGATCTCGCAGCTCCTCATCCAGACACCTCTTGAACACTGCCAGGGACAGCGACTCCACCTCCTCCCTTGGCAGCCATTCCAGTGCCTGACCACTCTCTGAGAGAAAAAGTTCTTCCTTAAGTCTAACCTAAACCTCCTCTGGTACAACTTGTGGCCATTTCCCCGCGTCCTGTTTGTTGCCTGCGAAAAGAGGCCAAACCCCTCTTCAGCACAACCTCCCTTCACGAAGTTGTAGAGTGTGATGAGGTCTCCCTTGAGCCTCCTCTTTTCCAGACTGAACAATCCCAGCTCCCTCAGCCGCCCCTCATAGGACTTGTGCTCCAGACCCCTCACCAGTTTCGTTGCCCTTCTCTGGACACTCCAGGGCCTCAGTGTCTTTCCTGTAGTGAGGGGCCCAAAACTGAACACAGTACTCGAGGTGTGGCCTCACCAGTGCTGAGTACGGGGGGATGATCACCTCCCTGCTCCTGCTGCCCACACTATTTCTAATGCAGGCCAGGATGCTGTTGGCCCTGTTTCAACTTTTTAGGGCTATTCATAGAACCACAGAATCGTAGAATCATATAATCGTTTGAGGTTGAAGGAAGCCTTAAAGGCCACCCACCTAGTGCAACGCTCCTGCAGTAAACAGGGACATCTACAGCTAGAACAGGTTGTTCAGAATGCTATCTGATCTAACCCTGAATGTCTTCAGGGATGGGGCATCCACCACCTGTTCCAGTGCCTCACCACCCTTATTGTAAAAAAACTTATTTCTCATATCCTATTTAAATCTCCTCTCTTAGTTTGAAATCATTTTCTCTTGTTCTTTCACAGCAGACCCTGACGAAGAGTCTCTGGTCCCTTCTTTCCTATAGCTCCCCTTTAGATACAGAAATGCTGCTAGCAGATCACCTCAAAGCTTTCTCTTATGCAGGCTGAACAGCCTCAGCTCTCTCAGCCTGTCCTCACAGGGGACGTGTTGCATCCTTTGCATAATTTTTGTGGCCCTTCTCTGAATGCGCTTCAACGGGTCCACGTTTCTCCTGTACCGAGGACTCCACATCTGGAGGCTGTACTCCAGGTGAGGTCTCATCAGCATGAAGTAGAGGGGGCAGGACCACCTCCTCCACCTGCTGGCCATGCTTCTTTTGATGCAGTCCAGGACCTACTTGGCTTTCTGGCCTGTAAGGGCATGTTGCTGACTTCTGTCCAGCTTCCTATCCACCAGTACCCCCAAGTCCTTTTCAGCAGGACTGTGTTTCATTCCTTTTTTTACCTATAGTAGGTATTGCCACAACCCAGCACTTGGATTTATCGAACCTCATGAGGTTCAACTGGGTCCACTGTTTGAATCTGTCTAGGTCTCTCTGAATGGCATCCAGTCCCTGGATGTGTGAACCGCACCACACAGCTTGATGGCAACTGCAAATTTGCTGAAGGTACATTTGATTCCACTGTTGGTGTCATTGATGAAGATATTAAATGGCATCAGTCCCAGTACTGACCTCTGGAGGATACTAGTCATCGCTGATCTCCATCCACACATTGAGCTAGTGACCACCACTCTCTGAGTACAATTTCACAACCAGTTCTTTGTCCATTGAACAGTCTACCCATCATATCCATATTATTCTGTGGTATAAAATAGCATTAAAATAGTATTTCCTCTGATACTCCTGGCAAGTCTAGGAGAGTTAATCCTTAAATGACTCAGCTCCTAATATACATTAGCAAAAGGTGATGCTACTCAAGGAACCAGCTGTTGGGTGACTTAGATTTGTGTTATGAAGAGGCTGGGAGCCTCTTTTCTGCACAGCTTTATGTGCTGTTTCTAAGAGTGGCTCATTTTTTTGTTGCATAAGAAACAAGCATGTCTTGATAGTGTCCAAGTCAATGTCAATGTATTACGAGACTTAGAAAACTTAAAAAAGTATAGCAGTCCCACCAGGTGTGCACTCACTAAAGGTGACTGGTTAAGAAATGCTGTTTAGGAGCTGCTTGTATGGCAGCTGGAAGCAGAAATAGTTTGGTCATATAATGATGCTTATGTCTTGGCCCGTCCTGTTCTTTGTAGTGGCCCACAGCAGTGTGGAAGCCCATAGAAGTGCTGGTCTGCACCTGAATGGTGGTGCCATTCTCTAAGCAGATTTTACTGCCTGGAACATTGTGCTGCATGAAGCTGCTTGGGCTGCTGCAGTCTTTGACTTCTCTGTTTCAAGTGCCACTGCAGTATAGGTACATCTGTTTTAGTCCTCTTTTTATAAGCACTTAGCTGTGAATCAGAAAACATTATAGCGAATAACTAAAGGCACCACTGCTGAGGTGTGAATAACAAAGTCCTTATCCAACATCTCAGTGCAGAAGTCACAGCAAGTCATACTGAGGTCATTAAAGGGCACAATATACCAGCATGAAATTCTCTGGTACATTAGATAAATAATAAAATTACAGATTTATAAGAACTCTCAAAAAAAAGGAGTAAAGCAAAAGTCTTGTCTTGTTCTTTGGATATTGTTTCCTCTTTGTGCTCCTCTCATTCAAATTACTTTTTTCTGCTTCTTAACAGCTTTTTCTTGATGTTATCAGTCTAAAACCTTAAAACCAAGATATAAAACACAGAAAAATGCATTTCTTTTCTTGGTACCTGACATTAAAAAAATGGGGAAAAAAAAAGAAAAAAAAAAGGAAGCTGTTCTGGAGATTTGTTTTACTGCTGAGCTATTAATTCAAAAGAGTCCATCCTTCAGCCCTGTTCCAGTGTCCCCTGCAATCCATGGCAAAGCAGGAGCTGAGTTTTGGCAGGGCTGAAAAGGAGATTGGTGGTTCAGCTGGAATTAATTTAATGATCTTTGCCAAGGTTTCAGATGACAAGCATTAAGACTGCAGTGGGACCTTGCGTTCAGCGTTGTTTCACTAGACACGAACAATGCAGGTAGCCACTGGAGAGGCTCTGTGGTAGGCCACACTTGAACTCCCTTCTGGGACTTCTCAGTGAGATCAGGCCTCAAGGATTATTTCCCCTTCTTGAAATGCTGTAGAAATCACGGAAATGAAGGGATATAAGTTGTGTGATATAATATGACTTAGAATCATAGAATCATTAAGACTGGAAAAGATCACTAAGAGCACTAAGTCCAACCATCAACCCTTCACCAACATGCCCACTAAACCATGTCCCTCAGTGCCTCATCCACCCTTTTCTTAAAAATGTCCATTGGCGGTCACTTGACCACCTCCCCGGGAAGCCTGCTCCAGTGCATCACTTCCTTTGCATTAGCTCCAGCTCCATGAAAAGTACCAAGCCTCTTTTCATCTGAGGCTGCATGCTTATGGTGGCAGAGACCTCTAAGAACCTCTAAGGAGCTGGATGAGGCACCTATTCAGAATCTACTCTGTTGGGAAGCTTCAAAGGGAAGTCATAAAGCACAGGAGATTTCTCTACATGACACAGGACTTCTGAATGCCTGGAAACATCACCATGTTTGATGCTGCTGCAGTGGGACCTGTAATCTCCACAGCCTAGTGGTTTATATTTTGGAGGAATTACGACTGTGATCTCACTTCTTGTTCATGCTTTTGCCCTGTTAATTTAGCTCTGAGTTCAAGTGAACTATGAAGATGCAGTGAATTTTTATAATTGCTGTGTGAAGACAGGAGTCATCCTCTTTGTTGAGAAGAGTGATGTGGTGGAAAATCTGAATTTAACTCTTGAGCTCAACAGCCACTACTTAAGCACAGCTGATTTAAACTAGAGGCTGGCGCTGGGCAAGAGTTAATGTCTGCTACAGCATTGTCTCCAGCATGTCCACAAGGAAGTGCCACCGGCGGGCCTCCAGACAGGATAGCAGTCACCATAAAATATTATTAATCAGCACAAGCTGATAAAAACTGTCTGGTCTTGGATGAACCTAAAATGCTGCCTATTCTGCATCTGTTAGCCTTCATTCAATGACAGACTGTCCCACAGTCAAGCTGACAAAGCTGGTAGGGTTGCTCATTCATTTTAAGCATATGGTCGGTCTTACATGTGTGGCAGGTTTTCTTGTTGTTGCAGACCTGTGTTTTTCCCATGAACCATAGTACCAGGAATTTTTTTTTATGAACCTGATAAACAGACAGACTGAGAGTGTGAGAAAGAATACAATCTGACCACACTAATATCATCTGAGATGGCAAATGGGAAAAAAATCCTCACTGCAAATTATGCATTGGCCAGTTTCTGACAATGCTTGCTATGGGGAGCACTGGGCTGCTGGATACTGAGAGCAAGAGCTTATTTCCTAATAATGGAAAAGAACCCTTGTGTATTTCAAAATGCATCTCATAGGCATTAATGAATCAGGCTATAACATTTTATAGGCAGACAACGACTTCAGAAAGGCTAAATGCAGAATTTTTGAAGGGTCATTCTTGGTGCATCTGGCGAGGCCAGTCTGGGCGCTTACGTAAGACAAGAAGATGATAAATGTATGAGCACTGAGAGCTCACACTGAGTCCTAGGCTTGTATCAAACTGTGACTTCAATGGTCTCTGCCTAACTGGCATTTCTGAACATTTTATATACATCAATTCTGCTGTAAGAGAAGGAGCTCAATGACTTTCTTATGGAGAAAGGAAGAATGAGCATGTCATATTTGTGATCTAAATGCTACTCAAGATACGTATTTTCCCTTTGCTTTTAAAATTTGTGCACAATCTCCTTTTAGATGATCCTTCACAGATGTTTAAGACATAGAACTTTCTAGACTTGGGTGGGCAGAAGAAACTGTGCAACTCCCAAGGATGAATAAGCAGAAGATGCACATGACCAAGGTTTGTGTTGAATGTTCCTTTCAGCAGAGAAAGTGTACCAAACCCTGCCCAGGGCAACTCTCTGCAGTGCTTATCACCTGTCTGAAGTTATGATGGACTTCAAGTACAGTATTTGGTTTTAAGCCCCTCAATACATGAAAGAAATTGAGGCCCTGGAATGTGTTCCAAGAAGGGCAATGAAGCTGATGAAGGGTCTGGAGCACAGGTCTGATGGGAAGCAGCTGAAAGAACTGGGATTGTTCAGTCTGGAGAAAAGGAGGCTCAGGGGTGATCTTATTGCTTTCTACAACTACCTGAAAAGAGGTTGTTGCAAATAGAAGGTTGGCCTCTTCTCCCAGGTAACAGTGATAGGATGAGAGGGAATGGCTCCAAGCTGCACCAGGGGAGGTTCAGCTGTGTGTATTAGGATTACGATTAGCTGTGTGTATTGTTTATTAGGAAAAATTTCTTCTCAAAAAGAGCTGTGAGGCACTGGCACAGGCTGCCGAGGGAGGTGGTTGAGAAGGTAGATGAGCCACCATCCCTGGAGGTTTTCAAGAAGTGTGTGGATATGGCACTAAGGGACATGGTATAGTAGGCATGGAGGAGTGATGGTTGGACTGGGTGCTATTATTGACCTTCCAACTTTCACAGTGCTATGATTCTGTGTTCTATGACTTGCATCACTGATTGCTTTTGCTAGGTATTAGGGACAGAGGAATCAAGTCATCCAGCTCCTGCTCACACATACAAAGTGTCCTGGCTCTTCTCTGACTTGCAGAGCTCTCACTTGGCATGTAGCATGAATGCCATAAAAGTGTTTCTTGCTTTATAGGACAGGAAGAGACACACTTGTGCAGCTATGAGCAAAGCAGGGTCACCAGCATTATCTGAGATGCTGGTGCTGAGGCTGCTCCTCCCAACACATTGTGTGGACGATTTGTCTGCTTGGCAGCTGACTAGTTTGACTCTATTAGCACATGCATGCCCCAAGCCCCATTTCCTCAGTGTGTCCACTTCCTAGCCTCAGAAATCTTTCACTGGAGCGGTTTAGAAATAAAACATTAGGGGCATTTATTTCATATAATATTTTTGAGTATCCAGGAAGAACTGGCTGGAAAGGGAGCTACAGATCTTCCTGAGGAAAAAGAAATCATGTTCTCCACAATGCACAGTGTAGGTGCAGTTATTTACTGGTTTGGGTACAGTATGGTATGTCCTCATAATATGAGGCAGGAATCCTGTGGATCTCTGCTGCAGATCCCCATGTAATGGCTCCTGGCTCCCTGCCCAGACACTTCTGTAGTTTCCATGATCCTATGCAGGTGTTCATGTTGGCTGAGAAGACCTAACCATTAGTGAGTTGAAGCTCTCCAGTATATTGCAGTGTAAAGTTCACTAGATTATCTGGACATATTCTTTTGTGTGAAAAAAGACTTCTCAAGTAAAGCATGTAGTGCATCACTAGATCTGATTCAGACCACCCACTTGAACCTGAAGCTCTCATTGCCAGCTTAGTGTGAGTGAATGACCTCACAGCAGGATCTCTAAGCTTATGTATTTATTCTCTCTTTTTTCCTTTTTTTTTTTTCCTTTTCTTTATTTTTCTTCCCTTCCTGCCAGTGGTTGCTTCTTGTATTAGGAGCTTCTGTGAGTTTATGATCCTTTGCTCTTGGAGTCACATACCGGTTGGAGGAAAGTATCTCAATTGCTTAACAATGGAATATCTTGCTTTCTAGCTTTCTAGTCTAACAAATCCAATGCAATCATAGAAGAAAAAAAAAAAAAAAAAAAAGGTGAAGGGAAGAAAAGAAAACCCAGCTCATGTTTTCATAATGATGGTAATTTAAAGCATGCTAGATTTTTGCATTTTATGTATTTTAATTACAGATGGAGGAGGAGAATAAAATATTTATACTTGTGCTACCATTCCCTTTTTGACGGCAGAGTGAATAACAAGTTTTTCTGAGGCTGTAATATAATTAACTTTTTCAACCTATGTTTATATACATATGATATATATTCATCAATTCTGTCCAGATTCCAGCTGGGACAGAGTTGATTTTTCCTTCATAGCATCTGGTATGATACTGTGTTTTGGCTTAAGAAGAAAAACAATGTTGGTAACACATCAGTGTTTTAGTTGTTGCTGAGCAGTGCTGTACAGAGCAAAGGACATTTCAGTTTCTCAGCTTCTCATACTGTCCTGCCACCGAGGGGACTTGGTGGGGGGGGCACAAGGAGCTGGGAGGGGATAGCAACTGGACAGCTGATCTCAACTGACCAAAGGATGTTCTGTACTGTATGATGTCATGCAAAAAAATGGTGGAGAGCTGGCTGGGGGAGCTGGCTGGGGGAGCAGCCACTGCTCAGAGACTGTCTGGGGATCAGCTGGCAGGTGGTAAGCAGTTGCTTTGTGCACCATTTATTTTGTATATACATAAGTATATATATATTATACATATACATAAAACTGTCACTACTAGTATCTTTCTTTCTTTTCTTTTCTCTTCCTTTCTTGTCTTAGTAAATAGTTTTAATTTCAACTCATGAGTTTTATCTTTTTTTTTTTCTTTTCTGATTCTCCCTCCCACCCCACTGGGAGCAGGGGTGGGAGTGAACAACTTTATAATGTTTACCTACCTCCCAGGTTAAATCACAAGAAGTTCCTTCTTTTTATAGCCATGGAAGGTTCATCAAAATGAAGAAAGTAGAGGCAAGTATGTTTCTCAAGCATTTTTCAAGATAATGCATATGTCTGCAAAAGCATATGTAGATACTCCGCCTAGGAAAGGAGAGTGTTCTGAAAAAGCAAAAGTTCTCTTGCTACTTTGTTAAATCCAGTCTTCCAGGGCAACTCTGCTATACAATTTCCTTTCAAAGTGTACAAATTTCTTATCCTCACAATGCTGTGCAAAATCTCATTTTCTTCTTCCTAACATCCTCAATGTCTGGAGAGATGGATATATTTAATTGCCATTCATTTTCAGTGCTGTATCTCATTACTGCTGGTAAAGGAGAAAGACCCTGAAGCTTACAGTTTCACCAGGCTGAATCCTAGACTGTGGAGCAGCTGAGGGTAGCACAGAGAATCATTTAAGAGTGGCATCAGTGCAGTGCATAGTGTTATTTTATCTGTGTACAGATATGTATATTTTTTCCTTTATTCAGTTCAGAATAAAGATCATATTAGAAGAAAAGCTCTAAAAACTGCATTAGCACATAATGACTATATTCTTGCAGCCAAATCTAGTGGCTGCAATGACTTAGTATCATATACAATCAGAGAATCATTAAGATTGGAAGAGACCACTAGGATCACGCAGTCCAACCATCACCCCGTCTCCACCATGCCCTCTGACTCAGTACCACATCCACACCCGTGACACATCCCCAATCCTGGAGGTTCTTGAACACCTCCAGGAACGGTGACTGCACCACCTCCGTGGGCAGCCTGTGCCACTGCATCACAGCTCTTTCTGAAAGAATTGTTTCCTAATACCCAAACTGAAACTCCCCTGGCACAACTTAGGTTCATTACCTTAGACTTCACCTGAGCCTTGCTGAGTTACACCAAGTAAAGCTCTGACTTCCTAAATTGGAATGGTAATTATCTTTCACAAGAAAATTAAATCCACTGAAATAACTTAGGATATCAGAACCATGTAGGCTGTGACTGTACTTTCACACCTAGAAATCTGAAATATCAACTAGTTATGATGGGAGTAATGGGGAAAGGGGTTGCAAGTCAGCTTGATGTGCTTACGGGGCAAAGTGATAGCCCTGCTCCACTTCAAGCAGCAGCAAAAATACTGTATTGCTCACAAACTGACGAACTTTTCTCCTTAGGGAAAGCAGAGGAAGATTGTAAAAAAGGTGAAAATCCAATGGATTCAGAATACTGAAAAAAGTAAAAAGGTGTTTTTTGTTTTGTTTTGTTTTTGTTTTTAATCCTTTAGCAGTTTAGCTGTGCTCCAGCTTGTCCAATCTTCTGTATAATTTCTTTTCTGGTTGAGTGCCTCTTTCTGAATTTTATACTGCCACTGGTGCTTAAATTAAGATGGCTGTGCTGGAGAAAATGCAGGCTCTGAATCTGGGATAAAGCCACTATCTGAGGGTGTCCCCTCATACAGCCAACATAAATATTCACTCTGTTTTTGATGTGAATGGAATAGTTACAATTCTGTCATTAGTCAGACACGGTGTCTTTCTAGTCCATTTGTGCCCATTTTTCACTGACATTAGTTTGTTTTCCTCACATGAATTATGTTCTTTGATCCAAGGACTGTAGAATCTGGCAGAATTTCACAGGCACAGTAAATGGCAAGAGTCAAATGCACAAGACTTCCCCCAAAACCCCCCAGACTAAATGTACTTGCTTAGTCCAGAGCCTTCTTCTCTAAGTTATAACATTCCAAGGCTGCCAAGCTTCTTGTTACTGTATTATTTCCTGAAATAATACAGTGCTTTTAGCCTTCTGGCTTCCTCAGCTCTGGAATTGGTTGCCATATGTCAAGCAGTCAAATGCATATACTTCCAGCAGTAATATAAATAAATCGAAAGGCAACAAGGAAGAAAAAAGAAAAAGGAGACATCAGTTCTTTTTTTTTCTTGTTCATAGAACATCCTTCAACATTTCTCCTAGGTATTTTTAAAAGTACATAACTTAAATTTGTTGAAGTGCAGTTAATACCTGTGTTACTAGAAATCTGTGAGTAAGACTGCTGCAGGCATAGGGAATAAAATCTAAAAAACTTAACCCCACTGAAATAGATTTCATTACAATAAGGACTTTTAATGTCCTGATAACTATGAAAGCATTATTACTTTATGGATTATAAAATGGAGATACTATTCCCATGACTGATCTACGGGCTTTTAAACCATATCATAGTCGTCTATTAATTTCACTTAGTAATTTTTATCTTTCTGATTATTTGCAAACTTCTGTGCATTTGCCATGGGAGACGCAACAACTATAAGCCTATCCCTGTGTGTAATTCCCAAGGTCTCTCAGAAGCAGCATGTGGACACTAGGAGTCCATCTACCACAAACTGAAAGCCACAAAGAAGGATGGAAATACCATCAATGATGATGAACGAATTGTCAAGAAAGACAAAAAGACAGATATTAGCAATGTAGAAACCAGCAGCCTGATCTGAGTGAGTGGTCTTTAATCCAGTGGCTCCTTCCTACCTGCACTAAGTGCCAAGGTTTTCAGAAGACAATATAAAATTAACCATAAGGGTATGTTATCTGGCAGAGCTTTCCTGAATGAAACTCCTTCTTTTATGCACTGAAAATAAAAATGTTCCTCTCCATTTTATTATTTGTTATTCTTTCAATGTGTATATATATATCACCAAAATAGTCTGAGCCTTCTAAATCTTTTAGAAGGTTGCTGTGCCCAAGCTAAGTAAAATTTCACGGTAAATGAGTTTGGCAGTCCAGTCATGCATTTTAATGGGAGCGTTTCTTTGTGATAGATACACATTTATTACTTTTCACTTTAAGGAATGTCTTCGTACTCTTATGTTGTGAGAAAGAAAAAAGTCCCAGTGGACACGTAGTTTCAGTTTGTAATGGATGTTAGGTTATATATTGGGCATATTTTGAAATGCTGAATCCACATTAAATACTTCCCATCTTTCACCTGCAGCTCAGGGATAGCAAAAGTCTGTCTAAGAAAAGATTAAGCCAAAATTCTGCATTTCCAATTTCCATTCAAATCTGAACTTACTCTTTCTAGTTACTCTTATGTTTTTTCCAGTTAACCAAGGAAAAATAAAAGTCATATCAAAATATTTTTTTTTAAAAAAACTCCCTTAATGTGAAAACATTGAAACACTATGTTTAAACCTTATTATTCTATCACCCAGCAGGTATTGGTTACCAGTGATCCAAGTGCATGTGATTTACTGAATAATAATTCAGTTGCAAAGGTGAAATTCAGGTGCCTATTCAATAACTCCATGACTTTTACAATTTAATAAGACAATCTTCAGCTTCAGTTTAATTGGTTTTCTCAACTGTTGGAACTCATCATTTCATGAAGGGTTTAAAAAAGAGAATTAAGAATGTTAAAGTGTGCAATGCGGCCACGTTGCAGCACAATGTGCATCACAGGAGTCGTGCTTTTGTGCATCATCTCTACTTCAGACATGTACAGGTTTGGAAGGGGCAAATATGATCTATGGATAGTGTGTAAAGTTAGTTTCTTTAGCAGCTTAAATTCCAGACAAGAAGAATGAATGATAATTTTCCTATATTGTTTATTCAAGTTCTATGTTCTACATGAGATCCCACTGGGAACTAATGTAATTTAGAATTGGAAAGGGGCCTGTTGAAGTGCTTGGGTTAATGAATGCCTGGTGTGTGTTTTATTATGTTTTTTAAAAAATGAAAATTTCCATGTGAGCATACAATCTGCTAGGTTATAGGATACTCCTTTTCTAGTGGTATTTTGGCACTAAAGTGGACCCCCAAAACACTAACAAGACTAAAGTGATGAATTCACCCCAGAAAACTTTTGTTCATAAAAAAAATATTTTATTGAGGAAGTTTTTATGAAGTCCATCTCTTTTAACAAACTTGGTGATAATTCTGCTTGGTTTTGTCACTGGCTCTTCCAGCGTTAATACTTCAGTGGCTCTGAGGTTGCTTTGTCAGGACAACATTCCCAAGTTTGCCACCTCTAGAGTTTCCTGAGGTCTGGAGTGCCTCTGAAATCCAGGCTTAGCTGCTCTTCAATGCCTGGCCCTGAAACAGGGTACCTTGAGAGCTCCTCAATATCTAATAATACAGCATTTTCTAACTCAGAGTTATGAACACACCTGTGTCTGCTCTGGAATGCTTCTAGTCCTCCAAAACAAGCTAGAAGAAGTCTGTGAAGAAGTCTCTAAGAAGAGAAATCAGCAACACCAGACTACAAAAGTTTTATCATTTTTCCCAGTACTAAGGTTCTAGCTCAGCAGTGAACTAAATTCAGCCTTTGGCTTCAGTCTCTGTTGAATATTGTCCATAGTGAACTAAAGGTCAAATCAAGGAAGAGAAAATAGAGGTACAGTCTCTTTTATCCCTGTAAGACATCCCTTGTAACACCTGGAATTGATTGTGAAGGAATGGTAGTATGGGCTCCTCTGGCTCCTGTGGGCTTTCAAGATTTGCTTGTCGATCTTCATCTGAGTTACCCAAAAACTCACACAGAGATCTTTGCACTGGTGGGCTTTTGAACATTTCTTTAACAACTATAAATGCTAGTGACATCCACTAGGAAAAAAAAAAAAAAAAAAGACTGAGAGAGAGAGAAAGCAGAAAAAAGGAGAAGATATCAAAAGCTGAGAAATCAGAGAACAAGATAACAGTTTGAGAGAGGTGCTGGGTTGTTATGCTGCCACGAAACAGATCAATCCATGCCTTGAAGTGAACACCCGTGTGTACATTCTTTTCAGCTGAGTTGTCTGCAAAACTTCAATAGACAACCACATTTGCCACATTCTGCTATCACTAATCCCTATTCTCTCTCTAGCTATTTGTAATCATATCAGAAATATTTTTCAGCTCATAGTTTTGATTGCCTGCAGAGGTAACAGTCAATAGACACACGTTGTTCAACAGCTATAGAAGTCATGCTACACCTCTACCTGGTAAAAATAGATGTCAGGATAGATGAAAAGACTTACAGACTGTGCTACAGCAAAATAAGTCATGAGACTTACAGCCTTCCTGTGCTTTCTGTGGTCCTGCTATTATCAAGTTATACATGCAGCGAGTGGAAAGAACATATGGACACAAGCTGTTAATTGAATTGACAGGAGAAATGCGCACATCCTGTAACCACTAATGGACACGATATCCAGTACAGGGCTGTCTTGAACACTTGCCTGATTGAGTAGGCTCCATCTTCACACCACAACTAATATCACCATATGGATTATCTATAAAAATTTGTCAACTATTCTTTTGAGCATTGCTCTCCCATGTTGCTCAAATTCAGCAGCTAGACTTCTGGCAACAATATAACACATCCTGCCTCAGGTCTTTTATCTTGGAACTTCTGTTACTGAATGAATGTACAATTTTTTATGAGTCTGAGACATGACATCTTCAAAAGATGAACGAAGTGGGATTTTGGTCTCCTGTGTTATTCAGTAGCAGATCTGTTCTCTGAATGCTTTTTTTTTTTTTTTTTTTAAATTTTTTTTTTTTTTTTTTTTTTTTCCCCAGCATGGTTTTAAAGCTGTATAAACAATTAATTTTTTTTTTATGATTTTTTTTTTTTGTTAAGTGCTGCAGGAATGCCGTTTACAGACAATGTAATCTCTAATTACACTTTATAATCTAGTGTTCATAAAATTCTCCCTTTTGGCCACAAAGCACCCCTGGAAGCTTGTTTCACATGAGTATCTGCTATATTCCACAATTCTCCAGAGATGCAGGCTACTGCCCAAAAAGGGACCCTCTCTCCTCCTGATCTGCTCTGTTGTAGCTGAAGGTAAAGCAGAGCATCCTAATATGACAGCATCTTGGTAGGTCTGGAGATGCAGGCTTTTCTGATATTTATTTGTGTGTAAGGCAGCAGATATATCTCCCCTGTTTTCTATGCATCAAGTACATAATAATACCCATTATAGTTCTAGTAGCATCAAAGAAGTGAACTTGCTAGGTTGATATTTTTGAGACACTCCCTCTGAGTTCTGAGTTCACTTACTGTATCTCATTGTCATGCTTCTGCAACTGCAAACACAGAGATCAGTTTAGTTTGCAGGCACAAGGAAGAGACATTCTGTGCACATTAAACTACTTAAGCTAAAGCAGAGTAGTGGAAAGAAGGTACTTCAAATATCTAGCTCTATTTGTTAGATATGACTCAACCGCCACTAAAGAATACTTATTGTTTCAAAGAGCTTCAGTTCTCCCAGGGATAATCAAATTCATTGTCATGGTTAGTCAATATTCCTGAACATTTAGTACATTGCTTTATCTCAGTGAGAATTTTTACATTATAAATACAAACTTTTAAAGAATTAGTGTTATCATTTTGATAGTTGTACATAATTTTCTGAAGGCCAAGGTCAAAATTGAGCAGTGAAAGATTATTTTAGGGAAATATTCAATGTTTTCTTCTATTCAGAAGGGGAGAAAAATACCCTACCTAACTTGTCCATGCTCTCTTCTAATTTTCATTAAATTTCTGCATCCTTGTTTGGAATGTATGTATTTCCAGAAAATCAATGTTATTGTTTATACACAAATCTGTATATTTATGTAAAACATAATTTCATGCTTAAGAGAAAATTATGGTGCTATTTAAATCCATGGTTTTATTTGGCTTCTGTGAAGATTTTCCCTGAAGTATTTTCTTAAAATTTTGAAATAGTAAGAGTTCTAGTGATGACAGAAATTCTTATGTTAAGAAAAGAGTAAACTACATCTTTAACCCTCCATCTTTGTCCGTGTTTCTCTGTGTACACACAAAAACACATTTGAGACAGGGAAAAGAAAGGCTGATCCAGAATACAGAATATCGTTAGAGAAGCATAATGGCATTTTTCCCTCATAACAGACAAATTCCTCTTGACTGCAGATGTTAGGCTGGTCTCCTTTTGAGCAATTTTATTTCACCACATTTGAACCTGCTCTGGGAGGAAGAAGAAATGGCATTTATAACAAAGACCATAGCTGAGAAAACTCTTCAAGAGAACAAACAAAGCTCTAAGGAATAATGACTGCTCCTCTCAGAAGTCTAAAAATGTCATCAGTTACAGCTGTTGTAAAAGAAGGTACAGGCAAGGTGGTTTGATCCTGTAACAAGGGTGAAAAGGAACTGACTGAAACTAACATGAAAGAAATTCTTTAATGCTTTGATTGAGATTTAATGTTTTCCAAGAAATCTGTGATAAAGTCATTGAAAATCCATTAAGAGTCAGTTGTTATAAATTATTACAGGAAAACAAGAAGCAAGATTGAAAGATATAATTAGAGCATGAATAGTGATAGCAAAACACTTCGGATAACATGCTATAATTGATGTTGACGCTGAAATTAATCTTTCACACATATTATGCTACTAGAAGAGAAAATTTCAGTCTTACTAGAGACGTGCTGAAATAAAATTAGGCAACACTGTCCACAGCTGATGACACAGTACTTAAAAACTCTAAATTGTGTTTGTCTGATAATATTTTCATCTCCCATTATTTGGTTACTTTAAATCCTAAACTTCTTTCTTTGCTTACAGGGCATACTTAAATGCATTAAAGGCATATAGGCAAAAACATTTAGCGTATGATTAGAGTTCTTAGTGAATGAGTCTTCTTATGCATTTAAATTTATATACATACTTAAATGCTTTGCTGGCTTCCAGACATAGTTCAAGTTAATGTGGTCAGAAGACCAATCCTTTCAAACTACTGAACTTGTTAATTATTCTTTTATGCAGAAAAAAGTTGGCAGCTGATACACAATTCACCTCAGGCTCCTCAGGCTCCAGAGGCTAAAGGAAACAATACGCATTTTTGGAAATTAGTTTGACATTGTAAAAGTTCACCTTGACAAAGTGGGAGCCAATTAGATGTGTGGCAATAGACAGTTACACGAAGAAGCAGACCAAACTGAGTGTTTCTGAAAAGAGCAGGCTTGATGGGTAGAATCTAAAAATTATATTCTTCATGATTCAAGGAAAAACATGCAATATGCACTTTGGTGCAAAAGCAAATATGTAAAAACCCAGAAGGGGCAGTCCAATTTTGGCCAAAGAAATGATTGAAGAGTGACAAATTTTTTGATAGGGGTGAATTACAAGATAAAATAGAAAGAGAACAAACATTGAAAAATTATTTTATTTTAAAGCTGGGAATATATTGCAGCAGAGTTTCAATTATTCCACTAGTAAATCAGATTCCTAACGTTACAAAGAACAATGTATGAATCCAATCACAAAATGACGGCACAACTTTTTGAGGTTCTATGCCCTCTCAGAAAGAAGATTCGTGTTTTGTGCTTCTGTGATGGAGTAATGGCATTGGTGGACAAGAGAAGGGCAACTGATGCCATCTACCTGGATTGCAAGTAAAACCAGACTGAGTGGTGCCACTGACACATTAGAAAGAAGGGATGCCATCGAGGGGGACCTCTGCAGGTTTGAAAAGTGGACCCACACGAACCTAATGAGGTCCAACAAGACCAAGTGCAAGGTGTTTCAACTGGGTTGTGGCAATACCAGATATGTGTATGGACCGGGAGAATTCATTGAGAGCAGTCTGGTGGACAAGGACTCAGGAGTCCTGGTGGACAAAAAGCTGGACATGAGCCAGCATTGTGTGCTTATATTCCAGAAGGCCAAATGTATCCTGGGCTGCATCAGAAGAAGGGTGGCCAGCAGGGAGAGGGAGGTGATTATCCCCCTCTGCTCTGCCCTCATGAGGCCCCATCTAGAGTAATGCACCCAGGCCTGGGGCCCACAGCACGAGAAGGATGTAGAGCTCTTGGGACGGGTCTGGTGGAGGGCTATGAAGATAATCAGAAGGCTGGAGCACCTCTCCTATGAAGATAGGATGAGAGAGCTGGAGAAAAGAAGGCTCCAGAGAGACTTCATTGCAGCCTTCCAGTACCTGGAGGTACTGGAGCTTATGAGCAGAAAGGGGAGCAACTTTTACACAGTCTGATAGCGTTGGGACAAAGTAGGATGACTTTAAACTACAGGAGGAGAGATTTAGGCTAGATATTAAGTGGAAATTATTTACTCAGAGGGTGGTCAGGCACTGGCACAGGCTGCCCAGAGTAGCTGTGAATACTCCATCCTTGTAGGCCAGGCTGGATGGGGCCCTGGGCAGCCTGATCAGTTGGGTGGCAACCCTGTCCACATAAGGGTTTGGAACTGGATGATCATTAAGGTCCCCTCCAACCTTAGCCATTCTGTGATTCTAGGGTTCTGTGATTTAATATGGAGTTTTCTCAGACCTTCATTCTATCTCTTTGTGTGCCTCATCATTTAATATATTGAACAACACTGACCCCGATATCAGTGTCTGACATGCATTGTCTATTACTAGCCATCAACTGGATGTTGTACACTTTTGTACTTGATTTTCAGAGCAAGTAACATTCTCTCTAGCTCAAGTTGCATCAACTTCCTGCTGAAGAAACTGTTGGAGACAATGTCAAAAGTAATACAAAAGTCAAGGAACATTATGTGCACCACACTCACCTTGATCACAATGCCAGGCATTTCATTGTAGATGTTTATCAAGCTCACCAACAATGCCTTGCCTGTGGAAAATTTGCCCTGACTGTCTCTGTGTTTGCAAGGTGGGCAAGTAGTTTTCTAGATCCTCCTTGCTTTTCTTAAAGATGGACTTATTATTGTTGCCTAAGCCTCACCCTATACCCATATTTTTCACAGATGTCAGCACACCGGTGTCTCTTTCAACACTCGATTGTATCCCGCTTGGCCCCTGAGATATGAATACACCCATCCTTCTTACGCCATCTCTAACCTTGTTGCTCTCCACTACTGGCTACCACTATGCTTCCCTAGACTAGGCTGGAATATGAGATGCTTGCAAGAAGGCTATGGCTGTTAAGACTAAGGCAAAATAAGCATTAAATATTTTAGCATCTTCTGCATCAGCCAACATGAGGTTGTTTTTTCCTCATTTGTCAATGTATCTTCAATTTTTTTGTTGTTCTGAGCAAGCCTGTGAAAGATCTTCCTCTAAATATCTCTAACTATTTTTAGCTTCATCTGAGCATTGGCCTTTCTGATATTGTCCTTAAGTGCTGGAACAATGCTTTTACATTCTCCTTGGTTGCTCATCCTTATTTCCACTTCTTATATGTTCTTTTTTTCCGTACCTTAGTTCACGGAGGGTCTCTGCTCAGCCAATTGGACCTTTCACTGAAATTCCCAGTTGTCCTCTGCAAAAGGATAGTTTGGTCCTGAGCTCTCAGTAAGTTTACAAAAACCACCAAACACTCCAAGGCACTTTAGATATACCTCCAAGTAGCCTTTCATATCTACTTTCCAGGGAATTCTTCACAGAAATTATCTAACAAATTGAAAATTTGCAAAGTCTTAACTCTGTAACTCTCCTTCCCGGGCATTTTCTGGATACTGGAGTTGCTCATCTCAGACTTGGTAGAATCCAAACCGTATTCCACATTCACCAGCAGTTCTTCCTTGCCTGCAAGCAGCAGATGAAATACTTCTTTAGTACTGCCAGCATTTATATGACAAAATTATTCCCAGTGTCATCTGGGAACTTCCTGGACAAAAGGTATCAAATCCTTCCTTCTTAAATTCTGTTTGGATTTTAAAAGATTTTATTTTTCCTCTTTCCTCATCACATTTAAAATTGATTGATTGATTGATTTTTTAAATTGGAGGTAGTGGCATGTGTGCTGTATTGGTGTTACAAACAGCTGAAGCAGCAAAGTCTAATTGCAGCATTTTTTTTGTTTGTTTGAAAAAGTCATTCCAGTCTTGGAGGATCTGAAGACAACAACAAAATCCTGGGGGTTGGTGAGCTTGCTGATATTTCAAAATTCCTGCTGTCTCTGTTTACAGACTTGCTATTACATATTGTTAAGCTTAGGTGAGATATTCAGGACTGCATTCAACACAAGTAAAGTTAATTCTTACCACAGGGGGAATTAATCATATAGAAACAAAAAGATGAAATAAGATGCCCAGAGAAGGCTTAGGGAAGGAGATAATGCAAAGGTTTGTGTAGCTTTGTTTTTCCTTTTCTGTTTTCAGTTTTCTTAATCCCTCTCTCAGTACTGGCATGAAAATATTGTCATATTAATGCCCAGGCAAGGTTTGTGATTATTGCCGTCATGGAAAGCAGTGAGCTCTGGGAGGAGGGATCTGAATAAAAAAATTGTGATGTCTCCATGAAAATGAAACCAAGATCAGTAACAGACAAAAAACTTGGGCAAAGAAACGAAGGAAATTATTGCAGTAGGGATAATAATACAGGTGAGATAAGGAAAACCTTTTTATTTTTTTCAGCATAATCAGGTAGCTGTTTGGATGCCAGACTAAGTAAGTGCCAGAAAACAATGTGCAGATCTAAGAAGTGCAGTGGAATGACCTGCTACAGATGCACACCAGCACTGGGTGAACCAGTGAAGCTGTTCGACACGTGGCCAGTAAGCCAGTGGGCTGGACTGGCTTAACTAACCCCATCATTGAGCTAATCAACCCAATCAGAATGCTATGCTCCTGTGGCCTTACTGCTCATGTGTTTCTAAGCTATGTGTGTTGTGTAAGTCAGCACTGTACACTGCAGTTATACCATAAAAGACTTGGGTTAGAAACACTTCTAGGGGTGCAGGATACTACTGGATAGTGCTCTTCCTGAGAACAAATCTGCTCAGGAAGAATGTACTGGCATTCCTGATCAGTGACAGCCAATTATCGAACCATTCTGACTTTTCATTTCAAAACACTCCAAATTTCTGATTCAGTAATGTCCAAAAATTGTTTTGCTTCTTTTCCCTTTTGGACCTTTTAATTATAGTGTTTACGTCATTTGAATTTATTATTATTATTATTATTATTTTGTGAAAATCAGGCCAAAGAATAAGAGCACTGACAATTCAATTTCTTTTGATGCTCCTGTAGCAGAATTATTCAGAAATCAGGCTGCACAGTGTTTGAATATTCATTCTTATATGACATAGGAAAGGACTTTTCAATTACTGAATTCTTATGAAATGTCATACCTTTTTCTCCAGTAGGTCTCATTCTAACCTTATCCAAGAAGAGAGGGTATGTGACACTCGATTGAAAGCATCTCAGCCATTTTCTATGAATCTTTCTTTTTCTGAAATGAAGAAGACCATTTTCTGTCAACCCTGCCCTTTCTCTGAAGAGCATAGCCCTCTAGATACTACCATAAGCAGATGGCACAGGTAGAGTAAATTCTACAGAGTTCTTGTGTAAATTGTGTGCAGCTTGCAGGGCTTGTCAGGTTTCTCTTTTTTTCCCCTCACTTTTAAAGGTCATTTTTACATGTCAAAATTTATGATGTCATCTGAAATGAGTTCATCTGAGTTTACCTGCTTAGGAAAAAAATAGTGCTACTTTTAATTAATTCAGAAAAAAACACCATATTGATTTGCAGCTGGGTTTTAAGGTAGTACCAGGGAAGTTGTCCCCCTCACTGTAAGCAGCTTTCATTAAATTGTCAGTTTTTGTCTTAGACTGTAAAGCTAATATAGCATCCACTCAGTTGAATAGGGATTTGCATTTGCTTTCAGACTACTTTCCTGTACTCTGCAAATGAAGCTGCAGCCCTCTGAAATCATTAGCCCACGTTTTAGGATTAAGTAGAATATAGGGAGATTGTATCACCTGCAAAAAAAAGCAGACTGGAGTCAATTGACTTTAAAACTTTTCTGTTTGTAGAAATGATGACCTTTCTAATATTTTTATATATATTTTCTAATAAGTGGTCTAGTTCAATTACCATGTAAAGGATACACTTATTACATCACCTGAAATTTTACCTCTACCCAAGCAGTTTAGTCAAGCATTTTTCAGCACTTTCTGTATAAGCCATTCCACTAAATAAAGGAAAATAGGTAAGCCAAGGAAATGTTATCTGTCAGTGGAAGCATGAGAAAAATATATACCCATGTACTTCAGCATTTCATATCTCCTCTTTTCAGCAAGATAAAGCAGTTCAAGATTTCTTGTCTCATTTTATTCCCAGACTTAAAGAGAATGTCTGAAAAAGTCAGGACAACAGAATACCAAACCAAATGAGAAGGGCCTGAGAGTATTTATTTGTAGATACAAGTAATCTCTTTTTTTCCTGGGATAAACCAAAGACATGTATGAAAACATTGTTACTTATCTGAATGAGGTTCACATGGGATTATTTCCAGTCTCTTTCATATTTTCCATCCCTTTCAGGTCATATGGGCATCTAAGGAAAAGCAAACACACTCACAAAAATTGCACTGAAGGCACCATTTCTCATTTCAACATGAACAAAACAGCAATACTGTACATATTGGTGTTATACATCCCTAAAAGGCCATCTTCAAACCTCAAGGAGTTGTTTTACCAACTGCTGTCACAGGAGGCACTACAACCAAAGCTATTTCAACACAATGACAGCAATTACTTTCCTCCTTCTCCCCTTATTTACTCTTGTAAAGGACTCATTAAGGTGAAGAATGACAACGTTTCTGTATTGAGCCTTTTTGATTACCTTCCTTCCCGACCTGAATTTATTGCTTGTGACCTTTAGAACTATCTATTTTTTTTCCCTGTAGTCATTTGAGCTTGTGTTTGATTGAGGCATCCTTCTAGCCATGAATGCACTAGTGCAGTGTCCCGGTGTGATTCCAATGTTGGGGGACTTAGTTTAAAAATTCTGACACTGTAGAACTATCTAATCCAAAATCCATAGCAGACTTTTAGTTCTGTGGGATATTTATTAGCTTAGCTTGTGAAGAAGGAGATTTAGTAAGATGCTTTCTCTCCTTTGCATTATTGTTCTCTTTTTCTCCCCCTTGAACTATTTGAAGATAAGGTAGATCCTTCAAATGAGAGTAGCAGGGTGAAAGTATTAAAGGATTGTCAGGCTCCAGTATGAAAATCTAAGCTTGTTGATTTGAAGATAAAATGACAGTGCCTTCTTAATTGAAACTCACAGGATAAGACTGCCTTTTTCAATCTGAATGTGTCTCAGGGTGATTTTCTTTGCATCTCTTTCCTTTTCTCCACCCTAAGGAAAATGAACGTATGTGTTACAGACCACATCCAGATTTCAGAAAAGTCAGTGGTTTTCATTCATTTCCTATTTGCCATATCCTTATTTAGTGTAAAATGAACGTGAGGTTAGACAGAAGTGTGAAGATGAATTACTGATGCCACTGCTCAATGATGAAGTTAACATAATAGGCTATGATAATGCTGATCAATAACAGCCCATTGCTGTAAAGGTGTAAGCACTGTTTTTCTAAGAAAACAGCTTTCTCCAAGATGTGGATGTTTCAAATCTATATATCATTTTTCTTTCACTGATAATTTTTCAGGGTAATCTTTTGCCTAGAAAAAGTTACATTTATCACTTCTATATTTCATCAGTGTGGAAAATATATTCATTCTTTTTTTCTACAGGCCTTGCTATTATGTTGATGTGACCTTACCAAAAGGTTTGAGATCTTTGAGATTGTAGACATGTTGAAGTATTTTAAAAATGTTCTGAAAGCCTAAATTCGATAGTTTGCCTAATATTTATGAATGCCATGGGGCCTAATCCTATTTGAGCCCTGAGCAGTAGACAGATCAATAAATACACAGTCACATATCTTTGATATTTTACTGTATTTGGTACTACAATAAATTACGCAACACCATAAAAACAACTTTAAATTTAATACTAAAATTCAATGAAAGGGAGGTTGAATTTCAGGAAAACAAGGCAGTTTACATTGTTGGGCAGAAGGCTAATGTAATATTTAGAAAGAAACAGATTTAGCTTCTGTTGCCCACATGTGCCTATAAATGGGTACAAAGACAAACATGGTAATGAGTATTACTTGTTTATTACATATCTGAGAACATTGGTATTTGAAGCAGAGGCCCAGAAAATAATTACAGACTGTGCATTTTATTTACAAGGAATGTGTTCCCTGAATCTCAGTGTCCTTGGGCTGCTTGACTGGCATGTGACTCTGGACTGTGAACTTCCATATGCAGTGACAGCTTCGTTTACCTGCAAAACTTCCCATCTCTTTCTTCCAAACTGAAATCACCATCTAATTCCATGCAGTTGTTTCATTCTCCATTTTTTTCTTCCTTAAAGCAGCTGATGGAACTCTATACCTCATAGTATTTCATACTACTTGGAAGGACATCTTAATTAAACAGAGACATTTTCAAGGCAGACCAGTGACATTCAGTGTAACTTCATATTTTTTCCCATAGTATTCTGAAATCAGTGGATAAATTCAGATTCTTATTTATTTATTTATTTATTTATTTATTTTTTACTGGGTTTCAATAAATCCAGGCTTTCATTCATAGCATTGACATCTGCTGTTATGCAATTTATACCTTACTGCTGAAGTGCAGATTATCCTGAAAAGTGGAATATTGTCCTTTCATAGCACAAATCACAGCTGTAGTATGATTAGCATCTGTTTACTTGGAGCACTTTCCAATGCAAGCAAATAAGCATCTCAGCTATTGAGTGTTAAATGTGAAATCTTCTTCCTCCTGCTGTATGTATTTGCCTCTCCAGTAAATGCTACCCCATTGAAAAGAAAAAATGTAGGTGCATCCCTGAATCCAAACAGACATGTAAGAGTAATTTGGTAATGTACTGAAAGGTGACCTTTCTGGTTCATCAATTATTTTTCCTGTTACTCTTTGTTCATTTCACACTTCTCAGTCCTTGCACTACTATGGAGAAAGAATCCTGGGAACCAGCACAAGATGTCTGAACAATCTGCAGCTTTCTTGCCCCTTCTTTCCTAAATTTTGCAGAATGAACTAGACTTTAACAGAAAGGCACCCTCCACCCAGCCTGACTAAAGCCAGTAGGTAGCAAATTAAGGGCAGGATCAACTAAATCTCGTGCAAAAACATAGAGAGGAGATACAGATATTTCCAAGTCAGTAGTAACTATTGAAGGATAGCAGTTTGAAGAAAGTGGGTCAAGTGCACTCTATAGGAAATTAGTCTTTAACAAGTCTAAGATTTGCGTAAGGACACTGCTTTGGTACTGACTGGGTATCAGTTGGCAGGTAATGAGACATTGCTTACATTGCCATTATTGTTATTTCTCTCTTTCTTTTCTGTCTTAAGTAATCATAGAATGATATCATAGAATCACAGAAACACAGAATGGCCTAGGTAGAAAAGGACCACAGTGATCATCTAGTTTCAACCGCCCTGCCATGGGCAGGGTCACCAACCACTAGACCAGGCTGCCCATCCAGCCTGGCCTTGAATGCCTCCAGAGATGGAGCATCCACAACCTGCACTTCTGGCAGTGCACAATAATAAGAAAGGTATTTTCATCTTGAAATCCTCATAGCTTTTATTGTGTTCATCATCCCACCTCTGTGAGGTAGGGAGTTACCACTCTCTACATTTGAGGTGAAAAAGGAGAGGAAATGACCTACACAAGGGTCTCAGATAAAGCCAGTTGTAGCGATAATATATTCTAGTCCTCATCTAGTTGATGCTTTATCTGCTGGGGCGTTTATCTTGTAAAACAGACAAGCATTCCTGATTAACATGCTTCCAAGGCACTAAAGCTAAACACAGCTGCCTTGCACTACATATGTGTTTTATGTCTGTTGCTCAGTGTGTAAGAGCTGTAGGTAAAATAAGTAGGTGAAGCTCAGTTATGCAGACATTGGCAATCTGGTAATGAGAAGGACTTCCTCTTGCTACATTACATTGAAAGCTACAAATTTCTTCCCATACTGAACTCCAAAGCCTCCTAGATACCAGACTCCTCTTGCCAGGAAGAGTCCTTTGAAGGTGCATTGAATATATTTATAAGAGATCTTTACTTTGCTCTCGTTCCTTGCATCAAACAAAAGAGTGAAAAAGATGGATGTATTGGTCTGGTAGCCTGCCCTGGGCTTGGACATCCCTGTTACAAGAAAAATAAATGGTTTGAGTAATGGAAAACATGCATTTAGATTTCTGCAACACCAAAATGAGGTAAAATAAAATCAGGTTTAATATGGGAGATGAAAGTCTGACAAAATTTGACTGAAAAATTCCCTCAATTTGAAGTTTATGTTATAGGAACTTCCAGTGTTTGCATATGAATTTTGGGTAGCTTTCTGAATGGCCCCAGATGAGAAATAGAGAGCACCGAGTAATGAACTGCAGTTCATAGCTTAGTACATAGATTAGTATTCCTTGAAGAACATCTGAACTTTGTTCAGAATCAGTGTTCTCAGCACATTATAACATTGTTCTTCTGACTTTCCCTTGGTTTCCAGCAGTGATTTGACTTCCAGGTCCATAGAGTGAGGTGAGAGTGTAGGTACCCTGAAGGACAGTGCAGTGCTGTGCAGCCACACACTACTGTGAATGGTATGAAAATAAGGTAATGGTATGAAAATGAGGTAATGAAGCATTACAGCAAGAAGAAACCAGGTGGTGAGAATGCTCTTTCAGAAGCATAGTCAAGAATGAGGTCTTTCGTTAGCAACAGCTGTCTCACAGCAGCTGAGCTCAAAGTGTATGCTTGTCAGTTTGAGTCTGTGACAGGAGCTGTGCTCCTTTCACCTACAGTCTACTGAGATGCTACTGGCAGTCACCATGAGAGACAGAAATGCAAAGAAACATAGCCTGTAAGAATCATGCATTTTCATTACCTTTCTGAGCTGTTACCTTAACAGAGGGGACCACATAATACAAACATACTCCAGACCTAAAAACAACAAAACATCGGTTTGTTTCAATTTTAGCAATACTGTCACATACCAGGACTGTCACTGGAAAGTGTAATATCTCCTCAACAAGACCAAGCAGCTACCTGTAAATGTAGTCTGATATTAAAAAAGAGATTGAGAAAGCTAATAGCCCTCAGTTGCCTCTTTCTTCAGTGCCCTGCTGAAAGCCAGCACAGCTGGAAGAAGCAATGGTGCAAGAGGACGGGACTGGCTGTTCTGGTAGGAACATCTGCATTTGGCTCTGATGATACAGCTGAGATCTTGTGCCCCCTTGGACGCTGTCAGGTCTCATTATCACTCGATGGGGGACACACTGAGCTGGCAGAATTTTATTACGAGAAATTGAATTACCCGTCATGCAGAGGTCTTGGCGCACTCTGCAAATTACTGCTTCGTGTTCAGTGGGAACCTCAAATTGACATCAACCCAAGTAAATTTTCTTGGGGGCAGATTGTGTTGGGGATCCATGGCAGCCTTCATCACCACACACACTCCATATTCACATCTGTGGAGGGAGCAGTAGCTGTGTGTTCAGCCCAAACAACTTTCACAGGCAGATGATGAGGAGAGCTTTTTCAAGCTACCTTAGCAGTCTACTTCTAATGTGTAGCCAGTAAAGAGAGACTGACATGCTTCTGGAAATCATTCCAAGTTGATCTCTAAAATCTGCAAAAATTGAACAATTATATGCTCATATCAGCATTATACCTATGCACTGCCTTCAGGGTCTCAAGAAACACTGCAGAGGTCTGCCCTTGCTTGTAGCAGCTTCTTAAAGTCTCCAGGAAATGGCATTCATGAAACATTAGGATCACAAAACATTAGTCTAGGGAAACCTTAATACTCCCTTTTCCCTGGAACTGCTTCCAGGGCATGAAGTTCAGAAAGGCTGTGTCAGCCTTGTGCTAGACCTCTGCGCAGGGGGCACACTGCTATTATGTTTATGAGCCTCATTTGTAGAGCAGTATGATGTTGTGCTATTTGCTGTTATAACCACTGGACAAAAGAGGATTCCTGTCTGAAGAGCTTATTATAAGCACAGTATAAAGCTAAGGCAAAGCCATCTCATCCTATCATTTTTCCAAATTTTTGCTGAAAATAAATTAACTTGCACTGGAAGAGTCAAAGTTCATTTTAGTAAATTCCTTATTTCACACCTGTTTTCAGTCAGCCTGATTTTTTGACTGTAAAACTGACTAGAAATTAATGAAATTATTGTTATTGTGAGAAAAAAATATTGATTTGGGTATAAAATTCTTCTGTTGTATGTCATATGACTTCATCATCACCAATGCATTGAAGGGTAGGACCATGTGCAGGAAGAACACAAACCAGAATTTTTATATGCTATGTACATCTGTTTTGTGCAAGCTTCCACAAAACTACCATTGCTACTCCTCCAGTAATCAAAAAAATTAATGTTGCTGAAGACTGTGCTAATTTCAAGACAGTTGTCTTTTGTTTGATGAAGAAAGCAAAATTGACGGTTTACCAAAATTAGTTACCATAGTAATGAATAGGAGTGCATCTTTCAAGACATTCAGTTCCTAAAAAATAGTTCATATGCTTTTATTTACTGTTAAGCACCAAAGAGAAAATATTTGCTATCTTTTCTTGCTTGTCTTTCTGCTGGAACAGAGTTTATACACCTGGAACCTTTATTATAAAATTGTTTCTACATAATCAACAGAAAGATGCAGATGAAGATTTAAGGAGTTTTATTATGCAAATTTTATGAATAATAATAAGTCCAGGGTATTTTTTTTTTATAGCAGCAGTTAAATCTAAAAATGACAGAAGCAGAATTTTATCACATAGTCACTGAATTATAATATGGCTTCTTTAATTGCTACATTAATAACAGAAGCACACCCTACAGTGGAGCAGACCTCCAATTACTCACTGTGTGTAAGATGCAGTTACCACACAAAGAAAATGGGGAGAGTAGAATATCCTAGAAAATAAATTCCTTGCAGGGGCATGTATTGCAAAGGGAACGTCCTACACTGTAATACGAACCACAGTCCCATTGCAATATGATAACTTGCTCCTTGACTTTTTAAATCAGTCCACAGTATTCCTAGGCAACACACTCTCTCTTGAGAGCTATGAATATGAAGGATAAAAAAGGATATTTTACTGAGCTGTTTTGCCTTCAAGGTTTGCTTTTGATTAATGACATAATTGCATTTCTTCAAAGGACGTTATGTAAATAAGATTTGCCTTCTGACATGATGAAGTGGAGAAGGATTTAAATAATTTTAAAATTCTCTGTCATTGCTGACTTTTTACTGCTTTGGCTTTGTGGAAAATGTCCAGTTGTAATCTTAGGAAGTGCTTGGAGTGATCAATAGCAGTCAGGGACCTTGAAAAATAATGAAGAAAGCAGCAAAATACCTAGTTTTTTTTTTTTAGAAAATTGATTGGATACACTCATGAGACTGGAGTCACTAATAAGAGAGGGAGTCTTTCATCAGTCAGTCAGTCATTAGGTTCCTATAAAAGTTTAGTGCCTTATTTGCACCTGAATGCATGTAGTTGACATGCTTGAGGCTAACCCCACAGACTTAAAAGACAAAGCAACATTTGTTTAACGTGCAATAAGTGTTAAATGAAAATGGGCTCTGACATCACTCTTTTATTAAAAATTTGGTTTCTTCAGTTAAGAATAATTTTTTTATTATATGAAACAGTTTCATGCCAGTTTTCCTAATCTTTCAGAGAAATTGCAGGAACAGTGTTTCATATATTGTCATCCCAAGTTTTTGTATTTTTTAATGTTTAGAATTATTGTATTAACTTTCTTTCTAATTGAAAGTTTTCATTCCATGCCAATTAGATTGATGCCGTTCTCCTTCATCCCACCCCATTTCAATGGGTGATAGAAACGAAGAAGCCACATTTTCCTCCTAGTTAAAGAAATAAGTTT